>OZ008368.1:205876393-206216090 GCA_963931995.1 Phaonia tiefii
CCGCATCTTTCTTTTTTTGACGATATCGTTTCGATCGTGCTTGTTCTTTAATTTTAATTTCAATTAAAATTTTGTTATTTTTACTTAATTTCGCTAGCTCTGCGCGGCGTTTTCTCATCCTTTGAGTTGCTTTTTCCCGATATTTTTTTGCCTTTTCGGGATCGCCTTTGATTTTGTTTAAATACCGCTTGTATTTCAAATTGTGCGATGTAGAACGTGTTTTTCCAATCTAAGTAAATATATGCGCATATTGAATGATAAGACACTTCCTTATAAACAAATTCATACTTACGGTCGCGAACGTACGAAATTTAAAAAATTAAAAAAAATATTTCGGTAGACTATTTTTACACAAATTTTGTTTAGACAAGTTACTACCTCGAATTTTGATTTGGGTAAATTTTTTTAGCAAATTGTCTGCACTCACTTCAAAGTTATGACAATGACTGATGTTTTTGGTCGCGAACGTACGCTTCAAAGAAGATGTAAATGTCAAAATAAGAATTTACCGTTAGTTGCTCTTTGTTTGGTCCCTTTGCATTTTTTTCTTCTCATTTATTAATAATAGAGAGAGTAAGCATCAGAAAAGCAATCGAATCTCTTATTTTGCCTTTTAAGCGGCTCAAGAGAAAAATTCCCAAAAATGAGAAAACAAAATTTTTACGTTTCAGACCAATTTTTTTTAGGAAAACAGCTAAAATAAGTAATGAATTTTTTTATTTTATGAAAATTCAAATATTCTTCTGCAATATTATGCAAAAAAGTTCAATGTTTGCTTAAATTTAATTTTTCACTCCAGGTTGACCTTTTCCTGGACATACCCATATGTAGCAAGTCGGAGTTAAAGTGAAATTAGAAAGCTCATTTCACACTTTACTGTCAATCATACACGAAACAAGAGTATGATTCACGATGAAACTTAACTTATCAGTCTCAATTACTGTTGAATTAAGATTTTTAACTTGGTCTTGAGTATACTTTACTTCTGGAATCGAATAGGACGACAATACCTTGCTGAAGATGCCGTTGGAGTTTGCTAAAAAAATATTATTTTTCTATTGTCACTATATAACATTTGAAGTGGCTCTAAAGTTGTTGTAAATAAGTTTTTATCTGTCAAATTTGGATCCGAAAATTTTTGCTTGCATTCCTCTTGCTCTGCACCATCACATCCCCATTTACTTATCGAAAATGCTTCTTTAACTTTTTCACTAATATTCTGAAAAATTCCGTTTCTTCTTTTTGAGCGGCACATAATCTTTTAACAGTATGATCCATTAGCGATTGTAAATCTATATCGGCCAATTATTCTGTTACTGTTATTTTATACGGATAACATAACAAACAAATTTGCAATTTTTCAATGTGATGAATATTTATGCATGTAGAATGTAGAACATAATGTCAATTCAATGGATATTTTCCTAAAATCGCCATCGTCTAAAGTGCAGTGTTTCGTAATTTTCCACAGATTTCCGTAAAAAATTTTTACTCTTATTTCTAGAGGAAGTGCAACTGTTACTACTTGTTAAAAAAAATTTTGCTGGAGTTCGATGGCTTCGTAAATTATGGCCCATACAAAAAAACGCAATCAAGCGAAATTGAAAACATGTTGGTGCATTATTAAAAATAAAAAACTACATATATGTATGTATATTTTACTTTATATGAAATAGCTCGATGTATAGTGTAAATATAAGTTACTCTTAAAATAAAAAAAGTCCAATGAGTGTTCGAACTCACGGGCGATGTGTTAACACCTTTTTGCTACACGGTACCTGTTCGATTTCTATGAACACATTCGTAAATGTTACATTGGAAAATAAAAAACCGCGTTCAATCATATGATGACGTTACAGTTAAATAATATTAATACTTAAAATTATTTAAAGACCCAGTGCAAGCACATGTGTCATTATTTTCTTGCTCAATACTTTTTGTTTTATTCCCACAAAAGTCAAAGAATGCAAAGCAACCGACACTTGTATATACATACATACATTGTTATATTCGTACATACGCTACACGAGTTCACAAAATTGTCGGTGCTCTCTTGCTATCTCATTTTTATATACGTATAATACGACATTACTCTCTTTGCTCTGAGAGTGCTCCGCACCAACATTTTATTGGACTTACCTTTCACTATAATAAAAAAACAACAACACCAACAACAACAACTACTACTACTGATATGTTGGTGATTTATTTGTGCCCTGCAAACATTTTCGATCGCGGAAGAATAATCTGCGAATCGTGTGGAAGATGACCTTAATCGCGGTGATCATCATCTGCAATGCATCGGCGAATGCTGAGTCGTGAGAAAATGTCCGGTGAAATGCGAATCGCCTTGTTGATTTACAAGCGAATCGCCTAGCTGATTTGCAAGCGAATCGCCTTGTTGATTCACAAGCGAATCGCCTTGTTGATTTACAAGCGAATCGCCTTGCACTTTCCCTCTTACTTCGTTTTCGGATTGTATTATTGTACAATGTACATGTTACTGTTTATTATTAAAATTTTTAAAATATTTATTAATAACCCTTGCCAAAACACAATAGAAAATAAACTTGCCACAACACAATATCACAACATTCACTGATCACTTCAAAAACTTAAATGACAATTTTTCAACTTTTGTTTGTTTTGATCTTCTTAATAATATCCCGTTATAATACATTGCCGCAATGAATCGCGGATGCATCGCGCATACATCGCGGATGTATCGCGGATTCTTCTGCCCAAGCGATGAAAATAACAATATATTACAACTAGGGTATTCATCATCTGCCTAAGCGATGAATTTGTATTGATCGCCAGGAAGAATCGCTGATTCTTCGCAAAATCATCTGCCTAAGCGATGAATTTGTATTGATCGCCAGGAAGAATCGCGGACTCTTCGCATAATCATCTGCCTAAGCGTTCATTTTGTTATGATCGTCAGGAAGAATCGCTGATTCTTCGCAAAATCATCTGCCTAAGCGATGAATTTGAATTGATCACCAGGAAGAATCGCTGATTCTTCGCAAAATCATCAGCAAAGAGATGAATTTGTAATGATCGCCAGGAAGAATCGCAGATTCTTCGCAAAATCATCTCCCCAACTGAATTGCTTTTTAATGATCGCCAGGAAGAATCGCGTATTCTTCGCGCAGCATATTAATCTTCCAAAACTCGTCCAAATGTTCGCAGGGTGCTTGCTGTGTCGTTGAGTGTTTGTGTGGGTGGTTGGTGTAGGGGGGGTACCTAAAAGAAAAACTGTTAAGGGAATGCAAAGAGTTGAGAGTATGAGTGTAAATTGTCATGGTTGAGGGTATATAAACATCGGCCCGGCCGAACTTAACACCGTTTCTACTTGTTTTTGTATACACCGGGCAATGCTGAACATCAAATGACTCGCTTTGTTTGGCCATAGCAACAATAATGAAACAACCAAACACACAACATCACACATACTTTGTCCGAAGTAGCTGACGTATACGTGTGTCCACATAACCACATGTTTGCCATATCAACAGCAACGAAACAGCCAAACATACAACATCACACATACTTTGTACGAAGTAGCTGACGTATTAGTATGTCACCATAACGTCGACTGCGCAAGCCCATGCGCTCGCAAATGAAATTTTGCGTGACTATGCTTTATATCTCCGTTCAACAACAGCAACAGACACATGTAAATACATACATTATTATGTTAATACATACGCTATAGACACAATTTCGTTTGCCTCACCCCAGCCACACCACTCTTTCATTGCTCTCTTGCTCGCTCATTTTTGTTTAACACGTCATTATTCTGTTTCGCAGTCGCTGGTTTTAGCAGCAGCATAAAATCTGGTTTTAGCAGATTTTGACTTTGATAGATTTAGTTCCTATACGCCGCTGTAGATGTTAACACATCAAAAAAATTGTTAGAAAAGGCGCAGGAATAAACAAGTTACGAGCGTTGAAAATTCCCGTATATTATATATATTCCCCTATATTAGTATTTTATTACGATTATATTGTGAAAAATAGCAGTAAAATATCACTACAATGTTACTTTCTGTTTTAATGGAAATGTCTTTTATTATATATAAAAATATCAAATCATTTGAACAACGTTAATATTTCGATTTTTGTCCCTCTAGATTGCCAAAATGTGACACTGTGCGGTGATGGGTATGGGTTACACATGGAGGGTACCTACGAACTCTGTAACCATATACAAACAGTTATAATTTAAAAATATCATATGTATGTATGTTTAAGTTAATTTATGTCATCCCCAAGAATAGTTCCTTCAGACAAGTGTACACAAGTTGTTACATGTTTGTGAAGGTGTCAGATTTAACGGTTGTGTTTAAAAGTCCCACTTTACCTCAATTTATGGTAATAGAGCCTGTGTCAATAGGTATCAAAGCCCACAGGTTAGTAAAAATATGACATTTGCCTGGTGAATAATATTTCACTAGCCCATGGGGCTAGGTAAATTTTTGACAACTGGATGAACATTTTTGACGCTTAACGATCCTTGCTACTTTTTGATCCTTGACATTCTTAAACTGGCGTCCTGGGTGGTAAACTTGGGTAGGCAAAATGGACCAGAGGTTCTCGATCGGATAGAGATCAGAACTAAGTGCAGGCCAGTCGAGAGTTGGTATTATTTCTGGACTCCAGAAACTTTGGAGTTTTCTCAGACCGATGTACCACAGCGTTGTCCTGCTCGATGATATATTCTGGGACACAAATTTCCTCTCCGGAATTAACTAAGACGACACACAATAGTCGAATATAATACTCGGAGTCCTGTTTTGTGGAAACGAAACAGATTGGAGTGGTTCCTCTATTACTAATACCTGCCCAAACCATAAGGGACCCACCGCCAAAATTTCTCTGCTGTGGGAAAATCTTTGGAACGCCAATATTTGTCCGAGTCTTTAAGGTCCATCCAAATTTAATTTTTTTCATCGGAAAATATCATTCCTTTTCCAAAAATCTGTATTTTTCAGGAAATGAGACCAAGTTTTACATACTTTTTCCCATATTACAGTTTCAAGTCGCTAATCATTACTTGCTGAACACGACGCAACCCTACTCCCAAGCTAAATTCAGCAATAATTTCCTTATCGCTGAAGCTTTCTTTAACATCAAACCTTTTGACCTCTCTTTTGGCTCTGTCACTGATCAGCGGTGTACTTCCTGGTCGTTTTGTGTTTCCATATCGATCACCCTATTTTATAATATTGTCAGTGATGCAGCTAGATCTTTGCAATCATCGAGAAATATCGCGATTGGACAGTCCTTCATCATGATAATCTTCAATTTTTCCCTTTTCTTCTTAGCTACTTTCCACAGACATTCTACATAAATTGATTTTTGGCGTAAAATACGTTTTACCTTACGGTATAGGGAGTCATGTCAGATTGTTATTGTTGTAATCTTTATTTCATTGATTATGAGGAAACGGCGAGATAACTTTTTTTTAAAAATTTTTTTGTAGGTAAATGAAGAAGTTATCTTTCGTTTGATATACATTTCATATTGGTTGATATCTTCTTAATATTTAAATTTCTCAAATGAAAATTGTTTAAACACATACACTCAAACATATGTGTGGTGTTTGGTTGAGTGTTTGAGTTTGTAGCGTGAACACAAACTATGCTGCTGTTTCAGTGTGGACACAAACCTTCGGCTGTTGTTTTGATTGATGAAATATTGAAATTTCGTATATTTACTTATGTATTTAAGTGAAACAAAATGTTAAATGTGAAATTGAATTTAACATGGATATATAATTATAAAAAATATATGAAAAAATTAATTCATACATTTTATGTTAAATGAAAGTGCTGCCAAGTGAGCAAAATAACAATGCTGCTTGATGCTGTTTGACAGCAGCTGACAGTTGACGTTTATCATTTATTGCTATATATGTTTTCTGTCTTATCGGATGGCGTATACTACGTTAAACTTAATGGCCGTGTCTCTGACACAGCCTGCAGGGACAGTCCGTGGCCGAAGGCCTCGGACAACTGTCTGCTGTTTTTTTATTATATTTTTTAATTTGACTCACTTCTGTCTGAATTCCTATTCACTACTGTTCGAATAAGTCTTCTTTTCCACGTTTCACCGGAAGTAGAAAAATCAACGTAATTTTTCATTTAACTTGTACAATAGATCGAATGATTACATTCTCGGACATAATATACCTAATGACTCATAAATACATTAAAATTCTACACCAAAAACGCAGTGCATTGCGAGTACCGAGAAAAAATATATTGTCTTTATAAATCTTTCGCTGGGTGTACTAATAAAATAAAAAAATACATACGATTCAGAAACTAGTATGGTGAGGTATATCAACGAGGTATATTCGTCTTGTCGATAACAGTAAAATATGCATGGACTTTAATGACCTTCTACTGATGAAAATTATATGTCAACCGTTGTTTTTGTCCAAAGCATCACAAATTCTGGGTCTATACAGCATAAAATGTGAGTATGTATACTTACCATATTTTTCGGTGGATGATATCTATTTTCTTTATTGTTTTTTCACAAATTAGTTCCTCGCTTTCTGTTTAAAATAATAGGTTTTCGATAAAGTCTTCGTGTAACATTGAAAAATAGTTTATCTTTTACAGCAAAGTCTCTTATGAAAAATCGAGTACATATCTTTGTAACCAATGTTTTTGTAACAGAAACTAAATTATGATTAAAATGACTAATATTTGAACA
This sequence comes from Phaonia tiefii, assembly GCA_963931995.1. Classification (NCBI taxonomy): domain Eukaryota; kingdom Metazoa; phylum Arthropoda; class Insecta; order Diptera; family Muscidae; genus Phaonia; species Phaonia tiefii. The sequence goes on from OZ008368.1 coordinate 205,883,123, forward strand.
CGAATTCTAATACTGTACGTTTTATGAGTTGTATCTTCAATTTCAAATAAATGGGGCTTAAGAAATACTCAAATTGTTTAATACAACTTAGTTTCTGTAGTAACAACTACTATTTAGTAAGACCTACTTTTAATTTATTAACTACATCGACAAATAATTCTGATGTATGATAATTATGAGTTCTAATCAAAATATAGAGTTTATCATATAATTTCCAATGTCTGAATTGATTTCGAACTAATCTGTTCCCTGTGTTCATTTTTGCGGCTTTTGAATGAGGCTACAACCACTAGTTTCTGTTTTAGTTTAGGTCACTATTTCTTCTTTTATAATCGTCAGAGTTAATTAAGTTTTCCAGTTTTCTACCCCAAATCCTGGTAAAGACTCATCTTTGTCCTTTTTGGCAATTACAAAGCTGCTTTCGATAGCCCCATACGGGGAAAACTGTACGAAGCTAGTATGTTTGAACTTGGTATTCCGGCAAAACTGATTCGCCTCTGTAGAATGACGCTGACCAACACCAAATCAGCAGTGAAAGTGGGGAAAGACCTCACTGAACCATTCTGGAGCAAGAGAGGACTTAGACAAGGCGAAACGCTTTCGTGCAATCTCTTCAAGATCTTAATGGAGATAATAATGAGAAAGGCTGCAGTAAATACGAACAAGACCATTAACACGAAAAGCCATATGTTGGCGTATGCTGACGACATAGACATCATTGAGCGAAATTTGCGAGAGTTACTGCAGTATTTTCAAGAATCGAAAAGAAATCAGTGAAGGTGGGTCTTGCTGTAAATGACGGCAAGACAAAATTGATGGTGTCAACGATTATAGAAACCTCTCGACTTGGTCCGCACTTGAACGTTGACAACCGATTTAATTTTGAAGTGGTAGATGAATTTGTCTACCTTGGATCCGCCGTGAACAAGGACAACAACGTCAGCCTGGAGATAGATTGGAGAATTGTGCTTGCAAATAAATGTTCTTTTGGGCTCAGCAAGCAGTTTAGGAACAAAGCCCTAACTCGACGGACAAAAGTCCAGCTATATCAGACTCTCATTTTACCTGTCTTGACATATGGCTCCGAAACTTGGGTCATATCGCAAGCGGATGAAAAACACCTGGGAGTTTTCGAGAGAAAATTTCTCTGTAAAATATATGGTCCTGTTATGGAAAATGGGTAGTACCGACGTCGCTGGAACGCAGAGCTATATAATCTACATTCTGACGTGGACATAGCTAGACGAATAAAAGTGGGCCAATTGCGTTGACTAGGCCATGTTATCAGATGGAAGCAGGAAAAGAGGACGACCAAGACTCCGCTGGAAAGACCAGGCAGAAGAATCCCTCCATATCCTTGGTGTTACCAACTGGCGAGAAAAGGCGAAGGATAGAGCCAGTTGGTAGAATACGTTGAAATTTGTTTAATTTGTTTGTTTAATTAATATGTGTAAGACGTCTGACCTCATGAGGTTGTCAAATAGTCAATAAAAGTAAAGTATTCTGATTATGATAGCGATGACAATCATACTCATACTTGTATGACATATAAATGGTTTTGCAATCGAAGTTCTGTTTTTTTGCAATTACTCTCATTCGGCTTCTGTTCGAAGACACAGTTTTACGTATGTGTATGCAAAAATACACATGAGCATAGGAATATACTCAAATTATTCTAAGTACTTAGTAAAAATATGCACATAAAACACAAACAAAGGGAATAACAACGTTATTACTATAAGAAGCTGTAGTATTCACAAAATTAATTTTTAATATGGGGTTATGTTAATAATTTTTGATAGCAACGATTAACAGAGAGACGCTCCGTTCTCAATTTAAATAAATAAATAATTTAAATTGCTAAACCGGCAGGGGTCGAGTCATGGTTGAAAGACAAGGTTGTATCGTTAGAACAGCTGATTTGATTTTTTTCATTTGACGCACTTGGGAAATGTCAAATTTGTTTACATTTGTTGGTTATAAGTTGTTTACAGACGCGGAATTAAACAACAGACGCGAATACGAGTTAGAGTTTCACACCGGGAAAACCCAATTCAACTGCAGCATCAAACAATTTCAATTATTAATTTCAATCTTCATTAATTTGGCAAATATTTCTTTCCAATTACATCACAACTGATTCAAAAATGCACATTTTGTTTACATTTTTATCAGCTGAGTTTGACAGAAGCCAAGTGCGATTTTGCACATGATTACACACATATTTACTGCTACTACGGTGATTAGTGTGCCCTGGGTCGAGTGTGTTGAGTATGTTAGGCTTGTGTCGAACTCGTTCACTAGTTCTCGAACTCGTTCATTTAAGGTGCCCAGACATAACAATCACGAACATACTTGTCATTTCGAACATGTGCATTATGTTCATAAGGGTGCTGTCTGGTCAGCCTAAATGAACTATATAGTTCATGAACGACACAACTCTAGAGTATGTTGTACATACATACATGTATGTGAGAAAATAAGTTGATTGTGTAAAAACAATATTCATTATAATAGGTCTGTCTGCGTACTGATAATTTGTAACAATTTGTACAAACTGTTACTGGATGTTGTCTGTGTACACCAAAAAGCCAGTAACGAGAGAGTAAGAGAGTTTATTTTGACAGTTCGATGATAGAGAACTTACAAGTTTTCGCTGGAGAAAGTTTTGCCAGTAAGAATTTGCAAGTTCGAACAGCTGTTTTGAATCATATGTTTTATGTAAACAAACAAAATAAAGATGAAATTGAACAATGGCAGAAGTAAGTATTTTGAGAATTGTGTGAATCCAAATATTTAATTTGTAACATCATTATACTTAGCATCTTGAACCCTCTTAAATATTCCTGGCGAGCACTGCACATCGAGTTGTCTATCGCTACTCATTTTCAATTCAGTACTTTTGTTGTCTTTTAAGTTGTTTACATTGCAATCAGCTGTTTACGAACCAGCTGATTTTAATTTCTTGCAAGTTTTTACTGGATGTCGTCTGTGTACTTTTTGTGATATTTTCTACTGAGAGAGTACAATTTTTTTTACTCTCCCAAAAAAGTTACTGGATATTTCTTACTGGAAAAGTACCCAGACAGACCTAATATGTAGTGTAATTTAGATTCGTACTGGCAACACTGCACACAAGTAGCGGTGTGGCTTGTCGTTGGTACAAGTTTGGGAGTATATACAAGTATAAACAAGTACCAATTAATACTTAAATGATTCTATTGAGTACTTGTTGCCAGCCACTGATGGTTAGTAGCTCCTCCTCTTAACATGTGGTTATTAGACCTTTCTTTTTTTCTGAGATATGTTGCAGGACAAAGTTGTTTTCCTCTATTTTTCTTGTTTGTTCTATAAATAAGTTATGGCCACAGGGTGGAGTTAAAAAAATACTCAAGTATAAAATTTATAATTGGCAGTTAAACTATAAAATATTATTAATTTGTTCTTTTCGTGTTTTCTCTTCTACCACGTAGCGCACAACTTTTTCCGATAAATGTTAAAGTTTTTAATATGCGAATTGAATTTCATAGGGAGTTGAGAACATAAAGTGTTTTCAACAACTACCATGTAGTAATGGCAACTACATAATGAGTTAAAGTTAACATAAGGGAGAATATTATATTTAAGTTAGATTACTAGATTATAGAATTTAAAGGATGCAAATTAAAAATCAGTTAAATATCTAAAAAATATATTACCTTAAAGGACTTTGAAAATATAACCTGAACTTCATCTCCTCCCCAGCCTGTTGCCGCCACAAGCCACCACCATCAGTATTCATTCCTTCGTTTCATTACTACAAAGACTTTTTCGCTTTAAACATCAAAGTGAAAATATCCTTCCATCACAACTGGTACCACTATCTCGTTCTTCGCACTCCATTACCAAAGAGCCACAAATGTCTGTGTGTAACAAAAGTAAAATTATCTAAAGACCCATTTATGGTATTTGTTAAACAAAATAAAAAAATAAATCTTGACTAAACAAATAAAGCAAGTGGATGGGTATTCTTTACCGGCTTGGAAAAAAAGTTGAAAAATTTCCTGCTTTTTTCATGTTTTGAATAACTGCAAGTTTTATTAAGTGAAGAGGTTTTACTTTGGAAAGTTTCTCTTAGATCTCTGCTGTTGCTGCTGATGTTCGAAGAACTGGCGCAACAAAGTACTTGGTAGGGTTAGGTTGTTCAAACAGGACCTTTTGATTTAAATAAGTACTCGCCCTGTTGTTTGGTTACGTTTCTTTCTTTGTTAATCTAAAATGTAAATTTCCACTCGCTGCAGCGTTTGATACGCTATATGCGGCAATAGGGGTTGGTGGCAAAGAAAACTGTTAAGCATCCAATGTGAGATAATGAAAAGATTCATCGTCATAACGAAAATAAATTCATTAATTGAAAAAGTTTCGTCACTATGAAAAACCACATTAGGTGTCAGAGGACACCCGGTTAGAACGAAGTTCCTTTCGCCATATATTATGTACTAGTTAGTTTCAAAACACCTAAGGCGCCAGTTGAAAAATACCATAATTAAAATGGATCTTGAAGCAAATATTCTTTTTGTAAAATGATAAACTTTTTTTAAGAAACATTTTTTTTATAGAATGAATTTTTTTAAAAGTGTATTTTTATGTCCTTTTTGTAAGAATATGTATTACATTTTCCCGAAAAGGTCCTTTTTTAAACAGAGTTTCTTCTTTCATTAAAACCCAGCAAAAATAAAATGAAGTAGTTCTAGTAGAAGTTATTATTTTTGTACATCTTCTGCAACATTATGCGCATATTTAATGCAATTTTGATTCTGATCAAAAACAACTCCGAAAAATCTACTTTTGCATCACATCCATTATGATGCAAATTTATTAAAGAGCTAAAGGGATAGTGGAGAAGTGCAAAGATGCCTAAATATATTACTTGTTTTTAACTTGTATTTACTTTCTTTCAAATTGCTTTTCATTTCCTTTCTTTTCACCTGTTGACAGAAGCATTTGGAGTACTAATAAAAGGTCAATTAATAAAATAATTAGTTATATTAAAGGTTAAAAAGTTAAGACCTAAAGTCTTTTACAAAGAAGTACTTTTTTTAAGAACAGGTACGTTTTAAAGAAGTGGTACTCGTTTTAGGAAAAGGTTATTTTTTAAGAAAATGTACTTATTTTCAAAAAGGCTACTTATCTCAAGAAAAGAAAACGTTTTTATTTTATTTTTAAGAAATGGTACTGTTATGAAAAGGAATTTTTGTAAGAAAATGTATTTTTTTAAGAGAATGTATTTTTTTGAAGAAAATATTTTTTTAAGGAATGGACATTTTTTTTAGAGTTAGTCCTTTTTTAAATTAAATTTTTTTAAATTTAAAATTAAATAAAATTTTTAAGAGTATATACTTATCCCAAGAAATATTATTTTATTTCACGAAAAAGGTACTCTTTAAAGAAAAGGTAGTTTTTAAGAAAAGGCAATTTGTTGTAGGAAAATTCACATTTTTTAAGAAAGGTATTTATTTTAAAAAATTACTTTTGTTAAGAAAATTTACTTTTTGTAAGAAAATGTTTTTTTTTAAGCAAAGCTACTGCTATAAGATAAGGTATTTCTTTAAGAAAAGGTTCTTTGTTAAAAAATATAAATAGGTATTTCTTTGAAGAAATTTCCTTTTTTTAAGAAAAGTCACTTATTTAGATAATGTTCTTTTATAATCTTCTTTTACTTTGGATTTTCTAAATTTACTTTTAATTGGGTTCAAAACTACTATACAATATATACTACACGATAACTGCCGCAAATCATTTCAGGTCAAAATGAAATTTTGTCAGTGAAGTCGTTTGTTGAAAGTTAGTTTAGAAATGGGCGTTTTGACCACGCCCCTTCTGGTACCTCCCATTCAAATCGACATATTTAGGACCAAATCATATTTCTTCCAAACCTTTCTTCTGGTAGGTGTGGTTAGCTCCAACTCACCATTGATTAATAATCTGTAAATATCTACTTAACTGGAGGAAATGGGCGATATTGCCACGCCCACACTACCTAAACTACAACAGATCTTAAGAAAATTCGGTACTAAGCAATAGTTTGCTAAAAACTACTGTGTAATTAATAACTGTCTAATGTTCCACGCCCAGTTTCATTCCTCGCATACAAAAAATTAATTTGCGGTTTGCCGACTCGATATCTCCAATAAATCACAATTAGTGTATTCAAAAAACCGGTTTTTCAAAATGTCTGATTTCGGTTTCTTCGAATAATCCGATTTTGGCGAAACCGGTTTCCGGTTACACCGAGGTGTAGAAACCGGTTAATAACCGGTTTCGATTTTTAAAACAAAATGGGCAACTTTGCGTTTTATAAACATCGTTTACTTATAATTTGTCTCTTTGAATTTTGATATCGACTATCGAGTACATAGCCATGAAATTGCTTGACAATGTACCGTTCAGAATCGGTGTAAAACTGCAGGTCCCAATCAAAGTGTGTGAGCCTATTCCTTCATGGGATGTCATGGGAAACTAAATTTGAAATTTAATTTCACTTTAAAAAAATACTAATAGACATTTTTTCCAAAATTATGATTTTATTGGTTATCTATTCAATTTGTTTCGCGTTTTAAGGCCTCAAAGGACTCGGGATTGTTTGCGTAACACTTATATTTTACGGCGCTGCAGAGATAATAGTCTAACGGGTTCAAATCGCCAATGGACTTCCAAGTTTCGGCTGATTATGCGGTTCGCGAACACAGTGCGTACACTGTCGCCCTGTTTTCAACTTTTGGGGACAAAAAATCGTTGAGCATGGCACTATAACGCTCGTCATTGACGGTTATGGCGGCTCCTTGCCTATGATACCGCCTGCCCAAAAACCGTGGGTGCATCGGATTCTCCTCGACGACGTGTGGATATTCCGAGCCCCAAATGCGTCAATTTTGTTTGGTAACGTAATCCCTGAGGTGAAAATGTGCTTCATTGGGAAACCAGAGTTTTTCGTAAAAAATTTTACGAAAACAAGTGCGAGAACTGTTCAGTTCTATGAACGGTGGCGAGTTGATGTTGACGGCTGTTCAAATACACTTTCAGCTAAAGTGGCAATAATTTCCATTGAACGCACGGGACGAGCATGTACACGAGTAGTTTTGTTGATGTGTTGTGAACTTTGGAAGAAAGTTATTAATATTTCCCAATATATTTTAGAGCGTGAAGCGACCCATTTTGAAAATGTCTAGCCTTTAACAAATAATCTGTCACTTCATAGAGTTGAAATTGGTCATCTGCTTCGAAATACCGGGAGGTTCAAGTTCCAAATTTTACATGTCCCACCCCTTCTCATACACACTTGACGTTTTGTACTTCTTTTTTGAGTGTGAATACTGTTTTGTATGCATTTCAGCTAACATACCACCTGTGTTGTCATTAGATCCATAACTTAGAACTAAATCGGTGTTGGCAGATATGACTCCTAATGCCAATTTCAGCAAATTATCGGCGAAATAATTCGTTGGCAAAGTCTTTTGTGTCTGCCTGATGGGGCCAGTAATCATAATGAGCTATGAGAAAGGTTTTAGGTGCGTAATTCTGCGGTGTTATATCAGTTGTGTAAAACCCGAAAAATCGGTTAATCAACTTGAAATAACCGGTGAAACCAGTTCTTCAAAAATAGTAATTTTCAGAAAACCGACATACGGTTAACCGACCGGAATTCGGTTAACCGGTTTCGGTTTTGAATACCCTAATCACAACCGATCTTAATAAAATTTGGTACTAATCAAAATTTTGGCAACAACTTGCCATGCCCATTTTTGTACCTCCCATACAAATATTGGGAAAACAGTTGTTTGGTAGTCAAGAAAATTCCCCAAAACCACTTCGGATCATAACTAATTTGGCTATTAAATAATATTTAGCGTAATGTCAATCTGCTATTGAATATGGTCACTTTTGAATATAAGCATTTTTAACATAACTCTCACGAAATGCATAACTTAGGTTGAGGGTATGATTAATAATATTTTATTGCATGAAAGTCTGGTCTATAAAAATTATGTATGAAATATAATATTGCGTTAGAGTATGAACACAACCGGAGTGATAACCCAATGAGCCATATGAGTCCGCTAGGAATTCGAGACGGATCCGTTTCTGCGGACATTTTGTCCGAAACGGACATTCGTTACGAACTCATAACGAATTTATTTTCGTATGAAATTCCTCTCGAAAACGCGAATCATTTTTTGAACTTTCTCGGATCCGTCTCGAACCCGTAACGAACTTCATTTGCGACTCCGTTTCGGGTTCGTTTCTTGGAAATAAAATGAATTCGAGACGAATTCGCTTTGATAAATTTTTACGCTTTCGAAACGGATTCGATCTTTGTTGCCAGTTGCACTAATAGAAATTTCTGTCTATTTAATTCTATTTATTGGACATTTAAGTTTTTATTGTTTTTTTTTGCATGTGAATTTTATCTAAATTTTAAATTTAATTCATGTGGTATATTTGATCCTTTTAGAAATATGATCATGAGCGTAGTGGAAATATTTCTGAGCGACGTCCTCCACTGTTTATATTGGTTGGTCCTCTTATTACCTTTGGACATATCAAATTCACTGATCCGCTTTGGTCTCTTCTTACGAACTCGTAACGAGTTCGAGACGGATCCGCCAAATCACAATTTCACTGATTCGCTCTTTTATGTTTTTACGGAATCGTAACGGGTTCGAAGTGAATTCGAGAACTCTCATTTCGCTTTTTTACGATTTTACGGACACGTTACGACTTCGAAACGGATCCGCATCCGATTTTGTGCACATTGGGAACGTAGGCGTTGAAAATTTGTACATGTATTCTTATAGAGGTAGAACGAACAAGAGCTGGCGTTTGACGTCGCTTTTGGCGTAGACGACAAAAATTAGAATTCTTTTTATTTCCCTGGTGTCAAGAAGGCAGATTGTTGCTAGCTTAATACAAAAATTGTTGAAAAACATTTTTAATTTTTCTGCCGATTAAAATAAAATTATTTAAAATTTGTTAAAGAGATGTTACCACGAATTATAAATTCATATTCTATAGGGTAAAAAAAGAACAGTCGATAAAGATTTTTTCCTTTCCTAATTGCTGAGATTATAGAGTAAATCATACTAGGGAGAATATTTGGTTCTATGCGTGATAGACAGATGTTTGACAAAAAGTGGCATACACCAGGTGGAATTACAATAACTTTTGTCTTTAATTTTTCATGTCGTGTTGGTGAAAAGCTGTAAAATTTAAATGTGTTTTACACTTTTTTATTGACTGTTATTGTTAGCATACATTTGTGTTGTATTTAACACAATAATTTTAACACACAAAACGAAATACGTTGTTGTTAGTTTGATGGTTGTTTAGAAACATTGCCTCAATCTGGTATTATTGAAGTAATTCTTTTCAACATCCAAAGGTCATAACACACCATGCCAAATATCAAAAATCTGCTGAGAGAACTATTAAGTCTACTATAAGTATTAGTCTATGGCTGAGATTGGTGTGTGTGTTACTGACCAACACTTAAAAAGTAAACAAGGGTAACAAATTTTGGCGCCAAGTGGTTGTGTTTATCGACAACGTATTTTGAATTGACGCCAACGTTATCCCATAATAAATTGTTATCGACTGCTCTACACAACTGTCAAACACAAACTGATAAATACACGCTGAAAAAAAACCGCCTCTGTACCATATTCTCCCAAACATATTCTGCAGGAACCATGTATTTGTTTGGAATACACTTCAAACATTTATATGTTTGCAAGTCCCAAACTCAGTTGTATTGAAATGCAAACATTAGCATGTTTACCGACAAATAGGTATGCTTTTATGTGGAAACATACGCGTGCTTCATCCCAAACATCCATATACTTACGTGGAAGCATTCGCGTGTTTCCCCCAAATCTCCATATACTTACGTGGAAACATATGCGTATTTTCTCCCAAACATAATAATATTTAGAAACGAATTATTCTTTCTTTTGTTATTTATTATAATTAAAATAAATAATTAATACAAAAAATTAAAATATTTAAAATTACCCTTTTTACATTTACTTTCTGAATGCATTACTTTTTTTTGTGAAATTATAATCTGCTGCTCTTTTGCTTCTCCTTTCATATTTGTCTCTCACGTTTTTGTTTTCAGAAGGTTTCAGCTATGCCTTGGTTATCACTATGTGTTGGTACACAAACAATATACAAGACAAGCGTGTATTAATTACTTGTGTTTTTTTTTATTATATTTCACAAATGGTCCACCATTCCGATTTTTTCAGTAGAGGTTCGGGCGGAAAAAGGGATTCATGTTGTTGTTGTCCGCACAATCGTTTCTCACTTTGGTATCATACATAAATATATTAGAAACACATACACAAAAACCAAAGCAACATCACAAACCATTTAACCGTCTGAGCGTTTGTTTATTCTTTTTTCACTGATCAAGCGCGTTTGATATCCTCTGTCCGATAAACCGCAAATTCAGGAATATTTATGAATCACTCACTGAGAAAATAATGCAGAAATATAGATACACACTTACAAGATATACACACTCGTTAAAAAAAAAAAAAAAAATGGTGTCCCATAACATCCCATGAAGGGATTGGGGAGAGCTTCTCACAATCAGTGAGATGTGCGCTTTCTAGTTTTACACTCACTGATTGGGACCTACAGTTTTACACCGGTTCCGAACGGTATTTTGAGAAGCTTTTTCATGGCTAAGTACTCGATAGTGTCGCCATCACTAAGCGAGGTGACCGTCGTCGAAAGAAATGTAAGGTGGTTTGAGCAGGGATCGAACCCACGTTCTCATGTACAAGAGCCGCGCACACTAGACATTGCACCACCGACGGCCACACACTCGTTGCCCCACTTTTATTCTCTTGCTCTCGAAAGAGGATAAACAGTGCAACAAACACGGTTGTATTTATATCACAAACACAGATATATTTCGGACGCATACACATATGTTACAACATATTAATCATTGTATCTCAAACATGTAATATTGAATAGCAAACACAATGCGTTTGGGCACAAGTATATTATATTTACGACAAGCTCCAAACATATGATATATTTGCATCCAAACAACAAAAACCGACAGATTTTTCAGCGCGTATCAACCAAACAGATATGGCGGTCAAAAAACATCGGTCTGGAACATTAAAAACAACCGGTATATAAAATAGCGTATATGAGATACGTATTGGCCGCAAATACTATTTTGTCTAAAAATAGTGTACATTAGGCCGGCCCGAAAAAAACTTGAAGCTACAGGATTTGATTAGCACTAAAATCGTTCTATGGTTCAAGTAGAATACACACACAAAATTTCAGAAAAAACAATTACCCCCTTAACTTCCTGCACTACACTTGAAGTAAAAACGAAATGCAATTTTACATTTTGGAAAATTTTAATATAATTGGGTTGTATTTTCAAAATTGTAAGGCGGGTGAAATATAGCGTATGTCATGATGGTTTATGTGTGCATCATAAGGTTTTAAGAAAAATATTTGAAGTCAGCAATAATTGCAAATAAAAATGTATTTTAGACTCATATTATATTCACAAATATGAATATTGTCAGAGTCTACAAATAACACAAATTTTTCATACATTTATGACTCTATTTTGATGAATTGTTTTTTGAATATGTTTTTGATTCTTTTGTGACTCGTTGATGAGCATTTATAAACACTCAAATAAGAGTTAGATAAAGTATATTTTCAAAGCGTAAATTTTGAAACGCTCATAAAAAAGGTTTGAGAAATTGCTCATATTTTTGATCCTCTTATGACTCTGAATTTCTGAGCGTTGTTATATTCAGAGGAACAGTAAATTAATACGATATTAATTAAAATACGATATTGGTATTTAGGTCATTATTAATGAAATTCTTCAATCTTCCAATAATATGCTAATTCTTCAATTGACCTTTTGATCTACATAGTGGAAGGAGAATTTCACCAAATTTTTGCAAGATATAGAATCAATTACGTAGAACATTCTTAGACAATAAAAAAAAAGTAAAAACAACAGACAGTTGTCCGAGGCCTCCGGCCACGGACTGTCCCTGCAGGCTGTGTCAGAGACACGGCCATTAAGTTTAACGTAGTATACGCCATCCGATAAGACAGAAAACATATATAACAATAAATGATAAACGTCAACTGTCAGCTGCTGTCAAACAGCATTGTTATTTTGTTTACTTGGCAGCACTTTCACTTAACATAAAAATGTATGAATTAATTTTTTCATATAGTTTTTATAATTATATATCCATGTTAAAATCAAATTTAACATTTTGTTTCACTTAAATACATAAGTAAATATACGAAATTTCAATATTTCATCAATCAAAACAACAGCCGAAGGTTTGTGTCCACACTGAAACAGCAGCATAGTTTGTGTTCACGCTACAAACTCAAACACTCAACCAAACACCACACATATGCTTGAGTGTATGTGTTTAAACAATTTTCATTTGAGAAATTTAAATATTAGGAAGATATCAACCAATATGAAATGTATATCAAACGAAAGATAACATCTTCATTTACCTACAAAAAAATAAAGATTACAACAATAACAATCTGACATGACTCCCTATACCGTAAGGTAAGACGTATTCTACGCCAAAAATAATGTTGTACATTCGTATACACTATTGTTTTATCGACGGAACGAAATAATGATTGCTTTGAATTTGTTGCCAATCAATTCGACTGGAATCGCTTGCATTTTTTTTGCTGGTCACCCTACAATTCGGACAATGGTGACTACAGTAACTACCTCTTACCCACTATTAACAATAGAAACCCCAAACATGAAAAAGGTAGAAATGTCTTTCAGCGTAAATAGTACAACAAAAAACTTTCTACAATTCGTTGTTTGCATTTAAGCTGTTCAAGTATTAAACTTAATGTCAAATAGTCAAATTCTCAAACAAACTACAAAAAAAAACGAGAAAATAAAAATAAAAATTCTTGGGAAAGCAAGAGATCATTGTGGTCAACAATTGTTGTGGGTTTTTTGTGTTCACTGAAAGGTTTTCACAAACCAAATTTGTTCCCCTCCCCAGAGTCGTTAGGAAAAGTCAACAAGGTTCACAGCTTTGTCCTTTTTGTACTTCTGGCTTAAAGCGATGGTTAATGGTGTAATTTTATGACAATCAACGCGAACGCAAGCTAATGGAAAATGATGAAATGTTTCAGCAAACATACATTTTTACATATCATTTCTAGTTCTCGAGAGGTTACATGAAATAGATGTAGAAGGAAATTATTTTGAACCTGTGAAGATCTTTTGTATACCATGTCACTCACCATTACTCGAGAACGCCTTCTCCGATTTTGTTTAAACGAATTTAGAAAAATTAACAATTACAATACCCTTAATCTCTGCCTGTACTATTTCCAAAGATAGGCAACAGTTTCGGTGGTGCATTGGTTAGTGTGCGCGGCTCTTGTACATGTGAACGTGGGTTCGATCCCTGCTCAGACCACCTTGCATTTCTTTCGACGACGGTCACCTCGCTTAGTGTTGGCGACACTATCGTGTACTTAGCCATCAAAAAAGCTTCTCAGAATACCGTTCGGAACCGGTGTAAAACTGTGGGTCCCAATCGGTGAGTGTAAAACTAGAAATCGCACATCTCACTGATTGTGAGAAGCTCTCCCCAATCCCTTCATGGGATGTTATGGGCCACCATATTATTTATATTTAGGCAAAAGTTTCGCAGTTATAAATGAATTTATGAAGAAAAAAATATGAAGCCTGTGTTAGATAACACGGGCGCATAGGTCAGACGTAGAATACGTTAGTCATTTTGCAATTAAAATATATGAATTATATATAATTTTTGATAAATGATTTAAATCTATCAAATTTATCTTTAATTTTTATGTTAAAAATTTAGGATAGTTTTTAACAAAATTTGGGTACACTTTATATCAATTCGATGCACTTTTGAAAACAAGTGTAAATACTGCATGTGGCAACACTGGTTCTGTAATGTTCACATAAAACATGCATTGTCATTATACTTCTTCTCTTTCTCACACTGGTTCTGTGATGAACACACAGATAATCGTACTGCTCTTACACATGATGTTATAATACATAAAACACAAAGCATATGCAAATTAATACAAAATTTGAAGGAGTTAAATTTTGATTTACTTATAGAATCAAAAAAATTATATGTAGCAATATGATTATTTAAATACAAATCAAAAGAAGACATATTAAATATGTTACGATCATTCTTGAATTTTCTTCAATGCATGCATAAAGTATTAAAAACTTATAATGAAAGTGACAAACATTTTCTCAAAATTTTGTGCTCCAGATCAACACCCCTACCTTACCGTATAACGTATTTTACGTTAAAATAATAATTTTTTGCTTTGAATGAAAAATTTTTGGCGTAGAATACGTCTTACCTTACGGTATAGGGAGTCATGTCAGATTGTTATTGTTGTAATCATTATTTCATTGATTATGAGGAAACGGCGAGATAACTTTTTCTAAAAATTTTTTTGTAGGTAAATGAAGATGTTATCTTTCGTTTGATATACATTTCATATTGGTTGATATCTTCTTAATATTTAAATTTCTCAAATGAAAATTGTTTAAACACATACACTCAAACATATGTGTGGTGTTTGGTTGAGTGTTTGAGTTTGTAGCGTGAACCCAAACTATGCTGCTGTTTCAGTGTGGACACAAACCTTTGGCTGTTGTTTTGATTGATGAAATATTGAAATTTCGTATATTTACTTATGTATTTAAGTGAAACAAAATGTTAAATGCGAATTTGAATTTAACATGGATATATAATTATAAAAAATTAAAATCAAATTGATTTGCGTCTGTTATTTATCATTTATCCTTACTCTTTTAATTTAAAAACATATTTATCCTATTTTTCCTACCATAAGCTTATGTATATTATCAAAAGTAACTATCAAATAAATAAATTCATTTGCTTATGTTATTTATCATTTATTGTTATATATGTTACCTGTCTTATCGGATGGCGTATTCTACATTAAACTTAATGGCCGTGTCTCTGACACAGCTTGCAGGGACAGCCGAAGGCCTCGGACAACTGTCTGCTGTATTTTTTTTGTACTCCCATTTTTCGGACGTAATTTTTCAACCATTCGTTCATGATTTCCGACGTCAGCCATGCTTTTGTGTAGGATTTCCATATTACGGATAAGTTATCTTTATTTAATTTTTTAAAAGCTCTTGGCTTAAATGACTCGCCAATAACCAAAAGTTTCTCTTTGTCTCCAGCCATGTGTACACAATACAAAACTGCTATCCTTTCTTTGGACAGTTTGCCTCCAAATCATTTTTCACGTATCATAATAGTCTTTGTTTTGTTTGGCAGTGCTCTAAAATAATGCCCAGTTTCAGCGGCATTATAAATATCTCTTGGTAAGTAACCCTTTACTAAAGATGACGGTTTCACTAAAAATGATGCGACATCCTCAGGATTATCAGAGGCAGATTCTCCAGATATCCATTTGAATGTAATATTGTGGCGAATTTTGAATTTAAGCCAACCGGATGAAGCATTGAATGTAATGTTACCCAATGATTCAGCTATTTCATTAGCTTTGCTTCGAATCAATGGCCCTATAATATACAATTTATTCATATGCCTCTTAAAATAATTATTGTTTGGGGAAAAAGAAGGATAATTTTAATTAAATTGATTGTTATACATATTATGTATACATAACAGACTGAATGTGTTCATATGTAGAAATTTCTTAAAAAATTTTAAAATCTTACTTACCGGTTAATGGAATTCCTTTATTGCGCACTGCAACAAACCATTCATAGCACAATTGATCTATTGTGAGTCCCATCTTCTTTCAAAAATCTCCTCTTTTCATTTAAATTTCCGTTGAAATGCAATTTTTCATTAGCTCTTCCCTATTTTATAATGTCAGAAGCTTCAGTTTTACGAATATAAAATCGCTGCGATAAATTTCTCACACTTAATTTTGATCTATTTGTCACTTCAAGCACTTTTACATTTTGTTCTAGTGTCAAAATAGACCTCTTTTAATGATAAATGCAATTTAAAAAGTTGTTAACGCGTTCGTGGCTCTATTATTTGGGGAATCCCATTAAACGAAACACGAACTAGATGTCCGCACAATAAAATTGTTTTCGTCTAATAGCTGTCCGCGCCCGTTCAAGGGAGTGTCCGCTCAAGGGGGAGTAGCTGCAATGTGTTTCTTGTGGAACATTGCCGGGACCTAGCAACCGTGTCCGTCCGAAGGAGGTGTTTTTTATATATTAGATGTATTTTTTTGAAAAATAGTATATTGTAGGTCCTTTTTGTAAGAATATGTATTATATTTTCCCGAAAAGTCATTTCTTTAATGAGTGGTACTTCTTTTATTAAAAGCTAATGTTTTTTTAAGAACAGGTACCATTTTTAATAAGAAGTACTTTCTGTAAGAAAAAACCTAAGAGTATGATTTTTTTACAAAGAAGTACTTCTTTTAAGAACAGGTACTTTTTAAAGAAGTGGTACTCTTTTTAGGAAAAGGTTATTTTTTAACAAAATTTACTTATTTTCAGAAATATCTCAAGAAAGAAAAGAAACGGTATTATTTTATTTTTAAGAAAATGTACTTTTAAGAAAAGGAATTTTTGGAAGAAAAGGAATTTTTTTAAGAGAATATATTTTTGTTTTGAAGAAAAGGTTTTTTTGATTTGGTCCTTTTTCAAGAACAGGTACAATTTTAAGACTAGGTACTTATTTCAAGAAAAGTTATTTTGTTTCACAAAAAAGTTCTCTGTAAAGAAAAGGAGTTTATAAGAAAAGTTAATTTGTTGTAAGATAACGTACTTAAAAAAGGTATTTTTTTTAAAAAGGGGTACTTTTTGTAAGAAAATTTACTTTTTTATGCAAAGGTACTTCTTTAAGATAGGGATTTTTTTTAAAGAAAAGCTGCTCTGTTTAAAAATATGAATACGTATTGTTTTTGAGGAAATTTACTTTTTTTGAGAAACTCACTTCTTTAAGAAAATTTCATTTTTGTAAACATCTTTCACTTTGGCTTTTCTAAATTTACCTTTTATTCGGTTCAAAACTACAATATGTAATAAACAGGCTCCACCTAGAAAATTTCCCAGTAAACAAGAAATTTTTCCCCATATGCTAGTCTAGACACACACCAAACCAAAAGTAAGAGTATAAGAGTGAGTGTGCTGCTAAATGTAATTCCATGCTCAGGGTTGTATTCCATGGATTTGCCAGTCTTGCACTTTGGCTTTTCTAAATTTACTTTTTATTGGGTTCAAAACTGCAATATGTAATAAACAGACTCCACCTAGAAAACTTTCCATTTAACGAAACCAAACCAAAGGTAACTAATATAGTTGATAATAATGGGTTGTAATAAAGTAGTAAAGAAAAAGTAGTAAGAAAGTAAGATATCAGCTGATTACTTTATTATAAGTTTTGTGCAAAGTATAATGTATTCAAACTATGGCGGAAAGCAATCAAAGAATATACCTCGGGACGAACTTCTCAGTTGCCCAGTAAAATTCACTTGTTGACCTGGTGGAAGAACTCAAGTCAATTTTAGAAAACCAAATAGTTAAATCATAACAACATGAAAGCAACAGTTGTCAGTTGTTTGCATTTATCCTTCCGATGATCTTCTAATATCTAATATTCAGAAACTGCAATTCTGCTAACCGGTACTTTATCGTTACGATAAAAAACAACCGGAGAATGAGAAAGTGACCCTAAATCCAATTTAGTAAAAACTATCACACTATTTAGTATGTGTTGAAACAAATCTCCGTCGGTGGTGCAATTGGGAGTGTGCGCGCCTCTTGTAAATGATATAATGGGTTCGATCCCTGCTCTGACCACCTTAAATTTCTTTCGGCCACCTCGCACAGTGACGGTGACACTATCGAGTATGTAGCCATGAAAAAGCTTCCCAAAATACCGTTCGGAACCGGTATAAAACTGTAGGTCCCAATCAGTGAGTATAAAACTAGAAAGCGCACAGCTCACAGGTTGTGAGAAGCTCTCGCCAATTCGCTCATGGGATGTAATGAGGAAGCCATTTATTTAATTATTTGAAACAATTCTCATTAAGTTGAGTTTTGTTTGTCCCTATAAGGCATCGAAATATTGAATTGTAATTGAAAATTTATATAAAATGTGGATCTATTTTGTACTCGAGTTTATTACGCATGTATTTGAAATAATGTAGTAAATGTTAATTAGCTCCGTATCTAGTCGATTACGTTTATTGTAATTCAAAGAAAAAATTCAATTAGTGCTCGCACTCACTGGCGATGTGTTAACAGCTTTTTGTTACACGGAACCTGTTCGATTTCTACGAACACATTAGTAAATGTTAGCATTTTATGTACATGGACATTCTTGTTGCGATTGCTCTTGTGGATGCTCTTACTGTTGTTGGACTAATGAATCCTGAATTGTTTTTATTAAATATTAAATTTTAGAATTTTAACAGCAATATATAATGCATCATATAAACGTTCAATGAGAAAGAAAGGATTTCTTGACAAAGCTTCAAATATGTTGATGCGCATTGAAGTATATTAATATGATTACATACTGAAATATTGGAAAAATATAATATCATAATGAAAACATCAATAAATTCATTTAATAAGTATTGATTATGGTTTATATGATGTTCAGAATGCAGTCAATTCCAAAACCCATTATACGAAATGTATTTACTTCCATTATACATAAAATTTAGTTTAGAATTGTTTTGTGTTGGTTTGAAATCGTTTTTTTTTTTGTGCTGAAGGATCTTTTGCTATTGCACTTTCTTTTTTCTTACATCTGCTTTAATATTAGATGTAATATTGTAAAAATATATGAAGCAATATTTAGCTCACTGAAATAATTGTTTTTGTTTTGTCATAAACAGAGCGATGACAAAAAGTATTGCATAGTATAGAGAACTTTTGCACTCTTTTTCCGCTCTCATGTAGAGAGTCTGAGTAAAAGAGCATAAACGAGTCTTAATGTCTTTATATAATATTTCTATATAAATGCAGCATTTCGACAATGTTATTACATAAAACAATAAAAAAGCATAAATGTTACAAAAGGTATCAATATTTCACATAAAAATTATGAATGGACCAAGTTATGACAAAAAAAGGAAAATACATTTTGAATCATTCGCCAGATGTCGCCAGTGCTGTTGAGTCATACAATTCGTGCCATGAGTTCTCTATACTATTCAATACTCTTTGGCGATGACGACCTGCTACATCAATACCATCATAGTTATTTTCAGGCAGAGACTATTGTTGTACAACAACCACGTATGTTGTGCTAACGCTGTGTGTTGTTTGCTTGTGTTCACTTTGATGGATTGCCCTCCCCGTGCCGATAGATGTTAAGACATCAAAAACTATATGGAACCTTCAACAAAATCACAACCTGCAGTTTTTTTGCCTCAGCAAAGTCGATGGCTTGTCCTTAGAGCATCGCACTAGTGTGATTGGTTTCATTCACATTCCCATTGGTTTGCATGCAGCGTTTCCTTGCGTTTTACAAAATATTGCTTTATCGTGTTTTTTCCTGGAGCATAAAACTGCACTTAACGAATGTCCAATGAATGTGTCAGTGGCCAAATCGATTAACTTCACTTTCCCAAAATTTTGGTATGTTAGTGTCTGTGGGTTAAACTAATGTACCCAGTTCATTTTGAATTTAACTATATAGTAGATACAGCTGTAGTGAAGTAATATATAATGTCAGTTTGCGTTTATAATGAACGTGGAATTTGAAAACCCAGCGAAAATTTAAGTTTCTACAGGTATTTTTTGATGGAGTTAATCGATTTGGCAACTGACACATTCAAATGTTAAACGACATTGCAAATATTTCCTTATCATTTAAATTCTCTCTCTTTTCCATGCTATTAAGTTGACGAAATTGCGTTTATATCCTTAAAATTTAATTATGACGAGAGAAAAAAAATGGAAAAATTAAATTAAAATCTTTATGTCCTTAAGGAATTTACTTTGAGGCCATAACTGTGTAATAAGGACGTGTGACTGCTTGGTTTTCCCTCCCTTTTTCTCTCTTTCACTTTTTAATGAAATGTTTATGTACGTGACAATGAAATGCTGATTATAACGCTTTAATATGAAATAATGTATGTAGATTATTATTTTCACCCTCAAGGCAACGCACTCCTTCAACGCACTGTACTCAGTGGGATGTTCACGCAATGTTGTTTTGCTGTTTTGCTTCTGTGGATCCACAATTAATTAAATTCCATCATTTCGCGTAAATTGAAATGCTAACTATACTTTTTTTCCCCACTCATACAAGGGAGTCCAATTCTTTGAGCCATATCATATTTTTGCAGCGATTGCTGCTGGTACAAGTCGCTTGTTGGTGTTGTTGCAACAGTTGCTGCTGCTGTTATGTTGTTGGTCGTTGTAGTTTTTAATGTTGTTGTTCGTCATCGCTTGTTTGTTGCAAATGTTCAACCATTATCGTCAGCAATAACATTCTCATACATGGCTTATAGACAGACATATACAAGCAGAATGTGCAACTGTTTGTGTTGATACTTGCAAGGGATGGGATGCAATGGGCACCATAGAATTCGTTTCAATCGGTGAAGAATTGTGGCCTAAATTTTCAAATGTTGAAAAAAAGTTTCTCTCTTCCAACTGTCAGTAAAATTTGATCTATTTGATATGACTTTGCGATCCTTGCACTATAGTGTCAATAGGTGAGAGTATAGTCGAAGACATTCTAAACTACAAAAGCGATTTGAAAACGAAATGTCGAATTCGAGTATCTCTGATAAGTCTACAAGATTGCGATATAAATTATTGCAATATTCCGAGAAAATAAGGAACGACTAAAGTACAAATTTAAAAATAATATTATCATGGAAAATGCAATCGTAACAAGTACCACATCGTCGTTCGTAAATTATTGTGTTCTATATGATAAAAATGTTTTTTTGGTAAATCACTGTTAAAGTTTAGTTGTTAATTTAAAAAAACTGAACCAAAAAACTTGTCCGGAAAGTTCTAGAGTTGCCAGTGTTATTTCTGCCAAAAAAATTGTGTCTTTTGAAGCACTTCCAAGATTAAGAAGCGTTTAAAAAAAATGTATTGTTCTACATGCACTTTTTTACGAAGCTCTTCTTTTTCTGTAGCATATACAGGGTGATTCAGGAAGTTCCGGACAAATTTCTCCAGCGTATTCCTTGGCGCATTTCATGAAGAAAAGTCCACTAGGACCATGACCGAAAATGCAAGGGTGCGAAATGGCAGCGGGTTCAAAATTTTCGGATTGGTGGTCGGAGGGTAGTAGGGTAAAGTTGCTAACTTCTGAGCCAGATGGCAGGTAACTTATGTTTTTTTTCTGTTGAAATATAGCCATACCTCTTACCTTTCCAAAATGACCTAAACGAAGCCCAGATGTCTTACCGTTCCAAAGACTTTACTGAAATGCAAAAATTTTTGTTTTTTTTTGGAAGCGTAATAACAGCACACATTTATTTGTTTTTATAAACTAACACGTTTAAGATTTTATTTTACTGAAATTTTCGGCAGAAGAATGGTCATAATTTTGGAACGGTAAGACCTCTAGGTTTCCATCTGGCTGAGCAAATTGAGGTTATGTGAATTTTTTTCCATTTTCTCTGTATCTGAATCTCGGCGATTTGACTCTTTTCTACTTTTTTTTATTGATTCTGAAAGGCCTCTGAAAGACCTTTCCAACAAGTCCAAAAACAAAAAAAATCCGACCACTGGCTCAGAACCGCCAATCCGCAAAATGTGAACCCGCTGCCATTTCGCACCCTTGCATTTTCGGACATGGTCCTAGTGGACTTTTCTTCATGAAATGAGCCAAGGAATACGCTGGAGAAATTTGTCCAGAAACGAGACGGATTCTGTATTATCGATGTTTGAGCATTCGAAACGGATTCGATCTGAGTTAAGCAAACCACAGACTTGTCATTCATGATCGTGAGCTTGGTCGATAACTTTTTATCTGAATTTGAAAAAATATTACCAAAAAATTTTGTGAACATGATACTGATGCGAACAACTTCGATTACAGTTTTATTTGGCATCAAGAAGGGCGGTAAATCGACAATAAACATCAACGATAGCTGATGTTCATGCTCATGAATGACAAGTGTGTGGTTCGTTTTACCATTTGCATTAATATGAATTTCTGTCTCTTTAATTTTATTTATTTGACATTTAAATTTTTAATGTTTTGTACGTGAATTGGATCTAAATTTGAAATTTAATTTATTTGGTATATTTGATTCTTTTAGAAATACGATCACGAGCGTAGTGGAAAAACTTCTTAGCGACGTCCTCCATTGTTGATATTGGCTAGTCCTTATATTACCTTTGGAAAACGCAATTTCACTGATTCGTTTTTTTTTCTCTTTTTACGGACTCGTATCGGGTTCGAGACGGATTCGCCAAATCACAATTTCACTGATTCGAATTTTTATGTTTTTACGGACTTGTAAGGGGTTCGTAACGAATTAGAGAACTCACATTTCGCATTTTTATGATTTTACGGACTCGTTACAAGTTTGAAACGGATCCGCATCCGTTTTTGTACATATTGGGACGTTCTATTGGCATCCAAAGAAGAAACAAATTAAACAAAGATTTTAAATCGTGTATACTATATAATTGTTGGAATGACATCAATTGTGGTCAAGTATTTGGGCATCTGTTGGCCGTCGGTGGTGCAATGGTAGTGTGCGCGGTCCCTACTCTGACCACCTTAAACTTCTTTCGACGGCGGTCACCTCGCTTAGTGACGGCGACACTATCGAGTATTCAGCCATGAAAAAGCTTCTCAAAATACTGTTCGGAACCGATCTACCGATGGTATCAATTCAGGCACAGTACGATAGTTAGGCATCTGATGACGAACTTGTCACGTATTTCCAAACTAGTCATTTCAGGGAGTGTGCTTAACTAAATTGTCTATTATTCCTACAAAGCCAACCATTTTTCAATTGGAAAAATGTTCCTGACCTTGTAAGCTTGTAGTATGAACTTCTCATATACAGGTTGATCCAGGAAGTTCCGGACAAATTTCTCCAGCGTATTCCTTGGCTCATTTCATGAAGAAAAGTCCACTAGGACCATGTCCGAAAATGCAAGGGTGCGAAATGGCAGCGGGTTCAAAATTTTCGGATTGGTGGTCGGAGGGTAGTAGGGTAAAGTTGCTAACTTCTGAGCCAGTAGTCGGATTTTTTTGTTTTTGGGCTTGTTGGAAAGGTCTTTAAGAGGCCTTTCAGAAAAGTAGAAAAAGGTCAAATCGCCGAGATACAGAGTTCGAGAAAAGATAAGTGAACTAAACGTAGTGGATGTGGTACGCAAACGGCTGCAATTATGTTTGGTAGAAAAAGGGAACCACATTGAAAACTTCCTTTAATATCAAATGTTATTTTTCCTTTGTGTTTGATTCTTCTGCCGAAAATTTCATGAAGAAAAGTCCACTAGGACCATGTCCGAAAATGCAAGGGTGCGAAATGGCAGCGGGTTCAAAATTTTCGGATTGGTGGTCGGAGGGTAGTAGGGTAAAGTTGCTAACTTCTGAGCCAGTAGTCGGATTTTTTTGTTTTTGGGCTTGTTGGAAAGGTCTTTAAGAGGCCTTTCAGAAAAGTAGAAAAAGGTCAAATCGCCGAGATACAGAGTTCGAGAAAAGATAAGTGAACTAAACGTAGTGGATGTGGTACGCAAACGGCTGCAATTATGTTTGGTAGAAAAAGGGAACCACATTGAAAACTTCCTTTAATATCAAATGTTATTTTTCCTTTGTGTTTGATTCTTCTGCCGAAAATTTCAGTAAAATAAAATCTTCAACGTGTTAATTTACAAACACAAATACAACAAATAAATATGTGTTGTTTCGCTTTCTTAAAAAACCACCTTTTCATTAAAGAGTACATATTCTTAAACATTTACCTATTCTTGAAAAAGACCAATTCTAAAAAAATTCCCATTACAAAAATACCTTCTCTCAAAAAATACAGTTTCTTAAAAATATTCCTTTTCTTGAAAGTACATTTCTTAAATATAAAATAGTAATTTTTCTTTTCTGAAAATAAGTACATTTTCCTACAAAAAGTACCACTTTTTTAAAAAGTACCTCTTCTTAAAAAAGTAGTTCGTTGTAAAGAAATGCATACCCTTTTGGCTTTTTCTTACAGGAAGGACTTCCTTTTAAAAATAGTACCTTTTCTTAAAAAACATTTGCTTTTAATAAAAGAAGTACCGCGCTTTAAAAAAGGAACTTTTCGGGAAAATTTAATACATATTCTTACAAAAAGGACGTAAAAATATTTTTTTAAAAAAAAATACATTCGATAAAAAAATGTTTCTTACAAAAAGTTTATCATTTCACAAAAAGTATCTTTTCTGGAAGATCCATTTAAATAATCGTATTTTTGTACCCGTGGCTTAGGCGTGTTGGAACTAACTACACCATTTCCAATTGAAATTTGAAAAAAATCAATTGAAATTAAAAATTTCTATTTGACATTTGTAATACATCAATTGAAATTTGAAAATTCTAGTTTAAATTTGAAATACATCAATTGAAATTTGAAAAACATCAATTGAAATTTAAAATACATCAATTGAAATTTTAAATACATCAATTGAAATATAAATACATCAATTGAAATTTGAAACACATCAATTGAAATTTAAAAGACATCAACTGAAATTTAAAACAAATCAATTGCAATTTAAAATACTTACTTACTTACTTATCCGGTCTCGGACAACCCCGGGGGGTCAGGAACCTTACAAAACGAAGATAACATATTTCGCCATCCAGTTCGACCTTTTGCTTTATTTCTCCAGTTGGCAATACCAAGTGTACGCAGGGATTCGTCAACCTGATCCCTCCAGCGGAGTCTTGGTCTTCCTATTTTTCGTCTTCCTTCGAGTTCGGTTTCGAAAACCCTTCGTGCTGGTTCGTCTTCATCCATTCTACTGACATGGCCTAGCCAGCGCAATCGCGTTATCTTGATCCGCTTAACTATGTCAATGTCAGGATAAAGCTCATACAGCTCATGATTCATGCGTCGCCGATACTCGCCGTTGTGCACTATAGGGCCATACAGTTTTCGGAGTATTTTTCTCTCGAAGACTCCTACAGATGTTTCGTCTGCTTGCGATAGGACCCAGGATTCTGCGCCATAAAGCAAGACAGGTTGAATGAGAGTCTGCTACAGCTGGACTTTTGTTACTCGAGAGAGGGCTTTATCTCTAAAGTGTTTGCTTAGCCCAAAATAACATCTATTCGCAAGCACAATTCTCCGCTTGATCTCAAGGCTGACGTTGTTGTTTTTGTTCACGGCAGATCCGAGGTATATAAATTCGTCCACTACTTCGAAGTTATAACGGTTATCAACATTCACGCTTTTGTCTAATAGCGTTGAGGCCATGCTCGTTGAAACTATTAATATTGTTTTGTCCTCATTTACCGTCAGACCCACTTTTGCTGACTCCTTCTCAATTCTCGAAAAAACCGCAGTATCTTCTCTAATTGTGCGCCCAATGATATCTATATCATCAGCATACGCGAGCAGCATGTGACTTTTGCTGCTAATGGTTTTAATCATGTTGACTGCAGCTTTTCTCATAATGATCTCCATTAAGATGTACGATAGGGTGTCGCCTTGCCTGAGGCCTTGCTTAGTTTCGAAAGGTTCGGTAAGATCCTTACCAACTTTCACTGCGGATTTGGTGTTCGTCAAGGTCATCCTGCAAAGGCGTATGAGTTTTGCAGGAATACCAAGCTCAGACATTGCTTCATAGAGTTTCTCCCGTATCGGACTATCGAAGGCCGCTTTATAATCGATAAATAGATGATAGGTGTCGATTTGTTTTCGTGTGTCTTCTCCAGGATTTGGCGTAGCGTGAAAATCTGGTCAGTTGTCGATTTTCCAGGCCTAATGCCACACTGGTATGGTCCAATCAGGTCAGCGATAATTGGTTTTAGTCTTTCGCACATTATACTTGATAGGACCTTATATGCTATGGATAAAAGGCTTATTCCACGGTAGTTGGCACAGATACTCTGGTCACCTTTTTTAAATATGGGACATAGTACACTGAGACTCCAATCGCCGGGCATGCACCTTATCAGCTCATCGCCGCCAGCCTTAAACAGCTCTGCTGGTAAGCCATCGGCTCCTGCGGCTTTGTTGTTCTTAAGCCGGGCAATAGCTGTTCTGACCTCGTCTTGGTTAAGAGGGGGGCAATCGACGTCGTCGACCATATTGTGATCGATTGTCCCATCGTCATCGGATATCTCAGGTACTAGTAGCGCGGAGAAATGCTCTCTCAATATTCCCAACATGCTCTGCACATCTGCGACGAGATTTCCGTCCTTGTAGAATGTCCATTAGTTCCGTTTTTAACTTTTTGGTAGAATTTTCGGGCTTCGTTCTTCCTTCTGTATGTCTCAATTTTCTCACTCTCGCGCTTTCTCCACTGCCGTTTCTTACGCCTAAAGAGACGGTTTACCTCCTTTCTTTTCTCCCTATACCGCTCAGTTGCAGCTCGCGTTGCAATTGACTGAAGCATTACCATACGTGCAGCGTTCTTTTCGTCATTTGCAATGCGACACTCTTCATCGTACCACGGTTTATTGCGAAGCGGTTTTTCGAAACCAAGTACGGTTGTTGCGGCAGTTTTTATAGAGTCGGAAATGGGTTTCCACTGCGCATCAGGATCGTCATCGGGAGGGGGTGTGTTCTTTGCCAAAAGTTGCGAGAGCTTCCTTGAGTAGGCTGTGGCTACCTCTCGTAATTGCAGCTTTCCGATGTCCAGCTTCCTCTGCGTCTGGTTTTGTACGATTTTCGCTCTACTTAATCTTGTGCGAACCTTTGCTGCTACCAGGTAGTGATCAGAATCGATGTCAGCTCTTCTGATCACTCGTACGTCCATTACACTGGATGAGTGACTTCCATCAATTACCACGTGATCAATTTGGTTCTTAGTTCTTTGATCAGGGGATACCCAAGTAGCCTTGTGGATGTCTTTATGCTGGAATCTTGTACCACTACTTTGGCATTAAAATCTCCTTGTACAACTTTAATATCATGGCCAGGGCAGCGGTCATACGTTTCCTCTAGGAGCTCATAGAATATAGCTTTGGCATCACCATCTTTCTCTTCTGTCGGGGCATGCACACAAATTAGGGAAATATAAAAATATTTCACTTTTATGCGGATTGTGGCTATTCGTTCACTCACAGGATTGAACCTAGAGACTAGATGTCACAGCCTTTTGCCAACTACAAATCCGCAACCAAGTTCATGTTTTTTTTCATGGCAACTGTAGTATATATCACAGTTTCTTTATCTTGTGCAGCCATGACCTGTCCATCGCATTTCCTGGATAGCGGTAATGTCAGCCTTATAACTTTCGAAGACATCTGCCAGTTGGATACTTGCACAGGATCTATATAGAGTTCTTACATTCCAAGTGCATATCCGTAAATCGTGGTCCTTATAACGTTTGAGGGGGTCGTCAACAAATAGGGGTTGTTTAGGTTTTCTTGTTCGTTTACGTATTTTCACTGCCATTATGAACGGTGTTTTTGCATTTTACCTACTGCCAGGATAATTTGATGCAGCCGCCCATTATGGATCAGACGCTGACCAGGATGCGATATGTTGAACCTGTATTTTCTTCTTTTAGTTTCTATCCGCCGTTGGCCCGTATGTTAGGCTCATCCACCTTCTAAGGACAAAAGAATATGCCCGATTGTTTGATGAGCTTCAGTGACATCAGTCACCTACTAAACCTGATTTGATGCTCATTTGTTTCGCCTTCTCACTCTAGCTAGCTAACGGAGGTTTCCGAAAAGCCATTGCCCAGGACATACTGCGGGGAAGTAGTGAGCTGCTTGGACTGCCCAATGAAGGAATCATTTCTGGCCACTCCCAAGTGAATGGCAATCAGAATCTTTCCACCTCCACGGACAGTCCCATGTATTATGTACTACACCATTTCCAATTGAAATTTGAAAAAAATCAATTGAAATTTAAAAATTCTACTTGAAATTTGAAATACATCAATTGAAATTTGAAAAACATCAATTGAATTTTAAAATACACCAATTGAAATTCAAAAATCTAATACATGAAATCGGTTAATAATTTTTAAATTTCAAGTGACGAATTTTGAATTTCGATTGATGTCTTTCAAATTTCAATTGATGTATTTAAAATTTCAATTGATGTGTTTTAAATTTCAAAATGATGTCTTTTAAATTTCAATTGATGTGTTTCAAATTTCAATTGATGTATTTTAAAATTCAATTGATGTTTTTCAAATTTCAATTGATGTATTTCAAATTTCGAGTATAATTTTTAAATTTCAATTGATTTTTTTCAAATTTTAATTGGAAATTGTGTAGTACATAATATATAGCAAAAAGAACTTCGTTCCAGCCGGGTGTCCCCTCACACCTCATGTGATTTTTTTCACAAACAAAACATGTTAATCACCTGGTCTAAAATACATTCAATAAAACATGTTTTTATGTTGACGTTTCGAACACCTGATTGTTTGGTACTTGACTCAAATTTACCACAAGAAAATCTATGGCAACTTTGGTAAAAACAGAGACTCATTTTGACGTTGAGAGAAACAAAAAATCGCTCTGATTTACAAAATTTTTGAGCAAATAAACGTGTTTGGCTAAGATTGGGCAAGTTTTGACACGTTTGGGTACGACTTAATACCAGCATAACTATTTTTCACTTATTTTTTTTTCGATTTGTTACAAGAAAAAGTTGTTCGCTCTATATGTCTATTAACCACAGACTATTTGGCGCAGGTTCCTGAAATTAATAGAGGAATTACCTAGCAAAAATTGAAAGTGTTTGGGAGGCATGAGCAAACAGCTTTTGTATACTAAAGCGCTTACTTAGAAGACCTTACATGTATAACATGCAAAGATGCAATAAAGTGAGGAATAATTTTTGCATGTAATGCTCCAATCTATAGCAAGATTCAAAGGAAAGTAATTTTAATTGCTTACAATGTCGCTTCTTTGTAGGCAATATCGTAAGGCTATGAATATATTTTTCCGTCGTTCGCTTAATAATATGCATTAAAGTATGACAATGAATATGATATGATGTCAATGGAATACCAACCGATCTACTACGACAGTTTGGATGCCGCAATTGGAATGCAAAGTTTAATGTATATTGTTACGAATAAGTAAAAGCTTTTGCTTGCTGTTAATGACTCTACTAACAGTATGTAAATAACGGGCGGTTAGTGCTGCGCCTGAAAGTATGCATTGTTACAACGTACCAGCTCGCTAAACCAGTAGCATGAATTCACCTCAGTAAAGATAATTCTCCTGTGTTGGAGATTGTTCTACAAAGATAAGCAACATCTAGAAAGTTCTTGAATTCGCTAGATCTACCTTCATTTGAGTATGGTGAGTTGGTATAAATAGCGGAGGTCTTTGGAATGGAGAGTTCAGTTTGTGATTAAACCCCGTAAAGTAAGCAACGCGAATTGATAGTAAAATATAAGACTTATTAAAGTGGTGTAAATAAAGTAAACTGTTGTACTATATAAGTAAAATAAAAGGAAGTCAGACCGTTGTAATTATCGTAATTTCAAACGAACCTTGTTTTATTATTGGGAATAAAACAACGCAAAAAGGACGAATAAGGAAATTCGTAACAATATTATATTTAGATTTCGTAGAAGGTGCGAGTGCAGAACTTTTGTCCAGAAAGGCACAAAATATTTAAAAATTGAAATAGATAATAAATTGCACAAAGTATAAATTATTAAAATCCCAGCATAATATGCAAATTTCGCAATATGACGCAATTACCATAACACATGATTTCACAGCTTCGCCAATGCAGAGAAAGAATGACTTTTAATTGTCAATAAATAGGCACGATTTCACAACATCCAAGCTGATAGTAAATAAGTGATTTTGGTTCCTCTTAACTAGTGCTGCCAAGTGGGAAATTTCCTACAAAAATCATGCCTTATTTCCGCAGATTGGCAAGCGATTGCCAACTCCTCCTTACAAACCTGCTTCTGTGTAAGCAGTATTTATTTTGTGCTGGGTACTTTAACATATTGCGACAATTTACACATAGCAGAGGCATCAACTTCAAACTAAGTCTTAAGTCTTTAATATTAAACTTTTGCCCACTTTAAAATGTAAGCAATTAAACAGGACTTCTGGAGCCATGTCTCTGTTATTATTGTCCTGCACTATGGAACTTTCATCACACTGACGGGACAATAGTGCTGATAGGACGATTGTACACTAGCCGTTCCCAATATTGCCCACTAAGTCCCCGAGCTATGATAATAAAATACATGTTGCCGACTCATACGATGTCTATGTTGTTGTTGCGTCAGGGTCCTTTTGCTCTTCCTATGTACATGTAATGTTATCCTATACATATGTGTAAACACACATCTATGAAATATACATAACATTTATGTGTGTGTGTGTGTGTTTACACACATAAGGCTAAAGTGTTGCATAGTCGTCTTTGCTAGTTGAGCTAAACTCGTATACATGAACACATTCAAAAATTACTTACTGCGGTTTCAGCGGTTTTCACAAGGAACGTGTTGCTACTGGTGCCTTTGCTATTGCTGCTTTCTGTTTTAATGTTTTCCACATTTTCCATAGTTGTTTTTTTCTTCCAATATTTTTCTTTCACAACACAACATAACACATTCATACACATGTGTTTACATATGTATTTCTATATGTATGTATGTGTCTATGGGGTTGGTGTGTTAATTTCTATTTCTTACAAAGTTGCATTTAATGCTTTTTGTTTCCTCTTCGTTACTCTTGGCATAAAATCGACCAAGGGACAACGAGACCGTCAAGTAAATGGATACATATCCTCTTAATGTAGCACACATAGGGCGATCATGCAACAGTATGTTAAAGGACAACAAGTATGAGAGTTTCCGTGTGTGTATGGGTATGTTGGTAAATGTGCATCATGTGGCAGCGTGTATGTGTATGTGTATGTGCACTGTATGTATTCTCTATGCTTTACGTGACATCATGACTTTACAAAGAACTCGACTTGTGCACTTAAATATTCACAAGAGACATGTCAAGGAGTTGGAGAAATCCATGCCATTTTTCACTCTGCCGTTTTTGCAGTTGGCCAAGTTAAAAAAGTTTAAAGTTTTATGTTTCAAGTTTCAAGTAATCAAGATATGGGTTTTGGTAATTAAGAATCACAAAATGTTCATCCTGTTGACAACTTTTGATCTTTACAATGCAAATTTTACAAGGAAACAAATGCAGCGATAAATGCACTTATTCAATTTGTGAATAACAAAATCGTATGTTAATGGAACACGTAAAAGTACGTTTATAAGTGAAAGGACTACAAGGATATGGAAGTATCCACGGCATTTTATAAAATGCAAGTAGTTACTTCACATCGCTTTAGGTAATTTGGTATTTTATAAAACCTAAATTCCTATCAGTGACTTACCTGCTTATATTTCTAGCGTTCATTATCGTGCCTATGACAAATTAATTATATGAGAACTATAATGTTTACTTTAATTTGAATTAAATCTATAAATGCAAATTCAAACAAATTTAAATAGTATTATGTGACACTTGTTGTTCATATATGACAGTTTTGGTTTTCAACAACAGGTTTATGAATTTGAAAGTACTACGAGTAAAGATGATAGAAATACCATTGATGGTGAAATATAAGTGGTGGATTTGAAAGTAAGGGGGCATTTTCTAGATGGCGCAGCAATGGCGAAAATGGGCAAATTTCCCTGGGAAATAAAACTATTGAACCTATTAACCATTGAAAAACTATTAACCATGCTTTTTTGCCTTTTGTATTGTCAAAAAATTTCAAAAGCTATATGCTTTTCTACTGTCTACATTTTAGTTTCAAATTGAAATAACAGAATTGAACTAAAAATTATATTTGAGTGCTTTTTCGTCGCATCCGAGTGATAAATGGTCGTACAGAAACAGCATGTGCCCTCTGGTGAAAATGGTGAATACTCAAATGAATCATCTATTGTTTTTATTTATCTATGCTACGAGTCAACTTGAATCGAAGCCACAAACCTTTACATAAAGGGTGTTTTTTCAAGTTCGATAGAACTTCAAATTGTAAAAAAATAACACAAAAAATTAAATTTTAATAAAGTTTTTTTTTTATTCGAAAGATCAATTCGTGGCATTAACATTTTATAAATGATTTCGTGCATATGGCCGCCCGCGGTGTTCTTGACGAAACGCATTCTGGACGTTCAATTTTTGGCCACTTTTTCGAGCACTGCTGGCCATATGTCACGAAGAACATGAACAATGTTGGCCTCCAAGGCGTCAATTGTTGCTGGTTTATCAGCATAATCCAGCCCAACAGGAAATAATCGAGAGGTGTCAAATCGCATGACTTTGGAGGCCAATTGACAGGTCCATTTCTCGAAATCAACTTATCGCCAAATTTTGATTTCAATAAGTCAATGGTTGCGATCGCCGTATGGCACGTAGCGCCATCCTGTTGAAACCATATCTCGCCTGGATCAATGTCATCCATATTTTCAAACAGAAAATCATTGATCATGGTGCGGTAACGACCTCCATTGACCGTAACGCGAGCTCCGGCCTCATTTTTAAAGAAATAAGGTCCGATGATGCCACCAGCGTGTAAGCCGCACCAAACGGTGCATTTTTCTGGATGTAATGGAGCCTGGAGGGTCTCTTGTGGATTGGTCTCACTCCATATACGGCAAGTTTGCTTATTAACAAACCCGTTAAGCCAAAAATGAGCCTCATCGCTGAACACAATTTGGCGATAAAAAAATAAATTTGGATAATTTGGCAACGTTGTTCAAGCGTGAGTCTATTCATGATGATTTGCCAGAGTATACTGAAAGAAATTATAGAAATTTTTTTATTAAAATTTAATTTTGTGTGTTATTTTTTACAATTTGAAGTTCTATCGTACTTGAAAAAACACCCTTTATAAAATACTTTGAAAAACCGAATTGCCAGCAGTCAAATAAATTCAAAACAATTAAAAGCATTCCAATATTTTATTACAATTGGCATTCTATTCCACAACCTAGGAGGGCGGTCATAAAACTAGCCGACCTGACGTATAGATGGTGCCAGAAGATTGAAAAAAATATTTTGGTGAAAAGTGGCAACCTTTTAAAAGACATGTTTTAAGTTTTAAGGCGCCATGTTGTTTAGAATTATTTATTTTAACTATCTCTGAGAATTTGTAAACATTACATGGGGTGTCAGGGGACACCTGGTTGGAACGAAGTTCCTTTCGCTTCATTTTATGTACTAGTTAGTTTCAACACGCCTATGGCGCCTGTTGAAAAATACTATAATTTAAATGGATCTTTAAGAAAATATACTTCTTGTAAAATTTGAACATTTTTTTAAATCTTTTGTTTATTGAATGTATTGTATTGTTTTAAAAAAGTATATTTTTAGGTTCTTTTTTGTATTATATTTTCCCGAAATGGTCCGTTCTTTAATAAGAGGTACTTCTTTTATTAAAAGCTAATGTTTTTTTTTTTAAGAAAAGCTACCATTTTTAATAAGAAGGGCTTTCTGTAAGAAAATGCCTAAGAGTATGATATTTTTTTTTACAAAGAAGTACTTTTTGTAAGAACAGTTGTAAGAACAGGAAAAGGTTATTTTTTTAAGAAAATTTACTTATTTTCAGAGAGGCTACTTGTCTCAAGAAAAGAAAAGGTATTATTTTGTTTTTAAGAAAAGGTACTTTTAAAAAAGGCATTTTTGTAAGAAAAGGTATTTTTTTAAGAAATAGTTTTTTTTGAAGAATTTTTTTTTAAGAAATGGAATTTTTGTTTAGAATTTGTACTTTTTCAAGAACAGGTACAATATTAAAAATAGGTATTTATCTCAAGAAAAGTTATTTTGTTTTACAAAAAAGGTAGAGGTTTGTTTTAAGATAATGTACTTTTTTAAGAAAAAGTACTTATTTAAAAAAATAACTTTTTAGTACTTTACTTTTTGTAAGAAAATTTACCTTTTTAAGCAAAGGTACTTATTTAAGATAAGGTATTTTTTTAAGAAAATGTACTCTGTTTAAGAATATGAATAGGTATTTTTTTGAGAAAATTTACATTTTTCAAGAAAACGCACTTATTTAAGAAAATATTATTATTATTTTCGGCTTCGGCTTTTCGAAATTTACTTTTTATTCGGTTCAAAATTACAAAGTGTAATAACAGGCTCCACCTAGAAAATTTCCCATTAATCAAGAAATATATTAGTCTAGACCAGTGGTAGGCAAAACCGAACGCACGTACACAAACGTATTATGCGCTTGTGTGCGGTCGCAAACGCACAGACATAGACTGATGCTTCGATTCAAACATAGTTGTTGTGTAAATGCGAGTTGCCGATCGTGTGTGTGTGAAAAATACGAGAAAAATACGATTATTGTCTGCCTCGCGAGGCTATGGTCTGGTTATCACTGGTCTAGACACAAACCAAACAAAAAGTACGAGTGTAAGAGTAAGTGTGCTGCCAAATGTAATTCCATGCTTAGGGTTGTATTTCATCGATTTGCCAGTCTTGCACTTTGGCTTTTCTAAATTTACTTTTTATTGGGTTCTAAACTACAATATGTAATAAACAGGCTCCACCTAGAAAAAGTCCCTTTAAACCAAAAGCACCCAATATAGTTGATAATAATGGGTTGTAATAAAGTAATTTAAAAAAAGTTGTTTAACATTTTTCCATTTAGCCCCCATCCCGCAACGTGCGATAAGGAACTTCGTTCCAAAAATTGATCACCGTTACGTTATTTCCATTTGAAAGGTCTTAGTCCAAGCAATATTAAAGACGAGCCAGATTCTACTCTGGGGGAGTCTGCTCCTTCGTTTACGACTATAAAATATTAGATAGCTGAGCTTCAACTTTGGTGTACGAGCTGCCAAGACGAACACCGTAGTGATCGACCAATTGACATGTCCACGCCAGACACGGTTAAGAAAATCTACAAAATGGTATTGGATGATCGTCCGCTGAAGGTGCGTGAGCTAGCTGAAATGATAGGTATTTCAAAAAGTGCTATACATCACATATTGACTGAAGATTTGAATGTGAGAAAGTTGTACGCAAGATGGGTGCCGCGCTTGCTTTTAATACAGCAAAAACAGCGTCCTGAAAATGTCTCAGTAGAGTGCTTGGCGATGTTTCATAGCAAAAAAGGCGATGTTTTGCGTCGATTTATAACCATGGATGAGACATGGGTCGAGCACTTGACACCTGAGACAAAGGAACCATCAATGCAGTGCACGGGAATGGGAGAATCGTGTCCAAAGATGGCGAAGACTGTTCCATCTGCAGGCAAGGTCATGGCATCTGTTTTTTGGGATGCGCATGGGATAATTGTTATTGATCATCTTCAGAAAGGCGAAACCATCAACGGCTAATATTATGCTAATTTATTGCAGCGTTTAAGTGATGAAATTGTGGAAAAAATACCGCATTTGGCGAAAAGAAAGTGTTGTTTCATCAAGACAATGCTCCAGTTCACACATCCACTATTGCGATGACCAAAATTAAATAATTACCATTCGAATTGCTTGATCACCCATGT
The DNA here is from genome assembly GCA_963931995.1 of Phaonia tiefii. Taxonomy (NCBI): domain Eukaryota; kingdom Metazoa; phylum Arthropoda; class Insecta; order Diptera; family Muscidae; genus Phaonia; species Phaonia tiefii. The sequence continues at coordinate 205,918,862 of OZ008368.1, forward strand.
TAGTCGTCAGATTTAGTTCCCTTGGACTATTTTCTATTTCCAAACTTGAAAAGATGCATCGGTGGTAATAGATTTGCCAGCAAAGAAGAGGTGTAGCCTGCAGTTGATGGCTATTTTAAGGAGTTTGACAGTTCTTACTATAAACAGGATATCGAAACTATTGAATACCGCTGGAAAGGTGTATCGGTTTATCAGCATAATCCAGCCCAACAGGAAATAATCGAGAGGTGTCAAATCGCATGACTTTGGAGGCCAATTGACAGGTCCATTTCTCGAAATCAACTTATCGCCAAATTTTGATTTCAATAAGTCAATGGTTGCGATCGCCGTATGGCACGTAGCGCCATCCTGTTGAAACCATATCTCGCCTGGATCAATGTCATCCATATTTTCAAACAGAAAATCATTGATCATGGTGCGGTAACGACCTCCATTGACCGTAACGCGAGCTCCGGCCTCATTTTTAAAGAAATAAGGTCCGATGATGCCACCAGCGTGTAAGCCGCACCAAACGGTGCATTTTTCTGGATGTAATGGAGCCTGGAGGGTCTCTTGTGGATTGGTCTCACTCCATATACGGCAAGTTTGCTTATTAACAAACCCGTTAAGCCAAAAATGAGCCTCATCGCTGAACACAATTTGGCGATAAAAAAATAAATTTGGATAATTTGGCAACGTTGTTCAAGCGTGAGTCTATTCATGATGATTTGCCAGAGTATACTGAAAGAAATTATAGAAATTTTTTTATTAAAATTTAATTTTGTGTGTTATTTTTTACAATTTGAAGTTCTATCGTACTTGAAAAAACACCCTTTATAAAATACTTTGAAAAACCGAATTGCCAGCAGTCAAATAAATTCAAAACAATTAAAAGCATTCCAATATTTTATTACAATTGGCATTCTATTCCACAACCTAGGAGGGCGGTCATAAAACTAGCCGACCTGACGTATAGATGGTGCCAGAAGATTGAAAAAAATATTTTGGTGAAAAGTGGCAACCTTTTAAAAGACATGTTTTAAGTTTTAAGGCGCCATGTTGTTTAGAATTATTTATTTTAACTATCTCTGAGAATTTGTAAACATTACATGGGGTGTCAGGGGACACCTGGTTGGAACGAAGTTCCTTTCGCTTCATTTTATGTACTAGTTAGTTTCAACACGCCTATGGCGCCTGTTGAAAAATACTATAATTTAAATGGATCTTTAAGAAAATATACTTCTTGTAAAATTTGAACATTTTTTTAAATCTTTTGTTTATTGAATGTATTGTATTGTTTTAAAAAAGTATATTTTTAGGTTCTTTTTTGTATTATATTTTCCCGAAATGGTCCGTTCTTTAATAAGAGGTACTTCTTTTATTAAAAGCTAATGTTTTTTTTTTTAAGAAAAGCTACCATTTTTAATAAGAAGGGCTTTCTGTAAGAAAATGCCTAAGAGTATGATATTTTTTTTTACAAAGAAGTACTTTTTGTAAGAACAGTTGTAAGAACAGGAAAAGGTTATTTTTTTAAGAAAATTTACTTATTTTCAGAGAGGCTACTTGTCTCAAGAAAAGAAAAGGTATTATTTTGTTTTTAAGAAAAGGTACTTTTAAAAAAGGCATTTTTGTAAGAAAAGGTATTTTTTTAAGAAATAGTTTTTTTTGAAGAATTTTTTTTTAAGAAATGGAATTTTTGTTTAGAATTTGTACTTTTTCAAGAACAGGTACAATATTAAAAATAGGTATTTATCTCAAGAAAAGTTATTTTGTTTTACAAAAAAGGTAGAGGTTTGTTTTAAGATAATGTACTTTTTTAAGAAAAAGTACTTATTTAAAAAAATAACTTTTTAGTACTTTACTTTTTGTAAGAAAATTTACCTTTTTAAGCAAAGGTACTTATTTAAGATAAGGTATTTTTTTAAGAAAATGTACTCTGTTTAAGAATATGAATAGGTATTTTTTTGAGAAAATTTACATTTTTCAAGAAAACGCACTTATTTAAGAAAATATTATTATTATTTTCGGCTTCGGCTTTTCGAAATTTACTTTTTATTCGGTTCAAAATTACAAAGTGTAATAACAGGCTCCACCTAGAAAATTTCCCATTAATCAAGAAATATATTAGTCTAGACCAGTGGTAGGCAAAACCGAACGCACGTACACAAACGTATTATGCGCTTGTGTGCGGTCGCAAACGCACAGACATAGACTGATGCTTCGATTCAAACATAGTTGTTGTGTAAATGCGAGTTGCCGATCGTGTGTGTGTGAAAAATACGAGAAAAATACGATTATTGTCTGCCTCGCGAGGCTATGGTCTGGTTATCACTGGTCTAGACACAAACCAAACAAAAAGTACGAGTGTAAGAGTAAGTGTGCTGCCAAATGTAATTCCATGCTTAGGGTTGTATTTCATCGATTTGCCAGTCTTGCACTTTGGCTTTTCTAAATTTACTTTTTATTGGGTTCTAAACTACAATATGTAATAAACAGGCTCCACCTAGAAAAAGTCCCTTTAAACCAAAAGCACCCAATATAGTTGATAATAATGGGTTGTAATAAAGTAATTTAAAAAAAGTTGTTTAACATTTTTCCATTTAGCCCCCATCCCGCAACGTGCGATAAGGAACTTCGTTCCAAAAATTGATCACCGTTACGTTATTTCCATTTGAAAGGTCTTAGTCCAAGCAATATTAAAGACGAGCCAGATTCTACTCTGGGGGAGTCTGCTCCTTCGTTTACGACTATAAAATATTAGATAGCTGAGCTTCAACTTTGGTGTACGAGCTGCCAAGACGAACACCGTAGTGATCGACCAATTGACATGTCCACGCCAGACACGGTTAAGAAAATCTACAAAATGGTATTGGATGATCGTCCGCTGAAGGTGCGTGAGCTAGCTGAAATGATAGGTATTTCAAAAAGTGCTATACATCACATATTGACTGAAGATTTGAATGTGAGAAAGTTGTACGCAAGATGGGTGCCGCGCTTGCTTTTAATACAGCAAAAACAGCGTCCTGAAAATGTCTCAGTAGAGTGCTTGGCGATGTTTCATAGCAAAAAAGGCGATGTTTTGCGTCGATTTATAACCATGGATGAGACATGGGTCGAGCACTTGACACCTGAGACAAAGGAACCATCAATGCAGTGCACGGGAATGGGAGAATCGTGTCCAAAGATGGCGAAGACTGTTCCATCTGCAGGCAAGGTCATGGCATCTGTTTTTTGGGATGCGCATGGGATAATTGTTATTGATCATCTTCAGAAAGGCGAAACCATCAACGGCTAATATTATGCTAATTTATTGCAGCGTTTAAGTGATGAAATTGTGGAAAAAATACCGCATTTGGCGAAAAGAAAGTGTTGTTTCATCAAGACAATGCTCCAGTTCACACATCCACTATTGCGATGACCAAAATTAAATAATTACCATTCGAATTGCTTGATCACCCATGTTAGTCGTCAGATTTAGTTCCCTTGGACTATTTTCTATTTCCAAACTTGAAAAGATGCATCGGTGGTAATAGATTTGCCAGCAAAGAAGAGGTGTAGCCTGCAGTTGATGGCTATTTTAAGGAGTTTGACAGTTCTTACTATAAACAGGATATCGAAACTATTGAATACCGCTGGAAAGGTGTATCGAGCTAAAAGAAGATTATGTTGGAAATTAAAGAAAATTATTCCCAACTTCTTTGTGTCTTCTTTGTTAGGTCGCTTAGTTTTGGGACCGCCTCGTATAGTATGGTCTTGAGCTTGAATAAGAAAATTAAAAATGATCACATCTTAAAATACAGGCCTAATAAATAAACATCACTCTAATAAATTTCACTCTTGTAAATTTATTTCAGATTTGCATACTTGCAAATTTCTTTCAGATTTGGATACGATTTCTACATTTAAACGAGTTTAATGTGAATAGTAACCATAGTATAGAAAACTACAACCGTTTCAACCGATAGAAGAGGAAATTTTACATACAAACGATCGGATAAAGCGAATGTCAGGACAGCCGAATCTATTTGGAAACGAAGTTTCGCCAATCGAATTTCAGGTGTGGGGCCTAATTTCCGTAGTGATGTCCTGAATTTAGTAGTAGCAATCGCAATTCTACTTCTGATAAATTATTTGTTTTTTTGTTTAACACGGCCCATTCAAAATATTTCGATTCGATTCCGGTATATTTTAAAACTAAATTGTTTATTAAATTCAAATTTTTTCTCACACACAATTTAAAAAGTAAATGTCAAGTTTTTGGCCACCCTTTGATTTATGTTTCAAATACATCTAACCATTTACTCGCGCCCAGATGTTGATGTCAGAACAAACTCCTTCACTGGTGGCATGTGTTGTTAAAATGGTTTCATAAATTCAAACTGTCAAATTTTTGTAGTAACACTGAAAACAAGTGAAAACACATATTCGTAAACCCTGTTCCCTTCCCTCCACCACCATAAATGTCACCAGCAGCCAGTAGTTAGGATATAAGTATCACCATTCAGCAACATTAGTTGACACTGGGTGTGAGTGATGTTCCGGTGTGTCTTCCAAATGTGGCACATATGCATATGCCTGTATAAAACTAAAAAATGCCGTATCAAATAACCGGATACAGTTAAAAATGAATTTAATTAAAATGATGGCAGTTTTATTATCGAATTCCACACAATTCCCATATGATATGATGTTAGTTATTTAAAGCATACTTTTGGGATCAACGAATGAATTCAATTGGATATTCAAGCGGGTGGCAACTATCAACATATTTGCAAGTATTTTTTTTTGACTCTTGTATAATATTCGTCTGAAAAGGTTTCTAATGGTGCATATGATGGATATTTGAAAATAGGAAAGTGATACAATTTCATATATCAAATTCAAAATAAAAGATAGAGGTGAAAATTTTGAAAGTGACCACGATCGAAAGTTCGTTGGTAATTGAATTCTATAAATATATATACATACATATATGTATATCCTTTATTTTGATGTGTTATAGCAAAACCTTTCCACCGCGCATGGATGACGTCAAGAATTTTTACATTATATGGAAAGTGACCGCTTATAGGAGGCCGAATAAATATAGATATTAGTTATGAACTAGACCACACTGTGGTTACAGAGTATTACGAGTTAGTGCTGATATTTGTAATATCGTGTACTGAATTATAAAACATCAAACCATCTTACTGTTTACCAATGGACTCAGACTCATTTTATGTATGGTCCATGAATGGTTTGGATTAAAGCACAGCTCGCAAATTTGAACAAATTTCAAAGAAATTTAGCACAAAGCCTTTGATTGCTTCAAACACGAATTCTATTGAAAATGGGTCGTAGTGACCCACGATTTGAAAATGAGCCCAGGAAAATGCGCTCCTGAAGTTGCGTCCTCGGGTGCGGGAGGCATGTTTTATCTAGGAATCAAATTAAATTAAAAAAGTTACAAAAATTCCCTAGATATTGTTGCTACTGATGATACGTTTTTCCCGTAAGACGTTTTACCAAACATAATTTCCCATATTTTCTATATATAACGGGTTTTTCAATAAGAGCGCTACAAAAGTTTTTTTTTAAATAAAACATAACCGGTTTTAGATACCAATGAAATTCTTTATTCCTGTGAAAGTACGTTCGATGAAATTATGTATGGAACTCGACTTCTTTTGCATGGCCACCACGGGCACGCTTGCAGAAGTCCAGACGCTGAACCCAATTTTCGACGGTTTTCAAGCATAAATCGGCCGATACTGCGGCAATTTCACGTTCGATATTCGTACGAAGTTCATCAATCGTCGCTGGCTTGTTGGCATAGACCATAGACTTGACGTAGCCCCACAGGAAATAATCTAACGGCGTCAAATCGCACGACCGGGGCGGCCAATCGACTAGGCCATTTCGTGAGATAGCACGTTCACCAAACTTGGTTTCCAATAAATTTATTGTGGCATTCGCTGTGTGGCTTGTGGCGCCGTCCTGTTGGAACCACATGTCCTCCAAGTCCATATTATCCAATTGGGGCCAAAAATATTCGGTTATCATTGAACGGTAGCAATTCGCATTCACAGTAATGTGCCGGTCATGATCATCACGGAAACGCCGCCGGCCCATAAACCGCACCAAACCGTAATTTTTTCGGGATGCAATGATGACTCATGGATTACGTGTGGATTGCTGTCTGACCAATAACGCATATTTTGCTTATTGACGAAGCCATTCAGCCAGAAATGAGCCTCAGCGCTGATTGTTGAGGCCTCTTAAAGTTGGCATCTTAAAATTGAGGCCGCTGACTCCAAATTTCAGTAGCAAATTTTAATAATTTCGACTCGTTGGCTCGTATGGCTTTCCATGATGAAATGGCAAACATTACTGAAGAGAAATGTCAAAAGAGCGGGAAAAAATATGGTGTCGTTTGCTGTCCCTATCGATTTACTTTTGTAGCATCTCTGTTGAAAAACCCTTTATGTCCATAAATAATTATAAAAGAATTCCTGCACTTTATGTGGGATAATCTTGAGAGAAATAAACTAATTCCACATGTAACTTCCGACCGATTTTCAATCCCGAGAAAATTTCATTAATCGTCCTTTTAGCGCTATTTTATTATCGTTAGTAAATCAAGGTTGGGTTTTAAATTACAGTACAACCGATTACTTTATTCAAAAACGATGTAGTAAAGTAGACAGTCAAAATTTCTCTTGAGTGGAATGACAACAAAGACGACGAAATTGAATATTTGAATACCGGAGCAAGGTTTGATAGTATTATTGTCATACATGGGGCAAATTTATTATATGACAACTATAATTTGTAGTTAAGTTTGAATTACCTTTCGAAATGCAAATTCAAAAAATTTCAATACCATTGACAATTGTACTTATTTTCAAAGCATTTCCTTCATATTGGCAATTTTGGTTTTCAAATATGTTATACAATACAGGTTTATGAATTTGAAACTACTATGAGGCAATGCCACAAACCTCTACATATAAAATACATTACGGAGAGAGTTGCCAGCAGTCAAACAAATTCAAAACAATCAAAAGCATTCCCATGTTTCATTACAATTGGCATCCGATTCCACAACCTGCATGTGCATTGCCTGAGCAAATGCAAATTCAAAATATTTTAATTTCCATTACGAACAATGGTAATTCTTTTGCACTTGCATTAGATAAAGTAATTTAAATTAAAATCCAATGCAAATTAAAAACCCGTGTATGATTATCTATATATAAAAACCCGTGTATGATTATCTATATATATAAAAATGGTGTATAAATTGTATAGTAATTCATGAATTGAGAACGGTTGGACCGAATTGGCTGAAATTTTTTTCCACTTCTTCATAATTGCCAGGAGAAGGTTTTTACGAAAGAAAATTTTGGGAAAAGTCGGGAAATTGGAAAAATGGAAAACAGATTTTTAGTATAGAATTTTGTGTGCAATTGTTCCAGAATGGCTTTCGAATTGCAAAATAGAAAACTTTTAATGAAAAACTCGGGAAATTCCGGAAAAACGTGAACATTTTTATCGCATGATTTGATGATTTTGGACGATGAAAATCTACGTTGTGCAGCATAGAAAATTTCGGATAATTGTGAAATTTATTGTGATATTTGGGTGCAGAAGTTAACGAGATAAATAACAGATGGCTCTGTGCTGTGATCAATGCCACAACCCCATAGATGGCGTTATTCGTTGACTTAGACTAAGCGCAATTTTACAGGTGCACTTTTCGCATATCATCAAAGAAGAATTCGGAAAACAGCTGACTACAAAACAGGCTTAGGCTGAGCGCAAATTGACAGGTGCACTTTGCGTGTAAAAAGTGAGGTTATCTTATTGGATTGCGGACATTTATTCAAAGAAAAGATCAGAGTACTCATGGATTACATCGTTAAGCAGAGGGTTTTTGGCATAATCGGTTGTTGGATGTACTCGATTGAATGGCTTACCACATGCACACATTCTGCTTTGGATGCTCGGCAAGATCCGAACAGATCATATTGATTCGACCATTTGAGGCGAAATACCAGATCCAGAAACTGATCCGGAGCTGTATTCCATGGCCCTTGCGGAGTCCGCAACCCAGACTCGCCGTGCATGGAAAACGCAAATTGCACAAAGCGTTTCCCCCTGACACAATCAGTGGAATCGACGGATATCCATTGTATCGGCGTCGTTCTCCAGATGATAACGGTAGATCAATCGTGATGAAAGTGAAAGGAAACGATGTCGTCGTCGATAACCGCTGGATCGTACCATATTGTCCGCTTTTATCGAAAACGTTCTCAACCCACTGCAATGTTGAGTACTGCAATTCCATTAAATCCATCAAATACGTTTGCAAATATGTGAACAAAGGGAGCGACATGGCGGTATTTGGCATTGTTGAACCGAATGCAAACGACGAGGTGACGAAATTTCAACAACAACGAGACAATTTGGAGGCTGTTTTCATTTCCGATTGATGAACTTCACCGGACTGTCGTACATTTGGCAATTCACTTGGAGAACGGCCAGCGTGTCTACTTTACGGACGCAAATGCAGCGCAATGAGCATAACAACCACCAGCTACAACGTTGACAAATTTCTTTTCGACATGCGAGATCGATCCGTTCGCAAGGACTTTACTCTGTTCAGAAATGCCACGCTATTATACATGGAACGCTGCATCGAAGAGGTTTCAACGCCGGAAAAATGTGATGTTGTTGCTGGCTTCGGTGATGTCTATTCGACCGATGCTCTCGGAGGAATATACACAGTTCATTTATGCCAAGACGAATGCTTCTATCTTCGCTTGCTTTTGGTGAACCTGCGTTCTGTAGATGGTGTGCTGTGCGCCACTTTTCGGGAGGCGTGCCATCGTTTGAATTTGCTCGAAAACGATACACATTGGGACTCCACTCTCGCCGATGCAACTGTTTCTCCGCCAGCGAATCCAATTCGTACACATGTCATATATCGAACCCGTCCGCATTGTGGGACAAATATAAGGACGAGATGGCTCACGACATTTTACACAGAGTTCGCATGTAAACGTCGAATTTCGATCTTCAAATTAACGACGAGATGCGCAACGAAGCGTCAGTTCTGATCGAAAACATGTGCGTGCTCATGTGCGGCAGTCTGGTGTCAATGTTGGGAATGCCAGCGCCAAATCGTTCGACTGGAGCAAGACTATGATGGAGATGAGCTAGCTGTCGGAAAGAGTCCGAACAAATGAGCAGAAGAACGTGTACGATTCGCTGATGAAGGTTGTTGACGATGGAACGATTGATGTTGACGATGGAATTCGTAATTTCGTTGATTCTGGCTACAATTTGGTCAAGATCTCACATTGCGTTGGCTGATGCTTCCTCTGGCATTGCTGCCACATTGTTGGAAGGCGGACGAACTGCACATTCAGCTTTGAAGCTGCCGATAAATCTACTCACGGTAGACAAGCCAACGTTCACAATGACCAAGAATTCAGCGACAGCGAAATTGATGCGAGAATGCATAATCATCATTTGCGATGAATGCACGATGTCGCATAAACGAGCCCTGGGTGCAGTTGACCGAACGATGAATGATTTACGAGGTGATTCGAGACAATTTGGTGCAGCTATAATATTGCTGCCGATGAACTTAATGCATGTCTGAAATCGTCGTCTTTGTGGCGGTATGTCAAGAAGTTGAAATTGACCACGAACATGAGAGTCGCGTAGCATAACGACTCATCGGCTCTTGAATTCTCGAGACAACTGCTGGCGCTTGGCAATGGCCAAATTCCTGTTGATGTTTCCAGTGGATTGATATCGCTCCGGCAAATTTTTGCGAGTTGACATCGTCGAAGGAGGAATTCATCACCAAAGTGTTCCCCGGCGTTGCACAAAATTATAAAAATCTCGATTGGATTAGTGAACGGGCAATACTAGCAGCGAAGAATAACGACCTCGATAGCTTGAATTTGGTTATTCAAAGTCAAATAGCTGGATAACTGCATTCGTACAAATCCGTTGACAGCGTGCCCGACGAGGATGAAGCTGCAATCTATCAGACGGAATCTTTAAAGTCGCTTGATGTGCCAGGAACTCCGCCGCATAATTTACAGCTGAAGTTGGGATCCATCATAATCATATTGTGGAATCTGAATCATCCGAAATTGTGCAACGGTACGCGGTTGTCCCTCAAGAACCTGATGAACAATGTGATTCAAGCGACAATCATCAAGGGCAAATTCAATTATCCTACGAATTCCGATTATTCCATCTGATCTTCCATTCCAATTCAAGGGGATTCAGTTCCCCGTTCGATTGGCTTTTGCGATGACAATCAATAAATCGCAAGGCCAATCGTTGGAAGTCTTTGGGACAAATCTCGAATTCCCCTGTTTTTCGCACGGTCACCTGTACGTTGCCTGTTCGCGTGTTGGGAAACCGTCTTTGTTGTTTGTTTTTGCGCCGGAAACATTGTTCATCATATCGCTCTCTACCGATTTCGATTCCATTCAAATAAATAACATTGAAATTTGAACTATCTGTGTTTTATTATCACTGGAGTTTATCTAAAGGCGTTAAATTGGGGCGAGTCGAAGATCGCCGGGTCCGCTAGTTGTACATAATTATACAACTTCCAATCATGTTTAAGTAAAATTACATACAGTATGTAAAAAGTATGAAATAATGAAGATTTGACGCGACAGAGAAATGCGTTAGAGTGATTTGTGTCGACTTTTTGGTTCACTTTTACGAGGGTTTCCGAATTGGCAACTTTTATTGGTTGTCTACTTCTTGATAGTATTTGTTTTATTTACACCAGTTAACATTCACAATTGCCTATATTCAACCTTTCTACTAATACTTCTCGTTGCCAACTTTCCGGCATTTAATTACAGACTGACTCCTAAATGCTGGAGAGTGTCACCTGTTAATTCATTATCAGAGTTTTCAAGTGCTGCCATCTATATATTTCTTGAAAAGTCTAGTAATCCCTAGAATGGCCATGGCCTTTCATTGCATGTGGAGATTTTTATTCACCTCCAGAGCGAGTGGTGAGATATCATGTGTGAATTCATAATACTGGTTTGGCGAACTGGTATGTTGTAATGGCACACTTTCAGGCGCAGCAGTAATCGGCCTGTTATTTACCTTATATTAATTTGGTCAATAAGAGTGAGTCTTTTACTTAATCTTAACAATATCAAAACATCTTAAACGACTGATCTTGAAAATCTTCAATGCTGATGACATATGGTTGTACTCCGGAAATATATACATGGACGTTATCTGCAGAATAAGAAATTTTAACGCAGAATCCACAAGTACAATATTTTTACTTAGCTTTCATAATAAACGCAAAATAGCTTTCATAAAGGTCAGAATTTGCGGCTGCTACAACCTCTCTTCATATAATTGGTTCTGTGAGTGTGGAACCAAAAATTGATCAACCCCATTGATTCTTCCTACCGCTTATTTTTTGCAGCAAACGAACAATTTTACCCAAACGGTGAGACAATAATTATAACAGAAACGTCAGTGGTAATCACTCTTCAGGGCTTGCTCTTCAAGAGTTTCACCTCTATCCTGTCAGACCACTATTCGATTTGCCTAGTGCCTCTGCAACAACAATTTTTGGTGACAACCAGATAATTTGGTGCAATGGTTACTGTGGGCGGCTTTTGTACATGAGAACGTGGGTTCGATCCCCGCTCAGACCACCTCACATTTCTTTGACGACGGTCACCTGGCTTAGTGGTGGCGACACTAACGAGTACTTAGCCATGAAAAAGCTTCTCAAAATACCGTTCGGAACCGGTGTAAAAGCTGTAGGTCCCAATCAGTGAGTGTAAAAACTAGAAAGCGCACATCTCACTGATTGTGAGAAGCTCTCCTCCCTCAATCCCTCCATGGGATGTTATGGGATACCATTTTTTTTAGATAATTTGGTAAAACATAAAATTATCATCTTCACATTTTGTAAGCCAATTAAAATTGCTTTTGAAAAATAGACCACAAATAAACCGGTTACAGTCCACAGTTCATTTGTAGATGGAGAAAATTGAACTCATTGAATTCATTATGGCTTTAAGATGGACATGGTTGACGGGAAGGCCATTTGTGCGTATACTGGAAAGTAGTTTCAAACCTACAGATATGAATTAAATTGAACTGAACCGCACTAAATTCAATTTAATTGAACTGGATTGAATTTAACTGAATTGAATTGAATGGATTGAATTTAACTGAATTGAATTGAATGGAATTGAATTGAATTGAATAGAGTTCAATTGAATCGAATTGAATGGAATTGAATGGAATTGAATAGAATTGAATGGAATTGAACTGAATTGAATATAATTCAATTGAATTGAATTGAATTGAATAGAATTGAATGGAATTGAATTGAATTGATTGAATAGAATTGAATTGAATTGAATAGAATTGAATTGAAACAAGTTGAATGGAATTGGAAATTGAATTGAATAGAATTAAATGGAATTGAATTGAATTGAATTGAATAGAATTGAATTAAATTGAATTCAATTGAATGGAATGGTACTAAATTAAATTGAATTGAATTGACTTGAGTTGAATTGAATGAAATTGAACTGAATTCATTTGAACTGAATTAATTGAACTGAATGAAATTCAATTGTATTGATTTGTATTGAATTGAAGTGAATTGAATTGAATGCAATTGAATTGAATTGGTTTGAAATGAATTGAATTGAATTAAAATGAATTGATTTAAATTGAATTGAACTCAACTGAATTGAATTGAATTAAATTGAATTCAGTTGAATTAAATAGAATTGAATTGAGCTGAATTTAATAGATTTGAATTAAAGTGAATTGAATAGAATTTAATTGAATTGAATTGAATTGAATTGAATTGAATTGAATTGAATTTAAGTGAATTGAAATGAATTGAATTGAACTGAATTGACATGAATTGAATAGAATTAAAATGAATTGAATTAAATTGAATTGAACTCAACTGAATTGAACTGAATTATTTTGATTTGAATTGAATTGAATTGCAATGAATTGAATTCCTTTGAATTGAATTGAATTAAATTTGAATTGAGTTGAATTGAATTTAATTGAATTGAATAAAATATAATTTAATTTAATTGAATTGAAATGAATTTAATATTATTAATTGGTTTGAGCATTCAATAAAATTTAATTAATCTGAATTAAATTGAATGGAATTGAATATAATTAAATTGACTTGAATTGAATTCAATTGACTTGGATTGAATTCAATACAGTTGAATTGAATTAAATCTCCCACAATTCGAAATTCTTGGTCAAGTTAAGTTTGCGTTGACTGCAATGTCATGGACTCTGTTAAGCGATCAGTTTTAATTTCCATACAGTTCATCAGGGAGGAGTTTTATTTATCCGGCCTTTTCACTGGTACCTTTCAATTTTACTAGTTAAGCTCGAGGCCATTCTATATCCCTATTAATAGAAATATTGTTTTCAAAAAGGAGTTTTTCAAATGTATTCCTATGATTCCGGTTTGCCACGCTAAACACATTAGTTTTAATATAAATATATTCCGTCGAATCTCCTTACATGATTTCAATAATAATACATAAATCCTTAAGCAGAGTTTTTGATATAAAATATAATTTAATATAATACTGAATACTAAATACTATATAAATCAGTACAGCTCTTAAAGATATTTAGATTTTAAAGGTAAATCTGCTTTTATTATTTCCCTTTAGTCATTTTCGACCAGGTGGCAGAGAAGAAATTCGTACCCTTCTTTGGTACTAGCGAGACATGACCTCCATTCATATCCTGCGTTTTATTACTAGTATCCAAACAGTCTGTCGTCGAGCTTGATGGCTTACGACCTTTGTGACATTTATCCTTGAAGCCTCCGATAGGTGGCACTTGTTTTTTGTAGTGATTCAACACATTACCCGGTGGATCATAGTTGCATACAACGAATGTGATGTTGTCACTGCAATTGAAGGTTGTTAACAGGGACAGTATGAATAAAATTCCTTCAACTTACACTTTTGCTCTTCCTACACCCAATTCGGTTGAGTCTGACCAAACAATTTGTGTGAAATGCCCTGTACCCGAGCTAAATCCGGGTTTTGAGAATTTATAATTTTTTATTTCATCATACCAACTTTTGACCGCATCTTCTGCCGTTGGGTCAGAGTTAATGCTTTGATAGATATTCTCCCCATATTCGTTTTGTTGGCGATGATACATGGAGCGGATTTTTGCCAAGTGCTGAAAGAAAATTTATTTAAATTTGAAAAAAAATTACACAAAAATTAATTATAAAAAAAAAATAATAATGCAAAATTTCTCGTCAATCTATATTATTTTTCTATGTAATACGACAGTATTTTTTCTATTATGAACACAATGCGGCTTTATGCTACACGCTGAAAAGAAAAATGGCCCAGCAAGATATTGCAGGAACCATGTATATGTTTGCAAGCATTGTTTTCATGAATTGAAGACCTCATGCTTCTTTGTTCCTTTGTTGTCTGTCACGATTTTATTTCCAACAGGTTCCAACAAACACGGCCACATTTAGGTCACAAAAGCAAGTATTATAACCCATTAATCATGTAATTTTGAGTAGCAAGCACAATGTGTTTGGACACAAGTATACTATATAGCGACAAGCTACAAACATGTTACATTTGCATTCAAACAACAAAAATATACAAATTTGTCAGAGTATATATGACAAATTTTCATTAGGATAGCGACAGTGATTATATTGTAAATTTTTAGTGCTCTCTGTTTGCTGGGTTCATAATAAGATTTCTTTAAATAATAGTTACATTTTTTCATTTACCTTCGCCCAATCACTCGCCAAATTGCACAGATCCTTATTCAGCGTCATTGGTTCACAAGCATGCTCATTCCTGAATTTATTATGAGCTTCCAAGCATTCTAATTCAAATTTTGTATACTTATGACTCTTATGGGTTTCCACCTTCTTAACATCCTGTGAAGTACTAGCTTTGACTTCTTCATGCCCACCTTCTATACGCGCATTATTCGTTAAATCCGCATTGACCTTTTTCGTTTTTGTTACCTTTCCTCCCTTTGGTGCGACGACATTGTCCTTATATTGACTCAAAATATTTCCGGGCGGATCATAGTTACACACCACCCAAGTCCGATTATCTCTGGAAGGAAACACATTTTTGCATGATAATTGTTTGTTTTTTGGAGTTATCTGCATTCGCTTACTTGTGAGCCACACCCACTCCCAATTGTGTGGTCTCCTGCCATACGACTTGACTGAAGTGGCCGGTGTTTGAGGTGAAACCAGGTTTCTGGAAGTCATAATTTTCAATTTCATCATACCACGATTTGACGGCATCTTCAGGCGTGTAGACACCATCTGTGCCGAGGGCTAGATTTTCACCATACTTGCTCTTTTTACGATGTTGGAGTATATTCTTTTTCGCCAAGTGCTGAGGTGAGAAAATAAAAAGAAAATACAAAGAATTATAAATTACTGGAACAACAGACTTAAGTTGTTGAATTAACACCGGGATTTAGTTTTGTAAAGACTGATGGCCTAATAGGCTTTTCCAGGTTCATTTAGATGATTGTCATTAAAAACTCGGCTTAACCCTTTGACCACTATGCCCAGCAACATATTGCAGGAAACATGTATATGTTTGCAAGCATTTGTTTAGTAATTGCAAATCTGATGCTTGTTCGTTTCAATCATAGAATAACACATACGTAGAAGGTTTTATTCGCTCAATAAATTAAACGTCATAGGTACGATGGAAATTACACAGTGGAGGGTGGAAAATATGGGTTCAATAATACCAGATGGTGGCAATAGTATACAGCGATCCACAAAGGAACTACACCCGAATTTCGTGTTTTTGTGGCAAACTAGTTGTGTTAAATACAATACAAATGAATACCAACGTTAAAAGTCAACAAAAAAGTGCAAAATACATTTAAATTTTTCAGTTCTACACCAAAACGACAGGAAATAGTTAAGTGAACATATTTTGTACCTCCACCTGGTGTATGTAAACATTTCCACAGACCTACCGAGAGAGTGTGAAATGAAACGTCAGATGAGAGAATAAGTTCTTCTATAGTATGTGTTATTCTATGGTTTCAATGTTGCCTGTCACGTTTTTATTTTCAGCAGTTTTCAATCAACAAAGCCACATTTGGGTCACAAAAACATATATTATAACCTATTTATCATTGTGTCTCAAACATGTAATATTGAATAGCAAACACAATTTATTTGCACATAACTATACTATATTTGCGGCAAACTACAAGAACGTTATATTTGCATACGAAACAACAAAAAATTACAGATTTTTCACGGTGTGTACATTTCCGGCCGAAGCGATGTGCTTTCCTTTGATACATTTTGTTCCATTGTAGCTAAGAGACACATATATTTGTTCGGTCCATGTCACGTTGAAGTTCGACATTACAGTTTTAGAAGGTAACGAATGAATTAGAGTGTTCAAAACCGAAACCGAAAAACGGTTAACTGGTATTTTTGATATTAACCGTTTGCTGGTTTTTTAAAAAACGTAATTTTCGAACAAATCGAAAACCGGTTATATGACGTCGGTTAATCGGTTAACCAGTTTTTGCTCAATTTGTGTTAATATCCTTAACAAATTAATAATAAATGATATCATTTCCGAATTTGAATGAAATTTTGGATTAAGAAATATGATTTTATTTTCAAATATGATTTTATGCTCCAATAAGTTCTAAATGACATTTACAAACAATTTGTGGAACGAAGATCCTTATTGCACGTTGCGGGATGGGGGGCTACATGAAACAATTTTAAACAACTTTTTTTTTAACTACTTTAACTTACAACCCATTATTATCAACTTTGTTGGGTACTTTTGGTTGGGTTTGGTTTAAAATGAAGTTTTCTAGGTAGCGCTCGTTTATTACATATTGTAGTTTTGAACCCAATAACAAGTAAATTTAGAAAAGCCAAAGCGCAAGACTGGCAAATCCATGAAGTACAACCCTGAATTACATTTGGCAGCACACTTACGCCTCCACTCATACTTTTGGTTTGTGTCTAGACTAACATAAACATTTTGTTTATTGGGAAATTTTCTAGGTGGAGCTTGTTTATTGCATATTGTAGTTTGAACCGAATAAAAAGTAAATTTAGAAAAGCCAAAGTGAAAGAAGTTTAAACAAATAACATTTTATTTATACATATTATAATACATATTCTTAAAAAAGGGACCTACAAATTTAATTTTTTTTTAAAAACACATTCAATAAATACAAAATTTCTTAAAAAAGTTTATCATTTTACAAGAGTATCTTTTCTTAAAGATCCATTTAAGTACATAATATATAGCGAAGAGAGGAACTTCGTACCAACCAGGTGTCCCATGACACCTCATGTAATTTTTTATTCAAATTTCGAAATGGTTTTGGGGTTTGAATAAGAATTTAAATTTTTGTTTTCAAATTTCGTAATGTAAATTATTTTATAATTATATGTTTTGCACTTAATATGATTTTCATACACGAAAATCTCTTTCTAATTTGGAACCTAGAATTTGAATTTGAATTTGATTGTAATTTAAATCAGTATAATAAGAATTTGAATAACAACACTTTTAAATCTTAAATAAAACACGCATTCCATGTTGGACTATGATTCAAATTTAAATTTAAAATTAAAACTTGATTGTCAAATTTAAATAGAGTTGTAAAATTTTGGGTTTTGAAAACAAATAAGAATATATGAAATATCTTTTCTTAAAGATCCATTTAAATTACAGTATTTTTCAACAGGCGCCTGAGGCGTGGTGGAACTAACTAGTACATAATATATAACTAGTACATAATATATAGCGAAAGGAACTTCGTTCCAACCAGGTGTCCCCTGACACCTCATGTAATTTTTTATTCAAATTTTCGAAATGGTTTTGGGGTTTGAATAAGAATTTAAATTTTTGTTTTCAAATTTCGTAATGTAAATTATTTTATAATTATATGTTTTGAACTTAATATGATTTTCATACACGAAAATTTCTTTCTAATTTGGAACCTAGAATTTGAATTTGAATTTGATTGTAATTTAAATCAGTATAATAAGAATTTGAATAACAACACTTTTAAATCTTAAATAAAACACGCATTCCATGTTGGACTATGATTCAAATTTAAATTTAAAATTAAAACTTGATTGTCAAATTTAAATAGAGTTGTTAAATTTTGGGTTTTGAAAACAAATAAGAATATATGAAATGGCCCATAAACAAATGCATTGGAATTGCTACATGTTTAATATAATTTGAAACTAAGGCTGTGGGCGGATCGAATTCTTTTAGTCCGTGGTAAAATTAGGTGAAAAAATTTAGGTATGATTGCGGATTCATGTGATGAAATTTTGACAAATAATTAACAAATTTTTGACATTCAGTCGCCTCACAAAACTGGACAAGTCAGTGAGTTGTGGCGTTGAAATAAAAAAATAAATAAATCAGAAATATGTTGCACTTATTTTTGCGAATTTATTAGAATTAGTTGCAGTTCAGCCAAAGGACATTTATATTAATATTCCCCGTAAGAGACAAACGTCAGAATAAAAACAAATATAATATTTGTGTCCCTGTTTAGCAAGATGTATTCTAACTCGGGTACGAAGAATCGAACTGCGTCATTAGTTTTATGAGTTACAACTATGGTTTCATAATTTTTTTTTTCTAATAGAGTGGATTTTTTCTTAATTTTACGATTTTGACTATTTTTTGACAGCCATGTGGTTCGACAAAGTTGTTGCAAAAGTTTTTGTCTTCAACTTTTGGAAACAAAGCTTACCTCTAGAACACAATCAGCAAGTAATTTTCCGACTTTTTTTGAGTTTTTCGTTCACAAATTACCAGTAATCAGAATGTTTTTGCCAAATTAGAGAAACCCTTTTCTCTATATAACTATATTTATTTACTCATCTCCATTTTCAATTGTAAAATTCAGCTTAATTATCAATTTCGCTTAATTTTACTTTTTTCTACACTGAAAAAATTTCGTGGATAAAATCAGGTTGTTTAATTGGGTATTGAATCAAAAAAAATACAATGGTTGAAAAAAAACCAATTAGTGTTCGAACTCACGGGCGACGTGTTAACTCCTTCTTGTTACCTTACCACCTTTTGTTTAAAAATAAAAAAAGATACATTAGGTGTCAGGGGACACCCGGTTGGAACGAAGTTCCTTTCGCTATGTACTAGTTAGTTCCAAAACGCCTGAAGGCGCCTGTTGAAAAATTCTGTAATTTAAATGGATCTTTAAGAAGAGATACTTTTTGTAAAATTATGAACCTTTTTTAAGAAATTTTTTATTTATTGAATGTATTTTATAAAGAAGTATATTTTTTGGTCTCTTTTGTAAGAATATGTATTATATTTTCCCGAAAAGGTCCTTTCTTTTATTAACAGCTAATATTGTTATGTAAGAAAAATCCTAATGGTGTGATTTTTTTTACAAAGGAAAGGTTATTTTTTTAAGAAAATTTACTTATTTTCAGGAAGGCTACTTACTTATCTCAAGAAAAGAAAAGAAAAGGTATTATTTTATTTTTAAGAAAGGGTACTTTTAAGAAAAGGAATTTTTGTGAGAAAGGGTATTTTTTGTAAGAGAATGTATTTTTTTTGTAGAAAAGCTTGTTTTACGAAAGACCAGGTACAATTTTAAGAGTAGGTACTTATCTCAAGAAAAGTTATTTTGTTTTACATAAAAGGTACATTTTAAAGAGAAGGTAGTTTTTAAGAAAATGCAATTTGTTTTAAGATAATGTACTTTTTTAAGAAAAGGTACGTATTTAAAAAATTAATTTTTTTAAGAAAAGGTACATTTTGGAAGAAAATTTAGTTTTTTAAGCTAAGGTACTTCTTTAAGATAAGGTATTTTTTGTTAAGTAAAGGGTACTCTGTTTAAGAATATGAATAGATATTTTTTTTGAGAAAATTTACTGTTTTTAAGAAAAAGCACTCATTTAAGAAAATGTTATTTTTTTAAACTTCTTCCGCTTTGGCTTTTCTAAATTTACTTTTTATTCGGTTCAAACTACAATATGTAATAAACAGGCTCCACCTAGTAAATTTCCCATTAAACTAGAAATATCTCCCCATATGTTAGCCTAGACGCAAACCAGACCAAAAGTACGAGTGTAAGAGTAATAGTGCTGCCAAATGTAATTCCATGCTCATGGTTGTACTTCATGGATTTGCCAGTCTTGAACTTTGGCTTTTCTAAATTTACTTTTTATTTTGTTCAAAACTACAATATGGAATAGACAGGCTCCACCTAGAAAACTTCCCTTTAAACCAAACCAAACCAAAAGTACTAAATATAGTTGATAATAATGGGTTGTAATAAAGTAGTTAAAAAAAAGTTGTTTAACATTTTTTCATTTAGCCCCCATCCCGATAAGGAACTTCGTTCCAAAAACAGCGCTCAATAATATGATGACGTTACATTTAAATAACATTAATGCTTAAAATTATTTGGAGACCAGTGCAAGCACATGTGTCATTATTTTCATTCATAATCCTTTTTATTTTATTCCCACAAAGAACAAAGAAAAAGCAAAGCAGCAGACACATGTATACATACATACATACATTGTTATGTTCATACATACGCTACGCAAGTTCACACAATTTTCGTTGGTCTCTTTTTATCTCAGTTTTATATACGTATAATACGTCATTATTCTCTTTGCTCTGAGAGTACACCGCACACACATTTTATTTGACTTACCTTTCACAATAATAGAAAAAGGCGTTCAATTATATGATGACGTTTCATTTAAATAATATTAATACTTAATAACACTTAAAAATATTTAAAGAAAAGTGTCATTATTTTCTTGCTTCATACTTTTTAGTTTATTCCCACAAAAATCAAAGAATGCAAAGCAACATTCACTTGTATATACATACATTGTTATATTCGTACATACGCTACACAAGTTCACACAATTTTCGTTGCTCTCTTGCTATCTCATTTTTACATACGTATAACTACATTATTATTCTCTTTGCTCTAAGAGTGCTCCGCACCCACACAAGACAACTATTCGCTGCCGCTACATCAGTGTGTGTTTTTTCGCAGTCTGACAATCTGTGTTTCGCAGTCGGAAAAATCTGTGTTCTATATAGGGGTAGGTCACCCTTATCATTTAGGGGTATGAAAAATAGATGTTGGCCGTTTCTGAGACCTACCCGATATGCACACATTTCATACAAATCGTTCCAGCACTTTCGGAGGAGTTTAACGCCAAACAATCTGTGATCGCAGTCGGACAATCTGTGTTTGGATGTATTCACTTTGTGAGTTAAGTCCCTAACCGCGCCTATAGATGTCACCACATCAAAAATTACTTTCGCTTACTTTTTTATGGGTTATGCTGAAAACAAAACAACGAAAAAATATGCGCATACTGTATATTTTGTATGAAACCGTATTTGTTACTCAAAATACTAATGATACAGTTCAATTCCTTGTACCTGAATTATGGTAAAACCGTTCTCTCTCTCCGTGCCACTTTCTATGACTTCCACAGCGTTATAGATGTCAACACCCCTAGGGCAATCATACATGCCTGTGGTCGCCAAAGGGTTTAAAACTGGGTTATCTTTATTGTCCACTTCCTTCACGTGCAATATGACATAAATTCAAATCTTTGATTATTCTAACCTGCGCACACCACTATTGTGACTTACTTCCCCATAACATTTGTAATTTGACAATCCACCCATTTGTTTCCTCAGTTTGCACATTTGGGTGGTTTAGTCCTTCCATGTACTGAAGGTTGGGTTAAGGTTGCTAAGACATTTTTCCACTAGATCCCTGGTTTGGATTATAAAGTACTTTTAAATCTCAAAAACTGCAAGAATTACTATAAAGTAGTTAGCAACATCGTCTTATATAATTAAAATGAACTGTAATTATGATATCACCGTTAATCTTACAAAGTATACAAATAACACTGCGGTTAAAATTTCTCAAATCAATTTAAAAATACATTAAGATTTTCTGTAAATATAGAACAGAGCTGATGTGTCATAATTTGACACAATAATCAGTTTTTTATAAATTAAATATAAGGTCCCAATTACTCAAATTGATATTATAAAGTTGACTTTATGAAAGACTGCTAAAATATTAAGTGAGTGAGATAGATATTTTAATGATGGCAGACGGAATAAAATATGAAAGGATTAAATCATTTTATTGCGAGGCCACCGAATTGCGGTTGCCACAAACTTATTGTGGTTGTCACGACTGAATTTGATCCCCAAAATTGAAATTCGGTTGAAACAACCTCGATTCATAATCAATTCAATAATTCAATTTCTAATTATATTCGTTCTATCAACTGCATTTTCTATAATTTCCATTGCAAAAAACGAATTTAGTTGCATTTCTGTGGCAACAACCGAATTTGTAATGCATTCGGTCGCAACAACTGCAGTTGGTCAAATTAGGCTTCAACAACCATAAAACTTATTATTACTCTATTTGAAGCGACTTTAATTTCAAACCCGACGTTTAGAATTCTGAAAACAATTATATATATATATATATACAAAATAAATAAATAAATGGTTTCCCGTTACATCCCATGAAGAGAATGGGGAGAGCTTCTCACAACCAGTGAGCTGTGCGCGTTCCAGTTTTATACTCACTGATTGGGACCTACAGTTTTACACCGGTTCCGAACGGTATATTGAAAAGCTTTTTCATGGCTAAATACTCGATAGTGTCGCCGTCACTAAGCGAGGTGACCGCCGTCGAAAGAAATTGTAGGTGGTCAGAGTAGGGATCGAACCCACGTCCTCATGCACAAGAGCCGCGCACACTACCATTGCACTACCGGCGCCCACATATATATATATATACTTTATATAACTATATGAGGTGCCAGGGGATACCCGGTTGGAACGAAGCTCCTTCGCTATACAGGGTGATTCAGGAAGCTCCCGACAAATTTCTCCAGCGTATTCCTTGGCTCATTTCATGAAGAAAAGTCCACTAGGACCATGTCCGAAAAAGCAAGGGTGCGAAATGGCAGCGGGTTCAAAATTTTTGGATTGTAGGTCGGAGGGTTGTAGGGTAAAGTTGCTAACTTCTGAGCCAGTGGTCGGATTTTGGGGCTTGTTGGAAAGGTCTTTAAGAGGTCTTTCAGAATCAATAAAAAATGAAGAAAAAAAGTCAAATCGCCGAGATACAGAACTTTCGGAAAAAAATGGCAAAACAAATTCATATAACCTCAATTTGCTTAGCCAGATGGCCAGGTAACTAATGCTTGTTTTTCTGTTAAAAGATAGCCATACCTCTTACCTTTCCAAAATGACCTAAACGAAGCCCAGGTGTCTTACCGTTCCAAAGTTATGACCATTTTACTGAAATGCAAAAATTTTTGTTTTTGTTTTTGGAAGCGAAATAACAGCCACACATTTATTTGTTTTTGTAAATTAACACGTTTAAGATTTTATTTTATTGAAATTTTTGGCTGAAGAATCAAACACATAAGGAAAAAAAAACATTTGATGTTAAAGGAAGTTTTCAATGTGGTTCCCATTTTCTACTAAACACAATTGCAGCCGTTTGCAAACCACATCCGCCACGTTTAGTTCACTCATCTTTTCACGAACTTTCACCGAAGCTTCCTCAATGCGTGCAAGTAACTGCTCACGATTGTGGATCTGCACAGAATACACATAATCTTTCATGTAGACCCATAAAAAGAAATCAAGTGGTGTGAGATCTGGAGATCGTGGCGGCCAGGCGATTGGTCCAGCTCGTCCAATCCAACGTCGAGGGAAAAAAACATTTTTGCATTTCAGTAAAATGGTCATAACTTTGTAACAGTAAGACCTCAGGGCTTTGTTTAGGTTATTTTGGAAAGATAAGAAGTATAGCTGTCTTTCAAAAAAACATAAGTTACCTGCCATCTGGCTGAGCAAATTGAGGTTATGTGAATTTTTTTCCCATTTTTTCCGAAAGTTCTGTATCTCGGCGATTTGACTTTATTTCTTCTTGTTTTTATTGATTCTGAAAGGCCTCTTAAAGACCTTTCCAACAGGTCCAAAAACAAAAAAATCCGACCACTGGCTTAGAAGTTAGCAACTTTACCCTACTACCATCCAACCGCCAATCCGAAAATTTTGAACCCGCTGTCATTTTGCATGGACATGGTCCTAGTGGACTTTTCTTCATGAAATGATCCAAGGAATTTGCTAGAGAAATTTGTCTGGAACTTCCTGAATCACCCTGTATATCATCTACTAGATAGTTCCAACATACCTAAGGCGTCCGTTGAAAAATACGATAATTTAAATGGATCTTTAAGAAAAGATGCCCTTTGTAAAATGAGGAATTTTTTTAAGAAAAATTCTTTTTTATAGAATGCATTTTTAAAAAAAAAAGTATATTTTAGGTTATTTTTTTAAGAATATGTATTATATTTTCCCGAAAAGGTATTTTTTTAAAATCTTCTTTTATTAAAATCTAATGCTTTTTAAGAAAAGGTACTATTTTAAAGAAGTACTCTTTGTAAGAGAAAGCCATAAGGGTGTGATTTTTTTTTTACAAAGAAATACTTTTTTTTATGAACATGCACTGTTTAAAGAAGTGGCCCTTTTTTTTTGGAAAAAGGTTATTTTTTAATTAAATGTACTTATTTTCAGAAAAGCTAATTATGTCAAGAAAAGAAACGAAAAGGTGTTATTTTATTTTTAAGAAAAGGTACTTTTAAGAAAAGGAATTTTTGTAAGAATCGTATGTTTTAAGAGAAAATATATTTTTTTGAAGAAAAGGTTATTTTTATAAGAATTGGGAACTTTTTTTTAAAATTGGTCCTTTTTTCAAGAATAGGTACGTTTTTCAAACTAGTTACTTATCTCAAGAAATGTTATTTTGTTTCACAAAAAAGGTACTCTTTAAATAAAATGTAGTTTTTTAAAAAAAAAGGCAATTTGTTGTAAGAAAATTTACTTTTTTAAGAAAAGGTACTTATTTCAAAAAAAAATTCTTTTTTTAAGTAAAAGTACATCTTTAAGATCCGGTATTTTTTTAAGAAAAGTTACTATGTTTAAGAATATGAATAGGATTTTTTTTGAGAAAATTTACTTTTTTTTAAGAAAAGGGACTTATTTAAAAAAATTTCCTTTTTTAAGCTTCTTTTACTTTGCCTTTTCGAAATTTACTTTTAATTGGGTTCAAAACTACAATCTATATTAAATATTGGTTACAGGCTCCACCTTAAAAACTTCCCTTTAAACATAGATAAATAAAAACCATAGATGATTCCTGTGCTTAATCACAATTATCACCAGAGGGCGAAGGCTGTTTCCGTGCGACCATTTTTCACTCGGATGCGACAAAAAAGCACTCAAACATCATATTTATTTCGATTCTGTTGTTTAAATTTGAACATAGAATAGAAATAATAGAAAAGCATATCGCCTTTGATATTTATTGACAATACAAAAGGCAAAAAAGCATGGTTATATAGTTTTTCTAATAGTTTTTGTTTGCAGGGAAATTTGCCCTTATCCACCACTCCGGCGCCATCTAGAAAATTTCCCTTTACTTTCAAATCCACCACTTATCTTTCACCATCTATGGTTTTTTATTTATCTATGCCGTAAATAAGAAATTTCCCAACATTTGTTAGTCTAGACACAAACCAAAGCAAATGTACCCAATATAGTTGATAATACTGGGTTGTAGCATAATAGTGTTAAAAAAAAAATTGCTTAATTTTTTTTTCATTTAGCCCCTATCCACCGAACTTCGTTCCAAAAACTGTATCAAAACTGTCGTTAGTCCAGTGACTTTCAAGGGGAATTTGGTGGAACTGAAACACTCATGGCTTCTCTTTAGTATTTCTCTATGAAATTGTCCTTTGTAGTCGGATTTGGTCAATGCACCATTACACTAAATTTACTAATTTACTATTTACTAAATTACACCACTAGTGTAACCATATGGTAGCCTATGAGGTCTTAGGCAAAACCAAAGCATATTTTGCAATCTGTTCAACATAATAATGGAGATCATATTAAGAAACATCTTATTTAAACTACGTAAGCTCAACAACTTTGTTGATACCATGTAATAGTGCGTTTATATTTAACTAGTTTTCCTGCTGACTTTCACTTGTTTCTTGCTTTGCTACTTGTTCACCCATACATTTTTCATGCCACCTAATCATCTCAAAAATCTCGTTTTGTTTCAAAGCATTTTCGTAAGTACTTTTTTCGAATATGGTTTGCAAAATCGATAGGGACAGCAAACGACGCCATATTTTTTCCCGCTCTTTTGACATTTCTCTTCAGTAAGGTTTGCCATTTCATCATGGAAAGATATACGAGCCAACAACGAGTCGAAATTATTAAAATTTACTACAGAAATTTGGAGTCAGTGGCCTCAACTTTAAGAGCGCTACGTCCAATTTATGGTCGTCATAATCGTCCTACCAGATCAACAATTGAGCGACTAGTGGAAAAATTTGAATCCACAGGCACAGTACAAAATGTTCCCGTGCCAGTGAGACAAAGAAGTGCCCGTAGTGTCGAGAATATTGCTGCCGCTGAGGCTTCAGTTCAAGAAAGCCCAAATGTGTCTCTCACATGTCGTTCTCAAGCGTTGGGCATCTCTGTGACGTCGTTGTGGCGAATTTTGCGAAAAGATCTTGGCCTACATCCTTACAAGATCAAATTGACGCAAGAACTGAAGCCGCTTGACCATCATAAGCGTCGTATGTTCGTGAATTGGGCTGAGCAACAACTTGAAAATGATTCGGATTTTCATCGGAAAATCATCTTCAGCGATGAGGCTCATTTCTGGCTGAATGGCTTCGTCAATAAGCAAAATATGCGTTATTTGTCAGACAGCAATCCACACGTAATCCATGAGTCATCATTGCATCCCGAAAAAATTACGGTTTGGTGCGGTTTATGGGCCGGCGGCGTCATTGGGCCGTACTTCTGCCGTGATGATCAAGACCGGCACATTACTGTGAATGCGAATCGCTACCGTTCAATGATAACCGAATATTTTTGGCGCCAATTGGACAATATAGACTTGGCGGACATGTGGTTCCAACAGGACGGCGCCACAAGTTACACACCGAATGCCACAATCAATTTATTGGAAACCAAGTTTGGTGCACGTGTTATCTCACGAAATGGCCCAGTCGATTGGCCGCTTCGGTCGTGCGATTTGACGCCGTTAGATTATTTCCTGTGGGGCTACGTCAAGTCAATGGTCTATGCCAACAAGCCAGCGACGATTGATGAACTTCGTACGAATATCGAACGTGAAATTGCAGCAGTATCGGCCGATTTATGCTTGAAAACCGTCGAAAATTGGGTTCAGCGTCTGGACTTCTGCAAGCGTGCCCGTGGTGGCCATGCAAAAGAAATCGAGTTCCATACATAATGGCATCGAACGTACTTTCACAGGAATAAAGAATTTCATTGGTATCTAAAACCGGTTTTGTTTTATTTAAAAAAACTTTTCTAGCGCTCGTATTGGAAAACCCGATATGACACTGCCTTTTCGGTGGTTATTGGAAAAATTAGTAACACTCTCTAACGTCGAGAAAGTGACATTGAAATTTAAAAAATAAACAATTGTTTGGTGGTTATTGTCTTGTTTTATTAAATGATAAAGAAAAATAATTTTGACGTGACAACGTCTTAAATTAGGTTGCGGCTGGGAGTCACTTATGAAAAAGTGTAACGCCCGGTAACGTTACGATGAGTCACCGAACACAAGTAAACGCAATGTGTTTACTTGTGTGCCAGAAACGATTTGCTTTGCTGGCTTCTAGTGGCTGTTGGTCGGTGGTGTGAGTGTTTTTGTTTTTTGGCACATCATATATATGACGACTGAGCAAGTATGTACATATGTGCGTATATATGTGCGTGTGTATGAATATTGATTTAGATCAGTCTGCATTGGATAAGGTATTATTTTTTGTTTTTTGTTTTTTGGCTTTATGATATGTGTAGTGTATGTTTGTGTGTAGAAATTTTCATATGAATTAGGTAGCCAAAACGAAACAGAGAGCTGCGGTCGGCTTTAAAAACGATATGCGAATATGATGAATTGAAATACTTTTTGGTTAGTAAATTATTTTCTTTTGTTTTTAATAAAAGAAATGTTTATTTTTTATAATAAAAGAAATGTTTATATTTTATAATAAAGGATATGTTTATTGTTTATAATGTCACATTTGATAATGTGTTCATAGAAATCGCACAGGTACCTAGATGGTGTTGAAATTACTTCTATTTTCCTAAACCATAAGTTTCAATAAATGTTAAAACATCGCCCGTGAGTTCTAACACTCATTGGGCAAGTGAGTTCATTGCACTCCTATTGTGCAATTTAATTATATTCATATCAATAAATATTCTACCGAGAAAAAGACGTTGTCACGTAAAATCTTCGCCCGTAAAACCGACTTTACAGGCAACAATTTTTTTTAATAATGTTAAATATGTCAGGACGTGAGCAGATTAAAAAACGAAGAAAAGCAAAGATATTAAAAAAGAGAAAGGGGGAAATTATTTTGTGCGGTATTTAGGCCACAAAAATTAAAATTTCCAATGTTTAGTTATTCTGTGGAAGACCCCAATGCATAGAAACCAACTCTTTTCCAAGGGGGTTGCTATTCTAATACTGGTATTGGTTTTTTTCAGATTTTGTAAAACCCCAAACAATAGTCACAATAGAATGTTATTCTTGAAAAATGTATCCCCGCTTATGAGGCAGTCATGCTCCCAGCATCATGATGATCGAACGTAAATGTTATTTATAAAAATATGTATTTTTGTAAAAATTTTGAAACCGTTTCTAATAAATTACCAACACCTCGCAGTTACATAAAGTTAATGTCCCGTTCCAGAAGATATAAAAGGCATATTACAATCTGAATGTTTCTCATTTTTCGCCATATTAATATTTTGTAATATATACGTAATCAAGATATTGTTATTCTCTTCCATATTTTAAATTTTCTTTTTTCCGAACGATAAACTATACATTTTTACACTTTATTCTTTGCTTACATCAAATATGAAACTGCCAATCTAACTTCGAAATACGAAATTCCAAAACACTTCAACCACCATTTCTGATACATTAACTGAAAACAATAAAAACAGTTTGAGTTATTTTGAGCAAAGCAAGTGCTTTAGGTGGTAATAAAAATGCGCTACAAGGGTCAGACGAGGAGACAACGCCATCTCATCAACATCTTAATGAAAATAATTACTAAATAGGCAGTGATCAATGTTAAGTTTTACAACAACGTATAACTATTTGGTTCTAATCGAATGTCAATCTTACGATCTCTTTAACATCCTAGTGAATATTAGGACACATCAAAGTAAAACTACAGTAAACATTTTAATTTCAACACCCTGGAGGAACCATTTGATTTCCCACAGTGTCTAACGTGAAACGAGAGCATAACATACGATCTCTGATGGATATAATGAGAACAAATCTGTAATAACATGGCAAGCTTATCGGTGTTCTTGAGCTATCATATGAAAGAGAAAAGTGTGTTCATAAGCACTAAATATCTAGATTCCAAATCTGCAGCAAAAAGTTTCGTAGAAAGATATGGTACCAACCGAGGTTCTAGACGAGTTAACGGCCTATCTTACGATATTTGCACGATATCTTAATTGGGATTAGGGAGAACATGTGTAGGAAATACTGCAGTTCAACAGCTTCTTGTGGTACCATATTATGTCAAGAGAGATAATAGACGTCGGCCAAGGGGACTACTAGTGAACTTTATTTTCAACATACAATAGTGTATAATAATTAATCTGTAGAGAGAAATATAAATCGAAATACACAAATTTCACGTTATCACGCTATGGTAAATCACACCTGTCTTGCGATATTTTCAACATCTTGCAGATAATAATGTCTAAAACTACGGTAATATGGACCTCCACTAACTTCGCGGTATTATTTAATAACGGATCAGGTGTGAGACAATACAGCCTAGTGATGATATAATCTGCAGTCAACGATGAATATCCATTAGATACTATGAAAGTTCAAAGATAAGACGAGGATCTTTTCAATATCTTAATGAGCATAATAGTTACAAAATCTTCAGAAAACCCTAAGTACAATAATTACGGCGAGTTATTTGATACAAAGAAATGACGACATTTACTTCGCTTAGTGACAGCGGCAATTAATAAATACTGTCACCGTCACTTACGCGGTGAATACCACAGAAAAAAATTACATGAGTTGTCAGGGGACACCCGGTTGGAACGAAGTTTCTTTCGCTATATATTATGTACTAGTTAGTTCCAACACGCCTAAGGCGCCCGTTGAAAATAATTTAAATGGATCTTTAAGAAAGTATACTTTTGGTAAAATGATAAACTTTTTTTAAGAAATTTTTTATTTATTGAAGTTTTTTTTAAAGAAAGTATATCTTTAGGTCCCTTTTGTGAGAATATGTATTATATTTTCCCGATAAGGTTCTTTCTTTGATAAGAGGTACTTCTTTTATTAAAAGCTAATGTTTTTAAATAAGAAAAAGCCTAAGAGTATGAATTTTTTTACAAAGAAATACTTTTTTTTAGGAACAGGTACTTTTTAAAGAAGTGGTACTCTTTTAAGGATAAGGTTATTTTATTTTTTACTTTTCTATTTTTTTTTACTTTTTTAAGTAAAGGTACTTCTTTAAGATAAGGTATTTTGTTAAGTAAAGGTACTCTGTTTAAGAATATGAATAGGTATATTTTGAGAGAAAATTTACTTTTTTAAGAAAACGTACTTATTTAAGAAAATTTTATTTATTTAAACTTCTTTCACTTTGGCTTTTCTAAATTTACGTTTTATTCGGTTTAAACTACAATATGTAATAAACAGCCTCCACCTAAAAAATTTTCCCATGAAACATGAAATATCCCCCCATATGTTATATGTTAGTCTAGACACAAACCAAGCCAAAAGTACGAGTGTAAGAGTAAGTGTGCTGCCAAATGTAATTCTATGCTCAGGGTTGTACTTCATGGATTTGCCAGTCTTGTACTTTGGCTTTTCTAAATTTACTTATTATTGGGTTCAAAACTACAATATGTAATAAAGAGGCTCCACCTAGAAAACTTCCCTTTAAACCAAACCAAGCTAAAAGTACCAAATATAGTTGATAATAATGGGTTGTAATAAAGTTGTTAAAAAAAAGTTGTTTACAATTTTTTCATTTAGTCCCCATCCCGCACCGTGCGTTAAGGAACTTCGATCCAAAAATTGATAGGTTATCCGGGAGTGATACAAATTCGCATACAATACAATTCACATTTCTCTTGTACAGTAGTCACTAGAGATGGGCGCGTGCCACATGACTGCCGTGAATCACGTGAATGTGAGGAGGTCCAAATGTTGCTCAGGTGAGAGTGCGTGAAAGTGAGTAGTGAAAAAATCTTTATGCATTAGCCTGCGTAAGTCCAATCTTTGCTTGAGTAGGTGTGCGTTAACACCACGTTTGCGTGAGCCACGCATATTTCCGAATGTTTGATTTCATTCAATTTCGATTTTCTTACTACGTTGTTAAACAAAGTATTTTTGGAAGACATGATCATTATTATCTAATCATCTTCTGTCTTCCAAGAGGTCAGCTACAAGCGAGGAGTGTTTTATTCGTCTGGAAGAATACTAGCGGAAGTAAGACACAAGCTTCTTTGATATGAAGATGATAATATGTTGTGCCTGTATAAGAGGGCTCAGTTATTTGCTAAATTTATTAAAAACTCACACTCAATTTAAATTAGGGATTTGTATATAAGTGTAGTAGTACCCATTACCTGAAACCATAGAGTAATGACGTATAGGGTAGCTAACTCTCTTAGTAAATTGATGACATTTGGTGTGTTGTAGACGGCGGTGGGTTGTTGGAAAGAATTGCTTTAATAATACCAGATAGCAGCAATGGCTCAAACCAACCATCAATAAATCTGCAGTGGTATTTCGTTTTGTGCGTTAAAATTTTTGTGTACATCCACCACAAAAATACACCAACAATGAAATATTACAAAAAATTACATGAAGTGTCATGGGACTGCCGGTTGGAATGAAATTCCTTTTTGTATATAATGTATTAGTTAGTTCCAACACGCCTAAGGCGCCCGTTGAAAAATACGATAATTTAAATGGATGTTTAAGAAAAGATACTTTTTGTAAAATGATTAACTTATTTTAAGAAGTTTTGATGGGTAAACATCTACACGCTGGGGGTAAAAATCTTTTTCACAATACAATCACAAATTTAGAGTAAGATGTGCGATGTAATCGTTAACCAATCGTAAAGCGTTATCAAATCGGTGTGAGCTATGTATGAGTGTATTAGTGTACTCATACGCTGCATACAATATACTCAGCACCATCTAGTGTGCAATAGTAGCGACTAATTTTCACTAATTGTCGTACATTATGTTATCGTAGGCAAATGAAAACAAATAAATAAAATGAATACAAAAACATTTAATTTTAATAACTTTTAAAAAGATTTTTTGACCTTTTAATAAGAAATTTACTAAAACAAAGCAAAATAAGGAAAACTAAAAACTAAACTTGTCAAACATAAAGTAGCGTTCACAATGGCAGCGACGAATTTGTAATTCAAGCCTTCTCGTTCCCACTCACAGTATTGCATATAATGCCCTCTCATGTTTTTCGTCAAATTGGAATTCAAATTTGTCATAGAAGTTGGTTCTACTTCTACTTCAAATTGGAATTTGTTCGAATCAGTATATTCTACTGACCGCTAGGGGCGCTTTACTTCGAATTTTGTTCTAAAACTTGAAAGTATGAATGAAAATCTAAACATATTGTATCAAAACAAACATTTTAATAAACAATATTATTTGTAGAATCTGCCAATAACAATAATTTCACATATAATTATAATTTTTTATTACCAAGACTACAACACTGTCGCTGGCTTTCGAACAAATCAGCTGATGCAAATGTGAAATGTGTAGTTGTTTGTAGTAAGTGTAGTTCGCGCCAATTTTATTAATAAACACAAGAAAAATGTTCAAAAAAAGCTGACATTTTCAGGTTTATCGAAACCGTCCAAGGCCATGACATATTATGGAACATAAGTTTCTAAACATTTCTATAGAAAAATTTTAAAATATTTCTATAGAAAAATTTTAAAACTTTTCGATAGAAAAATTTTAAAACTTTTCTATAGAAAAATTTTAAAACTTTTCTATAAAAAAATTTGAGAATATTTCTATAGAAAAATTTGAGAAGATTTCTATAGAAAAATTTGAAAACATTTCTATAGAACAATTTTAAAACTTTTCTAAAGAAAAATTTTAAAACATTTCTATAGAAAAATTTGACAACTTTTCTATAGAAAAATTTTAAAACTCTTCTTTAGAAAAATTTGAAAAGTTTTCTAAAGAAAAACACTTAATAGTTTTTGCTCCGGGTAGTGGTACAAATCTGAGGTCCGTGTCTCACATTTAATTTTTCTATTTTTTACTGTTTGCTTTTTCGTTTGTATTGCAATTCTCCATGGTTTTCAATCCCCAAATATGTATACTGCTGTATAATGTAAACAATGTTGCCAGTCAGCTGTTTTTTCGAACTTATTCGAACAAATTTGTTGCTTGCATTGTGAACGCCTGTTGAATTTGTTGCTATCATTGTGAACGAGCCTTAAGTCTTCTTCGTCTTTGAGATTGTCATTCATACTTAACAGCTGCATATAAGCACAATCTAGTGTGCAATAGTAGCTACTAATTTTCGAAAACCATTGCTGTAAAATAACTACATGCATTACATTTCAGTAAACAGCTGATTAATAACTTGTCAACCGCAACAAATACAAAATAATAAAATATTTTACAAAACACCAAAAAAATTATAACTCAGAACATAAAACAACACAAAGTGTATCAAAGCTGAATGGAGGTAATGTTAATTCTAATAAAATTTCTATTAGATTTCAATATAAATTTTAGATTATTCATTCGTACTTCATTACGTACTGTTGCCTTACACTGAAGCTGGTGCACGACAATTGGGTAACAATCTCCATCTCATGCCAATTATTATGGGTGGAGATTTTAATACAAATTTTGCAAACCCACAGTCGCAAGCTTTATCAAAATTTTTATTTGACGTTTTCCACTTGCATATGAGCAATTCTCCACAAACCCCCACAACTAACAATTCCACTACTATAGATGCAGTTTTTAAATACAATCGAATCAAAAATTGAAATATGTATCTTATTTTAGTTACCATAAGCCAATATTAACTATTTGTACTTAAGGGATTTACCATAGATGGGCACTTTGCAGTACTACTAAAATTTCAGTAAAAATAATTCTTTAACTAGTAAATTTTTACTGATTACTATAATTTTTTTCAGCAATTTTTATAAAGTGCCTACATGATTATGATGAGGTGCACTGAATTTTAAGTAATCAGTAATGCCCGATTACTGATTATTATGAATACGACCCTATGATTTTACTGGTAATGCAAATTAAATTTCATTATCAGTAAAAATTTACTGAATTTTTTCAGTAATCAGTAAATTTACTGCTTACTGTAATTTTTAATGCAGTACATATATACTGCAGTGTGCCCATTTACTAACCAAATAAGTTAAATAAAACAAACAAAAACCAGCAAATTCCTATGTATTTACAATATTGAAAGTTTTGATACTTTTAATTGATTAATTAAAAAAATATACTTAAAGCATAAGTACTTCCAACTTCATTACTAGATGTTTACACATCTCCCCTGTGATCGGACTCACATTAATTTTTTTTATATAGTATATTTTTATGTCCTTTTTGTAAGAACCGGTATTATATTTCCCCCAAAAGGTCCGCTTTTGAAGAAAGTTACTTCTTTAATTAAGAGCTAACGTTTTTTTTCAAGAAACGGTAATATTTTTAAGAAGAAGTACTGCCTATAGGAAAAAGCCATGAGTATGACTTTTTTTTACAACGAAGTACTATTTTTAAGAACAGGTACTTTTTAAAGAACTGGTACTCTTTGTAGGAAAAGGATATTTTTTTAAGAAAATTTACTTATTTGAAGAAAATGTACTTATTTTGTACTAAATGAAAAGAAAAGGCTTTATTTTATTTTTAGGTATTTGTACTTTTAAGACACGGAATTTTTTTAAGAAAGAATATTTTTTAAGGGGTTATTTTTTGAAGTAAAGTTTTTTTAAATAATTGATTTTTTTTAGAATTGGTTCTTTTTTCAAGAATAGGTAAATTTTTAAGAGTAGGTACTTATTTCAAGAAAAGTTATTTTGTTTCACAAAAAAGGTACTCTTTAAAGAAAATATAGTTTTTTAAGAGAAGGCAATTTGTTGTAATAATTTCTGATTAATAATATATGTATCTTCCTGACGATGCTATCCAAAGGGTAGCGAAATATCGAAAAATATAATTAATTAATAAACACGACCAAACGCTCGGACAATTTAATTTTTGAAGATAATGTATTTTTTTAAGATCGGTACTTATTGAAAAAAAAATACTTTTTTTAAGAAAAGGTACTTTTTGCAAGAAAATTAACTTTTTTTAAGTAAAGGTAATTCTTTAAGATAAGGTATTTTTTTAAGAAAAGGTACTTTGTTTAAGAATATGAATGGGTATTTTTTTTGAGAAAATTTACTTTTTTCAAGAAAGGCTCGTTTTTTAAACTTCTTTCAATTTGGCTTTTCTAAATTTACTTTTTATTCTTTATTGGGTTCAAAACTACAATAGAGCGCGGATCAATAAGTCCGTGACTTTTCGAACTTCCTTCGTAGTTATATGAAATGCAACATTGCTCTCATCAAGTACTACCAGTTAGTAGACTACGGTCAAATTTTGAGCAAGTTCCGTTATTTACTTTGCTTTTAACAGCTGTTCAAAACAACAACAAAATAAAAAATGATAGAAAAGTGAATTTCGTGTGCTCACTAAACATTATTTTGTGCGAAAAAAACGTCAATCCAACCAAGGAAAAGCTTGACAAATAATATGGGGCCTCTGCACCATAGATTTCAATGGCAAAAAAGTAGTTTATTGACTTTCGTTGTGGTCGCACAAATACAAATTACGCTGAACGTTCTAGACGGCCAATTGAGTTCACTACACGCGAAAATGTCGAAAAAAGCCACGATATGGTGTTGGCCGATCGAAGAGTAAAACTGCGTGAGATTGTCGATGCTATAGGCATTTCATATGGCAGTGTGGTTTCGATTTTAAATGATTAGTTGGGTTTAAGAAAGCTGTCTGCACGATGGGTGCGGCGTTTGCTCTCAATTGACCATAAACGTAATCGTTGGAAAAATTCAAAGGATTGCTTGGAGATGTTTAATTGGGCTACGAATTGGTACCTCATCCGCCATATTCTCCGGATTTGGCCCCCAGTGGGTATTTCCTATTTCCAAACCTAACGAAATGGCTCGGTGGAACGAGATTTCGCTCCAACGATGAAATTATAGATCAAACAAATGCCTATTTTATGGACCTCGAAAAATCCTATTTTTTGGAAGGGATAGAAAAATTGGAGAAACGTTGGACTAAGTGTATTGAGCTAAAAGAAGATTATGTTGAAAAATATTTTTTTTTGCAAAAAAACTGTGTTTCATTCAAAAACATTGTCACGGACTTATTGATCCACCCTCGTATATACTAAATATTGGTCATAGATAAAGGAAATAATAGATATAGCGCGACCATTGTCAACTTTATCCACTCGGTGCTGTCCTGTACTACTGTCACTTTCATTGAAGTTTCCAATAATTCTCATTGACGTTTATTCAAAATTATGGGAAGTTTTTGTGAAAGTAATTTAAACAATGGAAAATGTGACAAAATGTGTGTGATTTTACATAATAGCATTGGTTTCTTATATAAAAAACTATTTCAAAGCCATGAGGCCGGTGTTGGGATATCAAGTGGAGAAACCTCGTACGACCGTCCAAAGATTAACATCCCGGAACGCCTTTTTAATCTGAAAACTTCCCCGCCCAAAAACTGTAGCAAGTTCTGTGGCCGTAGATGCCGAAACCGTTAGAGTGTCTGAGGTCTCTCAACAAGGAATGATAGCTGACCCGGAGGAAGAATCTATTTATTAGCACATAGACGGCGGTGACATGGCTTTACAATTCGATGGCTAGCAGATATTCTACTTTAAGTAACGTGTTGTATTCTTGTAATCTTGATATTTTTGTTGAAAATTATTTTTTCTTTTGATATGAAATTTTAGATTTTTATTGTCATATTTTTTGACTTTTTTTTTTGGGAACAAAAAAATTCCATTTATTGCTTTCAACAACATCCCGAATTATTACCCACTACACTAAAATTGTCCCAACAATTGCGTTTCATTTATTTGTTTACTTTATCTATGATATTGGTTATATGCTGGCTCCACATAGAAAACTTCCAATTAAACCAGAAATTTCCCAACATATTTTAGTCTAGACACAAACCAAAGCAAAAGTACGCAATATAGTTGACAGTACTGGGTTGTAGCATAATAGTGTTAAAAAAAGTTGTTTATTTTTTTCATTTAGCCCCCATTCCGCAACGTGCGATAAGGAACTTCGTTCCAATATTGTGCCAATAAAGTATAAAAGGCCTTGGTTTATTTGTCAAATTTAATTCAATTTAAATTAGAGATTTGTATATAAGTGTAGTAGTGCCCAATACCTCAATTTAACGTACGTAAAAGCTTTTTACGAACTTTGTTTTGGATATATTTTTTAAAATTGGGTTTAAAATGAAGCACGTAAAAAAACAACGTTCTATTTTTGTGAGAAATTTTTGCGTGATTGTCGTGAATCACTCATGATTCACTCGTGAATATTGTAGAATCAAATTCTGCTCAAGTGAGGGTGCGTGAACGTGAATACCGCATGAGCATGAGTCAAAACTGACTTATGTGCCCATCTCTAGCAGAGACACACAAAAAATGTGGCACTGCCGATAGAGTTCTTTAGATAGAACTAATGCAAAACCTTCTTAAAAAGGAGAGTTCAAATTACTTCCCATCAACAGATTAGGGAGAGCTTATCTCTACTAGCCAGCTGTATGCAGTCTTATTTTCGACGATAAGATCTACTCTTACAATTTCACACCTATTCCGAAATGTTATGCAAGGATAATTAAATAAAATGGTGTAAAATAAAGTAATCTGCTTTGTTTTTGCATCAACTTACATTTGCCCACTCTGTAGCATATTTACACAGCTCCTTGTTGAGCACCAATGGCTTCATCCCATGTTTCAGCCGATACCGATTATGGGCGAATAAGCATTGCTGATGATACTGTACGTCAAGTTCGTCAAATTTTACCGATTTTCTCACTCTTCTATCGAGTACAGACTTGAGATTAAATCTTTTTCTCATATTATTCTGCGGTGTCTTTACTACGGTCGTCTTATAAACCCTTTCATAATGGCCAGTCTCGTAGTTATCTTCTTCTTCCGATTCAGTTTTCACCACCTTCGAATAGGATGTGGTAGTTTTCACCACCGTTACCGTGTTGCCGCTCTTGGTGGTTTTCACCTCGGTATGTGTTAAAGGAGTTTCTTCTTCTTTATTGTAATGCTTTCCGGTGACTAAAGTTTGATTTTCGTGTATATTTTCCGGTTGTAGAGGCGAATCATGATCACTGCGAGTTTTTGCATGCAGATGATAGGGTGTATCATCATCGGAGGTGGCGGCCGAGTCTTTCGACTTTGATCTGCAACTGCAGCAAGCGAACATAGCGTTACGTCAGTCAAGGGAGGTATTGTATTTTGGCAAATTTGAAAACGTGATGTTTCTCCGATTTGAATTGTTTTGTTTTTTTTTTAATGAGATTTCCGTTTAATTTTGTTTATTTAAATTTCGTTTCTTTGTTTACAATTTGTTTGTGGGGTTTCTACTTAGTATTCAACAACAATTTTCATTTGTTTATTTTTTCCTAATTTATTTTGTTTGCTTCTCTTTTGACACTTTCGAGTTGTATTCCGTTCCAGTGCTACCCTCAAACTAATGAGGGCACCTTATCGTTTGTTTAGTGTCGACTTCAATGGCAGTTGCTTTTATGTTCTTTTAATAAACTCTTCTGCGAAGTCAATTCCGAACGACGGTCGGTTTTGATTACTCATTCCTGAGTTGTGATAACGTTGATGATGGGGCTTTTTTATTGAAATATTTTTATTGTAGCGAACGCCAATTGCCAATGGATGACGATTTTTATGGTTTACTCAGACCAGAGTGTAGTGAATGGGTATTCATCATATAAATTCAAGTGCAATATGTATGTGATTTATTAAAAGATTTTGAATTGTCATTAAAGAAAAACAATTGGATCGAAGGAAATTAAAAGTGAATTTTATTCTCAGTGTCTGTTATGAATGTAGTTCTGGAATTTATTGCAGCAGTTTTGTCAAATGTTTATAGAAATTTTATTGCAGGTTATAAATATTGTTTTTTCACAGCAATTTATGCTGTATTTTATGATGATAATGTTGTGATTATCATTCAGCTTCAAAAAGGAGTTCCACATGCATTTTGCCTCGATGTAGTTTGGACATTAATTAGCTGATGGATGTTTTTAATGACACATACGATACGAACTCTCTTACGATCTCTTCAACATCTTAATGACTATAATAACGAAATTATCTGCCTTAAACACTACCAAACTCATAAGCAGTAGCAGACAATTAAATATTGCATTTAGATTTCTATCAGATACTACATTCAGTGCGGGAAGTATATTTTGAGCAGTCGAGTAATATGTATATAAAGTACAAAGCAGCAATGTTATCTAGAACCGATATTAATTTTTGCTATAAAGGTGGTCACATGCATTTTGACTCGATTTAGATTTGACATTAGACAGCTGATGGAGCAGCTGTTTCGTAAAGATGGGGAAAGATGTTAATTTCTGTTTATAACTATGGAGGAAGGGGATTTTAGCATTAACGCAGAAGTTTGAAATCAGTTAAGGATTGCATGTGGTAGGAACAATTCTGAAAACTGTCCTCCCAGACTTGGTAGACATCCCCGACGTGGCCGTCTTTTTCAGCGTGTATGGAAAGAAGACAGGTCGGACCTATCTTCTGCATAAAGAGAAGTTAAACAATCGCCAGACTATTCTAAATCTAGTCCTCAATGAATTTGAGACCATCATCAAAACCAATAACAAAGATTTCAGAGCAACTTGGAACAAAAGATCAACTCAAGATGGAAGAAAAAGACGATGACACCAAGAACATTTTCTATGACCGCCTAGAGGAAGCATACGACCGCTGACCTGGCCATGACGCTAAGGTCATTTTATTGCTGAAGTCGGCAGGGAAAGTGGCTTCTTCATCACTTCCGATAACGTTATCACTTCCGTTAACGGAATGAGACTGTTAGATTTTTCCGCGGCGAAAAGCTTGGTTGTCAATAGTACGAGATTTCAATATAAAGACATCCATAAGGCTACTTGGATATACCTTGATGAATAGCCGAAGAACCTGATTGATCATCTGGTAATTGTTGGAAGTCATTCTACTAGTGTGGTGGACGTAAGTGTGACACGAAGAGTTAATAACGATTCGGATCACTACCGTGTTTCAGCAAAGGTTCGCAGAAGGTTGAGCAGACCGAAAGTCGTACGAAGCAAGACATATAGAAAGCTGGACAACTGAAAACTGCAATTGCAAGAGATAGCCTCGGCCTATTCAAAGAACCTACTAGTGCAGAACGGACATATGCCTCATAAAGCTGAAGCGCAGTGGAAGTACATTTTCATCTTTATAAAACTGCTGCAGAGACCGTGCTTGGTTATGAAAAACCGCTTAAGGACAAACCATGGTACGATGAAGAGTGTCGCATGGCAAGCGATGTAAAGCACGCCACGCTGCTTCTATGGTAACGCTTCCGTCAGTTGCAAACCCGTTTATTTAGGAAGAAAAAACGGCTGTAGTGAAAGCGCGAGAGTCAGAAAATTTAATCTTCCAGAAGGAAGAATGTGGCCCGTACATTCTACTGATAAGTAGAAAGCCAAACCAACGGAGATGGATCAGGCCCCCGTTTTGTTTGTAGACATAAGGATGGAAATCTTGTCACAGATGTGCAGAGTATATTGGGAATATGATGAGATCAATTATCTGCTTTACTTGTCCCAGGATATTTCAATATAGATGAGGGTGTTGATCACATACAGGACGATAGCGGCGACTGCCCCCCCCCCCCCCCCCTCCTAGCCAAGTCGAAGTTAGAACTGCAATCTGCCGGATTAAGAACAACAAAGCCGCTGGTGCTGATGGATTACCGGCTGAGCTGTTTAAGGTTGGCGGCTATTAGTTGGAAAAGTGCATGCATCAGCTCATATGCAAAATCTGGATAGTCGAATACATGCCCCACGATTTGAATACTGTGTCCTGTTTTCAAAAAAGGCGACCCGAGTATATGTACGAACCATAGAGTAATGTAATATAGAGCTGCCATTTTTCTCATTTGACATTTCCTTTCACACTATACGGTCGGTGTGATAGAGAGTTATTTGACGTAAATTGGTTTATACCAGGTGGAATTACAAATTTTTTTTGACTTAAATTGTTTATGTCGTTTTGATGAAAATCTATGGAATTTAAACGTATTTTGGACTTTTTTTGATATATTTTATTGTTAGTATATATTTGTGGTGTATTTACACAAAAATCTCAACGCAGAAGTGCCTTTCCAGATTTATTGTTGGTTGGTTTGAGCCATTGCCGCTATCTGGTATTATTAAAGCAATACTTTCCAACATCCAACCGCCCATCTGAAACACACCAAATGTCATCAATTTACTGAGAGAGTTGACTACTATATTCGTCTTTACTCTATGGTACGAACTTTTGTGGAATAAGCATTTGATCCATTGCATACAAGGTGCTCTCGAGAGTAATGTATGAAAGACTACAGCTGTTTGTTGCAGACTTGATCGGACCTTATCAGTGTGGGTTTAGGCCTGGAAAGTCAACTATCGACCAGGTCTTCACACTACGACAAATTCTGGAGAAAACCCACGAAAATCGAATGGACACCTACAACCTCTTTGTATATTATAAGGCTGCCTTCGATAGCCCGCTATGGGGAAAACTGTACCAAGCTATACCGGCAAAGCTGACACGCCTAGCTGACACACCTTTGTAGAATGGCACGGACCGACATGAAATCTTCAGTAAAGATTGGTAAGGATCACACCGAACTGTTTCGTACGAGGCGAGGCCAGGGCCTATCATGGGATCTCTTCAACATGTTAATTGAGATCATTGTGAGAAAAGCTGCAGTCAACATTAATAAAACTATCAGCAGCAAAAGTCACATGTTGCTCGCGTATGTTGATGGTTTTGGCATAATTTGGTGAAATGTGCGAGATGTTACTGCAATATTTTCGAGAATTGAGAAGGAATCAGCAAAAGTGGGTTTGGCAGTAAACGACGGCAAATCAAAATTAATGGTTTCGACAGGCACAACATTCACCCGATTGTATGGAAGGGTGAACGTTGATAATTATTATACTGTCGAGTTAGTGGACGAATTTATTTACCTCAGATAACGCCAGCCTGGAAATCAAGCGGAGAACTGTGCTTGCACGGGGGGCGTTGGACCACGGGGGGCCATAAAATTTTAGTGTATGTGTCCGAACACCCCAAAACATAAATCTTAGACCGTCATTTTCGAGCAGTTTTTTGCGACTTTTCAAAAAAAAAAGTAAAAATTATGGTTATACGTGACAGTTAGAGGGTTAATTTGTTTCACAAAAATGTTTATCTGAATCTTTTCTATAAAACTTCTGAACATATTTTGTACGTCAGAAGTAAGGAACACACAATTTTGCATGCCGATATGTTGCAGGAAAGTTCCGAGGGGCGGAAACTTTGACCCGCCCTAAAAAAATCCTCATCAGATCTGGCAAAACGCCGATAAACGTATGTTTTTTTTAGACCATTCATCCTGAATCCGTTGACAGAACCCCATCATTTCTTTGGTGGCGCACAGTGTAAGGGAAAACGGTCAGTATCGACGACGGATGAACCACGAGCTGTATAATCTGTATCCCGCCATGGACGTAGTTATTTATGCGTATCAAAATTGCGTATTTGCGCTGGCTTGGCCACGTCAGTAGAATGGATGAGAATGATCCAGTGCGAAAGGTAATCGAAGACGTACTCGAAGGACATCGAAAAATAGGATGATGGAAAACCAGGTGGATAATTACCTACGAGTGCTAGGTGTTATCGACTGGAGGGGAAAACCTGAAGATCGAGCCGGATGGAAAAACATGTTATGCTAATTTTGTAAGGCCCTTGACCCCGATGGGTTGTATGATGCCCCTTAATAGATGTGATGAAAATGCTTATTAGCCACTAAACCAGTTTATAATACGATTTATTTGTTAACTGAATTCTGATTTGATATGTTTTTCATCTTTATCGACTTCGAGATCTAATATTTTCTATTACAAATTATTTTAATTGAAGCGAAATTTGCCAGCAAATAAGTGAAAAAGTTTATTATGGTGGTTGGTAGGGTATACTGAACCTTACCAACTGGTTGTCAGCAAAATGCGGGGTATAAGGGGTAAAAAGCGGTTGGTTTATAAAAAAACTGAATAAAAATACAAGTTTAAGATAAGATCAAATATAGAAAATAAAACGTTTTATTTGTGTATAATGTTTTTTTTTTTATTTTAGATTCCAGTCGGAATGACATACAAAAACACGGGACAAACCTACAAAAAGCGGGACGGTTGGCCAGGTTAAGTATACTAAAGTATAACTATTCAGTTGCCCTCCACGGCAAATCAGCACGTCCCTTCTCCACAAGTATTTGGGTATATCATCACATTGTATAAGACTAAACATAACTTTCAAGACGTGTGATTCCTCACTGGTTGTGAGAAGCTCTCCCCAATCCCTTCATGGGATGTAATGGGAAACCATGTGCTATGTTTCAAAAATTATAGTGCGGAAACATGGGATATGGGTTCTCATTACATCCCATGATGGGAGCTTCTCACAACCATTGAGTTTTTACACTCACTGATTGGGACCTACAGTTTTACACCGTTTCCGAACGGTATTTTAAAAGGCCTTTTCATGGCTAAATACTCGATGTTGTCACCGTCATTATGCGAGTTGACCGAGGTCGAAAGAAAGATAAGGTGGCCGGAGCAGTGTTCGAAA
Source organism: Phaonia tiefii (assembly GCA_963931995.1). NCBI lineage: Eukaryota > Metazoa > Arthropoda > Insecta > Diptera > Muscidae > Phaonia > Phaonia tiefii. Next base: position 205,963,124 of record OZ008368.1, read on the forward strand.
ACATGATCTCATGTACAAGAGCCGCACACACTACCGTTGCACCACCAACCACCAGGGATGAAAAATTAAACTTCTTCAATTGTACCATCAAGCTTCCAAAACTGTACTTTTTTAATACCAATTGTACCAAATTTAAAAAATAACAAGCTGTAAGTTTGTTATAAACAATTTTTCAAACAAATATCGGAAAATTAACAAATAATAATTCAATCTTATACATTTCATTTTATAATAACGTAGGTTCTTTTAAGAATAAACAAAACACGAGGCACACGTTCTTAAAAAAGTGAGATCAATGAAAAATATGTATAAATTTTATTGTCACAAATCACTACCTATTTTAAAGTTATAGCAGCAAGAATTATATGTTTTTAAAAGATCTTTCGTTTCAAGCTTGACACAGTTGTCACATTGAGACTTTTTCTTTGTGCTCTGGCGTCTTCGGACTGCATTTCTAAATTAACATTATTAATTATTTTAAGTACGTATTGTAAATATAAAATTGATAGTTTATAAAGAGGGTTTTTGAATCCAGAATAACTGAAATTAAGTTTTTCATGCTTGAAATATTCCTCAAAATCTACTAAATAAAAATTATACTAAATTAAAAAAGCGACTCCCACTTTTCATGTATTGTTCATTCATAAATCGATTTCTTTTGATTTTCCTAATTCAAATCAGGATAAAGTTTTCTTCATCATGTAACTACGCGATGTAAAAATCGATGTTAACTGAAAATAAAATACATAAAGGAGTAAATGTTAAATTGTACCAATTATGTCATTGGTGTACCATCGTACTTTTATGGACTCAATTGTACCAAAAATGGTACAATTGTACCAACATTATCTTCCCTGCCAACCACCACTCATCCCCACAATACTTTAGCGAAAATATCAAATTCACAATCTTCTTGTGTACGCAGTATTTTATTGAATGCCAGTGCATAGATGTTGTTGTTTCCAAAGAACAGCAATTGCCATGAACAACGGCTGTCATGAGATTGGTGCTACAGTGTAGTGTCTGCGTATTATTCCCGTTTTCGTTTGTTTTATTCGATCTTTAAATTAGACATGTCTTTCAATCATTTCAAAACAAAAAAGTAAATACATTTTAATTGGCTACAAGTGGTTGTAGGTTAATCGACAGCGCGACATATTGATAATACATTAAAGTAATGACGGAACGATCGTCGAATAATATGACTCAGTTCGATGTTCCAATTGACCAAACTTGTTTCAAAAGTATTAAAATAAATTACTAGTAAGTAGAATATTAAATTCTCTTCTTTAAAAGGCATTAAACGAAATTGCCAAATAATTGGGTTGTCAGCGAACAATATTGTTAAACCGTAAAATGTTTCTTCATGACAGCCCGTTTGTTTACTTCTTATCAAACTGGTTTAAATTGATTTATTGTTTGCTGTTTTTTTTTTAATTTTATTGTAATTTCAAGTGTTATTATTATCGGATATATCTGGATTTCGTTCACAATGCTGTTTTTAATTTTTATTTCATTTATTTAGTTATTTCAGTCAATGGACATACTATTCTTTAAAGATGGTTTTCCCGTTACATCCCATACAGGGTCGAATGAAATTTAAGAGGGTCAGAGGAGGGATCACACCCACGGTCTCATGCACAAGAGCTGCGCACACTACCACTGCTCCACCGACGGCCACTATTCCTTAAAGACTATGATTAAAAGTAAAAACATAAAATAACGATTGTCTCAGTAAGATTGCACTTTTTAAATTTAGTGCAATTTTTGTTGTGCATGTGGCAACTCTGAATCTTGGCAGCTGTCACATATGTTTATTCCGATTATTAAAAATGGAGCGCTTTACGAAAGAACAACGCGCTATAATTGTGAAAACTTATTACAAAAATTTGGAAAGTTATGCTGATACCGCTCGCAAACTACGAAGAATTTTCAGTGGAGAAAGTCCACCTTATGTGTCAACCATTCCAAGAGTGGTCAAAAAATTTTAAGAAACCGGATCGGTTATGGTCAGTAACTGTGCGACAATGAACCTCTCGGTCTCTTGAAAAAATTGCTGATTTAAACGAGGGTGTCGCCAAAAACCCGAAAACATCAATCAAATTCAACAACTTCAAATTTCACGAAGCACTACGCAGCGAATTTTGACAAACAATCTCCACCTTCATGCGTATACAATTCAGCTTACTCAGGAGCTCAAACCAGCAAACCCTGGAAAGCGCCTCCAATTCGTTCAATGGGTAATGGAGCAAAGTGAAGTCAATGTCAATTTTTTCAAAAAAAGTAATCTTCTCCGATGGAGCCCATTTCCATCTGAATGGCTTCGTGAATAAACAAAATTGTCGAATTTGGGGCTCAGAAAATCCTCATAGAATCCTTGTGAAACAAATGCATCCACAACGAGCAACTGTCTGGTGCGGAATTTGGTACTGAAATTGCAGTGGCTGTGTATGGAACATGGCAAGGATTTCAGCAAGACCACCCCATTTGTCACACCGCGCAAAAAGCAATCGATTCCAGAACAAATTATCTCAAGAAATTCTGATGTCAACTGGCCACCAAGATCATGCGATTTACCGCCGTGCGATTTCTTCCTTTGGGGTTACGTGAAATGTCGAGCTACTAAACCATAAAAAATTCCTGAGCTCAAATCCTCGATCCCACGCGTCATCGGTGAGATACAGCCACATCTCTGTGAAAAAGTCATGGAGAACTTCTTGAACAGAGTAATGGTGTGTCATCAGAGCCGTGAAGGCTCTTTTTGACGGCTTTTTTATTCCATACTTAATCGGAGCATGTCTTCCTTACAATCCAATAAAAAATTCGCATGTCTCTCAAAAAATACGTGTTTTTGGCGTAGAATACGTCTTACCTTACGGTATAGGGAGTCATATCAGATTGTTATTGTTGTAGTCTTTATTTCATTGATTATGAGGAAACGGCGAGATAACTTTTTTTAAAAATTTTTTGTAGGTAAATGAAGATGTTATCTTTCGTTTGATATACATTTCATATTGGTTGATATCTTCCTAGTATTTAAATTTCTCAAATGAAAATTGTTTAACACACACACTCAAACATAAGTGTGTTGTTTGCATAGACTAATACATACCTAGATAAACTTATTCTCTCATCTGACGTTTCATTTCACACTCTTCGTGATGCGGTCGGTGTGATAGAGAGATGTTTGACGAAAAGTGATATACACCAGGTGGAATTACAATAACTTCTTGCTTTAATTTTTCATGCCATTTTGGCGAAAAAATGTGAAATTTAAATGTGTTTTAAACTTTTTTATTGACTGTTATTGTTAGCATACATTTGTGTTGTATTTAACACATTAATTTTAACACACAAAACGAAATGCCGTTGTTGTTATTTTGTTCGTTGTTCTGAACCATTGCCTCTATCTGGAATTAGTAAAGCAATTCTTTTCAACATCAAACGTATACATCACACGAGGACAAATGTCAGAAATTTGGTGAGTGAAAGATTTTCTCTACCCATATTTACTCTATGGTTGTTTGGTTGAGTGTTTGAGTTTGTAGCGTGAACACAAACTATGCTGCTCTTTCAGTGTGGACACAAACCTTCGGCTGTTGTTTTGATTGATGAAATATTGAAATTTCGTATATTTACTTATGTATTTAAGTGAAACAAAATGTTAAATGTGAATTTGAATTTAACATGGATATATAATTATAAAAAATATATGAAAAAATTAATTCATACATTTTTATGTTAAATGAAAGTGCTGCCAAGTAAGCAAAATAACAATGCTGCTTGATGCTGTTTGACAGCAGCTGACAGTTGACGTTTATCATTTATCAATTTATCATTTATTGTTATATATGTTTTCTGTCTTATCGGATGGCGTATTCTACGTTAAACTTAATGGCCGTGTCTCTGACACAGCCTGCAGGGACAGAAGGCCTCGGACAACTGTCTGCTGTTTTTATTTTAAAATGAAGCAGTGCATTCTTACTGAATTAGTTAAACACTGTAATCAGAAGTAATTTAGAGTTACCCTTAGATCAGCAAAATTATATTTTACGTCTTAACTCTTATTGTAGATGTAAATTAATAGCATTTAGATGAAGGGAAGTGCGGGTTGAGGGACTTTTATGTGCAGAATTAGTACGATGCTATGGAACATTAAAAATATAAACATGTTTAAATTTCTTGAAGGGATATATAATGGAATTATTAGATCAAAAACGAATTAGTACCATTATTTATTAGATCAAAAACCTCTAAGTGAAAAAGTCTATAAGCAGCAACAGGAACTTAGATCTATAAGGTGGATGTGCAGCTAAGTCAAATGATCTGAGAGTAAATTTAAAAAATTTCCGCTGAACTCTTTCAATACGAGGGATATGAATATTAAAATTTAGACTCCAAACAACACTAGCGTACCTTCACTTTGACCTAACAAAAGCTGTGTGAATTTAGTTTAATGTATTTGGATTCGAAGAAACAGAACAATTTCATTTGAGAAATGCAAGCATTTTATACGATTTTAAAACAATATAATCAAAATGCAACACGAACGACATAGATGAGACAAACATAATACAAATGTCATGTGTAGATTTAACTGTTTTTAGAAGATTATTGCCAATTTTAAAACTATGGTGAAAAGACGTTACAAATTGAAAATACGACATATGAAAACATTGCTAAATATTTAAAAACAGTTTGTGTAACGAGCACCATTCGAGCAAATGATCTAAATCATTTTGCCAATCAAAAATATTTGGGAAAAAAAACTTTTAAATCATCCGCAGATAAAAGACATTTAGATTTAACGAAACATGAAGAAATATAATTAATAAGCAACTTTACAGCAGAGGGCCCAATATGCTTCCCTGCGGTACTCCCAATGACTGTATGAATCTATGGTCTGGATTCATATCCCTCGAAATCAACTATTGCATAAATATGACTCTATCCAACGTAAAAAGTTCGAGTGGAATCCAAATTGTTGCAACTTTGCAATAAGATTGCCTGTATATATTGCCTCGACTTGACTACCTTGTTCTGAAGCCGAAATTGGCAAGTTTGTTGCCAAGTAGAAGAAATCAAAGATTTAGTTATAAAAAATAGTATTAAATTAGGGTAAATTAGAAATCGGCCTGTGGGAAGTTACGTCACCTTTTCCACAGGTGCTATTGATCCCAACTTCTAATGGCCAATAAATACACTTTCTCTAAGAGACAAAATATAAGTTAAAGCACAAAGCAATAGACAAGAGTCTCTATCCCTCTCTTTACGTTCTCTCGATGACGACGAGGTAGTACATTTTATTCTCGCGAGCGTCCGTGAACGTGCAAACAAAAACTGCGTGCTTGAGCGTGCGTGAGTACACTGTTTGCGTGAATGAGTGTGCGTGAGCACTACTTTCGCGTGAGCAACGTATATTTCCGAATGGTTGATATCATTTAATTTCGATTTTCTTACTACTTGGTTTAACAAAGTATTTTGGGAAAGTTGCTAATGTCATTTCCCTCTAACAAAGCATCGTTAATCATTTTCTGTATTTCTTCTTATCTGAATCTGGTATTTAGATACACCTTGCTTCAGCGTACGTTTTGCATCAGGTTGTCAGGGTGACAAACTTTTCATGACATGTAGCTTCTTAACTTGTAGCCCAATTAAAATGATCATTGTTTTTGAGATTCTACTGAGCCGCACAAACCAGAAACATACACAGCCGTGTGTCTAATCGTTGCGCGTTGTTCACGCGTGAATGTTAGTAGGATCATATTCTGCTCACTGTCTTCCTTTCGTGAGCGTGCGTTAGCGTGAGAGAAAACTTACTCTCGTGCCAATCTCTAGGTAGTAGGCCATTTCACCGAGTTCGAGTTACTGTTGTATTTTACTCTTTGGTGGACATAAAACGGAGCGAAATAAAATGGAATGTGTATTTTCGTTCGATGCAACCGACATAAAACATAATTTAGCTGTCATTAGTATCAATCAAATAATATTTAAACTTAGTTTGCTGCATGGTTTGCTTCTGGTTACTTATTGCTCTCTCGTCTATCCACTCTGTTTTCTATCTATTTCATACTACAGCAGATAGTCAATTAAGAGAGTAAGAGAGAGAGAGAGAGCAGAGAAACGTAACGCTTCACTTGATTTCTTTCCACACGAGAGACATTTTTGGAACGAAGTTCCTTATCGCACGTTGCGGGATGGGGGCTAAATGAAAAAATATTAAACAACTTTTTTTCAACTACTTTATTACAACCCATTATTAACAACTATATTGGGTGCTTTTGGTTTGGTTTAAAGGGAAGTTTTCTAGGTGGAGCCTGTGTAATACATATTTTAGTTTTGAACCCAATAAAAAGTACATTTAGAAAAGCCAAAGTGCAAGACTGTCAAATCCATGAACAACAACCCTGAGCATGGAATTACATTTGGCAGAACACTTACTCCTACACCCTTACACTCGTACTTTTGTTTTGGCTTGCGTCTAGACTAACATATCGGGGTATATTTTTGACGTAGAATACGTCTTACCTTACGGTATAGGGAGTCATGTCAGATTGTTATTGTTGTAATCTTTATTTCATTGATTATGAGGAAACGGCGAGATAACTTTTTTTAAAAATTTTTTTGTAGGTAAATGAAGATGTTATCTTTCGTTTGATATACATTTCATATTGGTTGATATCTTCCTAATATTTAAATTTCTCAAATGAAAATTGTTTAAACACATACACTCAAACATATGTGTGGTGTTTGGTTGAGTGTTTGAGTTTGTAGCGTGAACACAAACTATGCTGCTGTTTCAGTGTGGACACAAACCTTCGGCTGTTGTTTTGATTGATGAAATATTGAAATTTCGTATATTTACTTATGTATGTGAAACAAAATGTTAAATGAGAATTTAAATTTAACATGGATATATAATTATAAAAAATATATGAAAATATACATTTTTATGTTAAATGAAAGTGCTGCCAAGTAAGCAAAATAGCAATGCTGCGTGATGCTGTTTGACAGCAGCTGACAGTTGACGTTTAGTAAATTAAAATAAAAACTATTCTATTGGACTATTGGATTTCGAATATAATCCAATACATTTAATTTGGATTATATTCGAAACGATGCTCCCACAACTATTGATAACACAACCATTGACTTAGTTTTTGCGAGAAATTTGAATGTTAATTTAAAAACATATTTATCCTATTTTTCCTATCATATTATCAAAAGTAATTTTCAAATAATCAAATTGATTTGCGTCTGCTATTTATCATTTATCCTTACTCTTTTAATTTAAAAACATATTTATCCTATTTTTCCTACCATAAGCTTATGTATATTATCAAAAGTAACTATCAAATAAATAAATTCATTTGCTTATGTTATTTATCATTTATTGTTATATATGTTTTCTGTTTTATCGGATGGCGTATTTTACGTTAAACTTAATGGCCGTGTCTCTGACACAGCCTGCAGGGACAGTCCGTGTCCGAAGTTTTTTTTTGTTTAATAGGAAATTTTCTAGGTGGAGCCTGTTTATTACATATTGTAGTTTTGAACCGAATAAAAAGTAAATTTAGAAAAGCCAAAGTGAAAGAAGTTTAAAAAAAATTTAATTTTCTTAAGTAAGTGCTTTTTCTTAAAAAACGTAAATTTTCTCAAAATAAAATACCTATTGATATTCTAAACAATCTACATTTCTTAAAAAAAATACCTTTTGTTAAAGAAGTACCTTTGCATAAAAAAGTAAATTTTCTTACAAAAAATACCTTTTCTTAAAAAAAAGTAATTTTTTTAAATAAGTACCTTTTCTTAAAAAAGTACATTATCTTACAACAAATTGTCTTTTCTTAAAAACCTAAAGTTTCTTTTAAGAGTACCTTTCTTGTAAAACAAAATATATTTTTTTGAGATAAGTACCTACTCTTAAAATTGTACATGTTTTTCGTAAAAAAAGCTTTTCGTCAAAAAAATATACCTTCTCTTAAAAAAATACATTTTCTTACAAAAATTCCCTTTCTTTCTTTTCTTGAGATAAGCAGCCTTTGTGCAAATAAGTAAATTTTCTTAAAAAAATAACCTTTTCCTAAAAAGACTACCACTTCTTTAAAAAGTACCTGTTCTCAAAAAAGTACTTCTTTGTAAAAAAATCATGCACTTCTTATTAAATAAAAATCACAGCACTTCTTATTAAATACAATTTTCTATAGACATAGCTGACGTGTAATTTTATTTGAACTCTTAAACTGAAATTCCACAGGCCCCACTGCAGTCACACAGTGGCAGTCCGGTCATCAGAAAAATGTGAACCGTAGTCAAACTATATATTTTGTTTCTTCTGGAAATATTTTTGATACGTTTGTAGCGCTAGTAGGAAAGTTTGAAGCATTAGGGTATGACACCAAAGAGGATGTATATGTAGAGAAAAAACAAACGCGCAATTTGGCAACCCTCGTAGAAGAAAGTCGACGCGATTCATCGCATCATAACTTGATTATTTCATACTTTTTACACACTTTATTAAATTTTGTTTAAACATGGTTGGAATTTCTATAGTTAGATACCGTAACATCATCAGAAAACTTCTCGTGTGGAAATATTCAACGAAGAGAGTGAGAGAGAGGGAGCAGAGAAACGAGGCGCTTCACTCGTTTTATTGTTCTCTTCTACGAGGGTTGCCAAATTGCGGATTTTTTTTCTCTACCTGTACATCATCTTCATTGAAACGCATCTGAAACGTAATTTCAAAGACGATCTAGAATTAGACGGCCAGAAGATGTGCGCAACTTGGCAATCCTGGTAAAAGATAACCAAAAAGTGCTAGGAATTCACTCCAACGCATTTCTCTCTCGCGTCATATCTTGATTATTTCATACTTTTTGAATAGTTTATTTAATTTTACTTCAACATGGTTGGAATAGTTATATACAATAACACTATCAAAAAGCTGCTCGTGTATTGAAATATTCAATGAAGAGAGTAAGAAGAGAGAGCAGAGAATGGGTAGGGTTTCACTCGTTTTGTTTGTTTGCATTTGAGTGAAGAGAAATTTTTACTGTCTACTTGTATATCGTTCTTGGTAATTTCATACTTTCTTGATCAAGTATTTGGTGTCACTGTAATCGTTATCAGCCCTAGTTCTTTCTCTTTTAATAAATTGATATTAAAATCAACTTAAGTCAAAACTTTCGAAAATGTTATCTATTTTCAATGTTAATTGCAATTTGAGCAATCAAAAAATGTAGATTGAAATTGGATATGAAAACAAAATGTAGTACATTAGTGAATCACATAATCTGGAGTGAAACACAATCAAATATTTAAAAATTCGCCACAATACAATCCTAGAATTCCTAAAATAATTTCAAAATTTCCCAAATATTGGATTTTTCACAAAATTTAGTTTGATGATTGAATACAATAACCGGAATTAGAAACCGGTTATAAGACCCGGTTCCAAATGTCGACAATTAAAACAGGTTTAAATAACAAAAATCTTTTATGAACCTGTTTATTTGAACATTTGGTAGATAATTATTTAAAATCACTTTCAATTCAATCACAAATCATTTAATTAAGAACAAACCTTTTCCGTTTCCTGTGTCTGCAGTACTGCCGCCCTACTTGTTGTGGGTTGATGATCAACTATCACTTGATGTACAATTTCGCGCCTCTCCACTACAAAGCCCTCCTGCCTACTACTGCTCCCTTGATATATCTTCTTTTCCATAAATTTATTTTCTGCAACTGCCGGGTGAATGACAACTACTGACCGACTTTCTACGAATTCACTACTATTTATAATTTTGCTTGCGGTTTCAATATCCGGTCTATGTGAATTTTCATAATTATTTTTCGCGTTGCAACATGAGAAGATTTTCGAGCACATTTTTATTTGTTGTTTTAGAAAAAAAAGCTATATTGATAAGCGTGTTGTAATGCGATTGTTGTTGTTTTTTTCTTTTTGAATGGGATTGGAAGTTTTTGCAATGTTTGACGTTTCAGTTTCTCTGTATTACTACGATTACTACGATGAGTTTCTCTACATTCTAAGACAATTTTCTCAAACGACAAAAAAATATTTCGTTTATTATGAATACGAACACTGATAAGTGCGCAGTAATTTAGTTATTCTGCCGCTTTAAGGGCACCACACATAAGTCACACAAGTGAATGGGCATCGTTTATATGTAGTTTCTATTCATGGACGTCAAATGGGAATAAAGATTATCAAAATTTTTCACCAGAAAGATAGTGATGAAAACATCATGAGTGGTTAGAGTCGAAAAAAGAAATAAAACTCAAAAAAATTTTAAACATTAACGGTTGCTCTAGCGCATGTTTGACCGATGTGTGATCCCCTTTGGCGTGTACTTTTTACACCCGAAGAAAAAAAAGCAACAACATAAACATTTGCGGCAAAATGCTGTGGATTAATCTATTAAGCACCTAATTTTATAAAATACTGGTACGCACATCACATCGCTTCACTGATGTTAGTATTTTATAAAATTGAAACTTCTGTTAGAGCCTAGATGCGTCTGTTTCTAGCATTTTATAAAATACAAACAATGTTTCAGTCACTTTTGTTGTCACTCAAAAAACACAAAAAGGGTTGGCGGTGTAGCATCTGGAATTTGTACTGCCCATTATTTCGAGTCCGATTATCAATTTGGTATTTATGAAGTAACAGATTATTATAGGGTTTCCAAACAAAAGTGCACGAATTAATTAAATTTTTTTTATTTTTTGACCGAGTTGTAATAATTTTATTGGACGATAAAGCACAGACTGAAAAATATCGGCCCCAGCAACATATTGCAGGAACCATGTCCATGTTTGCAAGCATTTCTTTCGTGAATAGAAGATATGCTGCTTTTCTTTATGGTGACAAACAATAGTGTTTTCCGCAGTTTTCAACAAACCAATTAGCCATTAATCATTAACCAATTAACCATTGTGGCCCAAACATGTTATATTGAATAGCAAACACAATATGCTTGGGCACAAGTATACTATATTTCCAACTATCTACAAACACGGCATATTTGCACCCAAACAACAAAAAAAAAAAAAAAAATTTTGCTGCGTGTAGATATGTTCCGATTAAGTATCGATTCAAATACCTGGCCAATGACTCAAGCGGTTCTGATCACAGGGCATTGCTTCGCGAAATTTGATGTTGTTGTGGACAATTTCCAGTTGATGTTCCCGGGATTACGACGAAATAATCGATAACGAGACACAAGCCGATACGTCCACTACCAGGAGACTTACTGCCCATAACACTGTGTGTAAATATTTAAGTCATGGAAATATAAACATAGACGGACACCACTACGTGATAAAAGACAAGAAAGACCCGTGTTTCCCAGTTTTGCCCAAAGTCATGCACTTTTTTTATGGGCCCCAAAGATTTGGGGACTCGGAGTCATTTTTGCAAAATTGTGATCATTTTGTCAGGCTCATATCTTGCAAACCGTTCCGAATTTTGATTTACTTTCTGAGGCAAGGTTGTAGCTCTTGTCATCTGGAATAAAAATTGTGAACATATAATGCCCAAAAACTTCATCTTCAAGGTCAAAATCAAAAAGGTCAAAACTTAAAATTAGGTCAAAAAGTTAATTTTTTTTTACCGTTTTGCCCCTGTTCAGGTCCATAGGTAGCAAGCCGTTCAAAATTCAAGGAAACAATCAACTACTAAAATGTACCTAAGGTCTCAATAAACAACTATCTAGCACATATGAACTTCCTAGGAATAATTTTTAACACTGTTTAGGTAGCGCTTAAGTAGCGTTTAGGTAGCCGCAAAAGTGAAAAATTTCCCAAGAGATTAAAAATAGTGCATGACTTTGGGCAAAACTGGGAAACACGGGTCTTTTTTTTGGCCTTTTATCACGTAGTGGTGTCCGTACATGGCTATATTTTTTCGTGTTGCACTGTGTAATCGACCCAGTTTCTTATAATTTGTTGATCGCTCTTCGAGTTGTTAACGCATTAGGTGGACGTCGACAACCAAAAATTCGGCGAATCGCAGCTTTCCCCATTTTTGTACTGGGTTTTCACAATGATAACGTGCTCTTCTATTGTGTAGTGCTCCATTTTTAATAATAAGAACAATCGTAGACAGCAACTGCCAAATTTCAAAGTTGTCTCTTGTGCAAGAAAAGGACGCCCAGAATCGTGTACTTTTATTGGGACACCCGTTAGGTAAAGGTTAGAAATTTACGAAATTGGTCGCTTTATGCTTGAAGAAAATTGGGAAATATTAAAAACTTTCTTCCAAAGTTCTGAGTCTTCAACTCAAACTGTAAGAAATCTGCGAAGTAAATTCAATTAAATGGTCCGAGTCCTTATTGGACAAATGAACTTGTGCACGTGCTCGTTTAGTGTATTCATTAGAAAATGTTGCCGCTGTTGCTGAAAACTCGAACAGTCATCAAAATCAACCCGCCAACGTTCGCAGCAATTGAACATTTCTCGAAATTTTTTGAGCAGAATTTTGCATAAAGGCCTCGGTATGAAGGTTCGTAAAGTTCAATTAGTCCAAGAACTGAAGCCTCGTGACCATCTGATGTGTTTTCGCGTCGCTGAATGGGCTGACGATCAGCATTTTTACCGAGAAATCATATTTTCCGATGAAGCCCATTTTCAACCCTGGGGTTACGGTAACAAACAAAATTGCCTCATTTGTTGATCGGGAAATCCACACGTCGTCGAGGGGAAGCCAATGCATCCACAGCGAGAGACTGCTGGGTGCGGTTTTTGGCAAGGCGGCATCATAGGCTGCTGCCGATATCGTTAATGGCGAGCGCAACCGCGTAATTCTCAGCGATTTTTTGTTCCCAAAAGTTGCTGCTATTATTTGACACCATTACACTATTATCTCTGGAGCGCCGTGAAAGATAAGTGTTACATAAACAGTCCCGAGCCCATTGATACCTTAAGATACGAAACAGACGTTGTCGTCCACGAGAGAGAGGACCAAACAATAGAAAATGTACTGAAAAATTGGGTAGATCGAATGAGGAATTTGGTAGCCATTTGAACGATGTTGTGATTCAATCATAAAGGCCGATGACGGGCCTTAACAGTAAAAACTTAATTTGAAAAAGTATTCAGCAGCATTTTTGATGTGTTAACATCTATAACATCACACAGCGAATACATTCAAACACAGTTTGTCCGACTGCGCTAACACAGACTGTCCGACTCGAGCACACAGATTGTTTGGCGTTAAACTCCTCCGAAACGGCTGGACCGATTTGTATGAAATTTTGTGTGCATATCGGGTAGGTCTCAGAATCGGCCAACATCTATTTTTCATACCCCTAAATGATAAGGGTGAAAAGTGGTTTGCCCGACTGCGAAACACAGATTGTCAAACTGCGAAAAAAAACACAAACTTATGTAGCGGCAGCGAATAGTTGTCTTGTGTGGGTGTGGAACACTCTCAGAGCAAAGAGAATAATGACGTGTTGATATGTATGTATATAAAAATGAGATAGCAAGAGAGCAACGAAAATTGTGTGAACTTGTGTAGTCTAAATAACAATGTGTGTATGAACATGTGTCTGTTGCTTTGCATTCTCTTGGTTTTTTGTCTTTAAATAATTTTAAGTGTTAATACTATTTAAATGTAACATCACCATTTGATTGAAAATGCTTCTAAAAATACCATTCGGAATCGGTGTAAAACTGTAGGTCCCAATCAGTGAGTGTAAAAACTAGAAAGCGCACATCTCACTGATTGTGAGAAGCTCTCCTAAATCCCTTCATGGGATATTAAGGGACACCATACGATTGAGTGCTCTTTTATATTTTCCAATGTAACATTTACTAGTGTGTTCATAGAAATCGAACAGGTACCTTGTAACAAAAAGGTGGTAACACATCGCCCGTGACTTCGAACACTCATTGGGGTTTTTAAAAGCGAAATTAAACTCAAAATTTTTCATGGCCCACCCATTAGTTTGTGGCATTTACAAAAGGCTGTAGACAAGCGAGCGTTATATCTGTTATCGTTTCATCATTTTTATCAGTATCAGCAGTGCGATTGTTTCTGGGTTGAGTCTGCATTTGATATAGCCATGTCAAGAAGATGGTGAACTAATCTGTTCGCCATGTCCTGAGTTTTGATTTCAGATACATTCTCATAGTGCCAAGACTATAACTGCCACGCGCTCTGAGGTGCACCGAAAGTGGTAGAAATGTGCAGAAATTGTCGAAATCCATTATTTGATTCTAAAAATTTGGCACTGTTTTAGACAACCTGGTTTGAAAATATAGAAAACTAAGCAATTTTCAATATTTGAAAAACGAATATTTATTCTCAAAATAAATATTTGATCTAATTTCAATATTTCTTGTTGCTCCAATGTTTGGTGTATCGGGCAAAATGGTGTCATCAGTTCTGGCCACAGTATATATGTATTACAAATCGGTACGAGTAGCCATTGCTTACACACAAAACAAAGAAGTTTACGCCCCATGGATAAGGTTTGTCTAGTAAATACGCACGCTGAAAAATCTTTCCTTTTTGCAACTATAACGTGTTAGTAGCTTGTCGCAAATATAGTATAATTGTGTCCAAACACATTGTGTTTGCTACTCAATATTACATGTTGGAGACGCAATGATTAATAGGGTATAATATATGTTTCTTTGATCCAAATGTGGATTTGTTTGTTGAAAACTACTGAAAACAAAAACGTAACAGACAACAAAGAAACAAAAAAGCAACAGATCTGACATTCATGAAAAAAAATGCTTGCAAACATGTACATGGTTCCTGCAATATGTTTCTGGGGCCGTTATTTTTTTAACGTGCCGGCGTAAATCATTATCCCTTTTTATTTGAACACATGTGTTCGGCGATACATAGACATTGAATTTTCTAAATTGAATCAAAGCGTTAAATTAATTTTCTGAATCGGAAAATGGGATCATATCATGCCCTTTTTTGAGTCGTTGTGATTCACCGTTGAACGATAAATATTTCTTTGCCTGTTTAAATTGGGGATTCGGCATGCTGTCTGGTATGTGCCAATACCTATATTCGCTCCAGTGTACTCCAATATTTTTGGGTGACGGAAAATGGACATAAAAATCGAGATTTTACTGTATCGGCGAATTCCAAGTTTATCAACTTTGGAAACTAAACCATTTAACCCATTTTCAGGATTATCCGATCGATTAGATTGTTGGTGACAAATAGTACAAATCACTTCAGTCGGAAAATCTATTTTCAACGGCACAGAATTCCCTTGAATTCAGCCGAATTTTAATAGATATTCATCACGTCTAAGAGGTATACAGTATATACAATAACTAAATATTCAATTCACATAGATACAAATTAGTTTTGAAATACTGACCACCTCAATTGAAGCCACCAGTTTATGGTATTACTCGTGGGACTGATGCTTCCAATCGAGCTTTTTTCTTTGTCTTTAACTTACATGGGAAAAATTAATTATATGACAATTATAATTTGTAGTTTAATTTAAATTAATTTAAATGGAAATACCATGTAAATACCGTTGACAATTGTACTTGTTTTCAAAGCATTTCCTTCATATCTGGCAGTTTTGGTTTTCAAATATTTTACATCATATATTCAAATATTTTATATTTTATTTATGAATTTGAAAGTACCACGAGGCAACACCAATCGATGCCACAAACCTCTACATATAAATTACTTTAAACCCAGAATTGCTTGCATTGAAACAAATTCACAATGTCAAAATCATTGTTAAATTTCATTGAAATTTACATCCGGGTCCACAACCTGCTTTGCGTTGCCTGAGCAAATGAAAATACGATATGTTTTAATTCCCATTGCGGACAATGGTAATTCTTTTGCAATTGTAGTAGAAAAAGTAATGCAAATTTGAATCCAATGCAAATTAAACAAATCCTAACACTGAATAAAACAACTATATGAGGACGATTCGTAACATTTGTGGCAGAAGTGAAATTACGAATTACGTGACAACTGAAGTATGCAGAACTCAAATCTGAAAAACTGCAGATAGAGTTCATGTAGAGGTACAGAATCGCCTGACATATGAATTTGGGAGACGACTGATTTCACCCAAAAGAAGAGGTCGGTTTATACAACCGCATTAGCCGTAATTTAGAGGATGCTGAAACCGCATTGGAGCTTGTCATAACAGCATTAGATGTTATCACAACCGCACCCTAGGTTGTCACAGCCACATTTGAGGTTGTCATAACCGTATTCGATGTTGCCACAACCACATTCGAGGTTGTCACAACCGCATTCGAGGTTGTCATAGCCGCAATCGAGAATTCTATTAAATAAAATCGTATTTAGTGAGAAGTTTTTAATAGTAAACCATGAAATACCGCACTTCATATGGGGTTATCTTTGGGGAAACAAATTTATTTTTTATGCCACTTCCGACCGATTTTGAAGTCCCATCCTCCAACGGTCACTGCCCCAATTATGATGTGTTGTGACTGTCGATTTAAGTCTTCGTCCTATAAAGATGATGTTATACTATCTTACCGTTGGCGTGTGTCTTTAAAAATCTTCAGAACTGCTCACTGCTTACACCGTTCCCTGATAAATACGGAGATTATTTGCGAAGCAGAATTGAATATTTTGCAATGTTTTTTCTTACCTTACACAAAGAACCACGTGAGGTGTCAGGGGATACCCGGTTGGAACGAAGTTCCTTTCGATATATATTATGTACTAGTTAGTTCCAACACGCCATGGCGTTCCATGGCGCCCGTAGAAAAATACGATAATTTAAATGAATCTTTAAGAAAAGATACTTTTTGTAAAACGATAAACTTTTTTTAAGAATTATTATTTTATAGGATGTATTTTTAGTTGTGTATATTTTCGCACAAGTGGGAGTATTGAGACAATTTTCTTACGTTGGGTTTTGTTTATATAATGTGTGATGATATACCTAAATTCTTGTGGAGAAGGGGATTGATGATATTCCTTGTTGGGCATTGAAATAGCTATATTCCCAACCGTCCACCATAATAATCAATTTAACATATTTCTTGTCTAATATTCCTGTTAAAATTTAATTTTTCACAGAAAAAGTACTTTCTAATAGTTATTGATCTTGAACCGAACAATTATTATAGAATGTATTTTTTAAAAAAAAAGTATACTTATATTTTTAGGTCCTTTTTGAAAGAATATGTATATATTATATTTTCCCGAAAAGGTAATTTTGTAAAGAGAGGTACTTCTTTTATTAAAAGCTAATGTTTTTTTAGAAAAGGTACTATTTTTATGAAAAAGTACTTTCTGTGAGAAGAAGTCATAAGTGTATGATTTTTTTTTTTTCAAAGAAGTACTTTGATTAAGAGTAGGTACTTTTTAAAGAAGTGGTACTTTTTGTAAGAAAACGTTATATTTTTAAGAAAATGTACTTATTTTCAGAGACGCTACTTATCTCAAGAAAAGAAAGGGTATTATTATATTTTTAAGAAAAGGTACTTTTAAGAAAAGAAATTTTTGTAAAAAAGGTGTTTTTTAAGAGTCTTTTAAGTTTTTTAAGAAGTTTTTTAAGAAATGGGAATTTTGTTAGAATTGGTCCTTTTTCAAAGAATAGGTAAATTTTTCAGAGTAGGTACTTATCTTAACAAAAGTTATTTTGTTTCACAAAGAAGGTACATAGAAAAAGGCGAATCAGTGAAATTGTGACTTAGCGGATCCGTCTCGAACTCGTTACGAGTCCGTAAAAATAGAAAACCCGAATCAGAGAAATTGCGATTTGGCGGATCCGTCGCGAATTAATTTTATTTCCAAAAAACGAATCCGAAAGGGATTCGAATATGAAGTTCGTTACGAGTTCGAGACGGATGGGAAAAAGCACAAAAAACGATTCGCGGTTTCGAGAGGAATGTCATACGAAAACGAATTCGTTATGAGTTCGTAACGGATGTCCGTTTCAGACAAAATATCCGCAGAAACGGATCCGTCTCGAATTCGTGACGGATTCATATGGCCCATTGGGTTAATAGTTTTTGTTTTATTCCCACAAAAAACAAAGCGAATGCAATACATTGTTATGTTCGTACATACGCTACACAAGATCACACAATTTTCGTTGCTCTCTTGCTACCTCATTCTTATATACGTATAACCACGTCATTATTCTCTTTGCTCTGAGAGTGCTCCGCACACACATAAGACAACTATTCGCTGCGGCTACATTAGTGTGTGTTTTTTTTTCGCAGTCTGACAAGCTGTGTTTCACAGTCGGACAAATCTGTATTCTATATGGGGGTGGGTCACCCTTATCATTTAGGGGTAAGGAAAATAGATGTTGGCCGATTGTGAAACCTACCCGATATGCACACAAAATTTCATACAAATCGATCTAGTCGTTTCGGAGGAGTTTAACACCAAACAATCTGTGATCGCAGTCGGACAGACTGTGTTTGGATGTATTGTGAGTATAGTCCCTACCCGCGCCTATAGATGTTAACAAATCAAAAACTATTTTAGAGCCATGAGGCCGTAGGTGGGATATCCATAGGAGAAACCCCATAAGACCGCCCAAAAACGAACATGCAGGAACGCCCTTTTAATCTAAAAACTTCCGCGTCCAAAAACTGTAGCAACTTCTATCGTCGCAGATGCCAAAACCTTTACAGTGTCTGAGGACTCTCAATAAGGAACCGAAGGAAGAAGTAATTTATTAGGACATATGATGGTGACATGGCTTTGCAAATCGATGGCCATCAAATATCCTAGTATAAGTAACGTGTTGTATTCTTGTTTCGGATTGATATTTTTGCTGAAAATTATCTTTGTTGATATGAAATTTTAGAATTTTAATGTGACATTTTTTTTACTTTTTTTTGGAACAAAAAAATGCCATTTATTGTTGTCACGACATCTAAAAAATTACCCATTACAGTAAAATTTTTCCAAAACTTGTGCCTCATCTATTAGTTTACTTTATCTATGCTAAATATTGGTTACAGGCTCCACCTAGAAAACTTTCCATTAAACAAGAAATTTCCCAACAAATGTTAGTTTAGACACAAACCAAACCAAAAGTACCCAATATAGTTGATAATACTGGCTTATAGCATATTAGTGTTAAACAAAATTGTTTAATTTTTTCATTTAGCCCCCATCCCGCAACGTGCGTTAAGGAACTTCTTTCCAAAAACATCGGCCTGGAACATGAAAAACATCCGTATGATAAAGGAAGTACAAGAGATTGCTCACTTTTGGGTTGATATGCAATATGCAATTGTTCGTTTTACACATGTTTCCGTAGAAGTAAATTATAATAATTCTGGGGTAAATGGATGTTCGTTTCGTGGAAACATTTCAACTTTTGCAGGTAATATTGAATATATACTATATATAATTAAATACCGAATGGTTTTGATGTTTGTGTGTAGTTCAAGTAGTTCCAGAAAAACTGCTTAGCTACATAACCGGAATGCAAAGAAATATGTTTTCAAATATAGTATCAGGCTACGGTAAAGCTATGTCCGCCCCTGGTGATGCGGATATGTAGTGTCAAGCAATTCACGATGAACTCAATGTAATTAAACTTTCAATAAATGAAAGTTGTGGGCTAAATAAACATACAGAACTTTTAGAATTAAACTGTTAGCATTTTTATCTAATTAATTAGTCCCATGTATGCCCCTCAGGGTTTTAAAATGAGTTTAAAACGCAATTTGTTAAAAAGTCAGCCGCAATCACATGGTTTATGAAATACTTTCTTCTGATTTTTTCATCCTCCTCTATCTCTGTCACTCTGCAAATTCTCCTTTCATTTTAACAGACATTTTTGTTCGAGCGTATTCGACCCATTTATACCACGGGCATTTACCTGCCTCAATTTATTTTTTTCTTATCTTTTCAATTATAATGAAATTATTAATATTTATTTAAACTGTAGTAAAAAATACACTACACGCGTCTACAACTGCGTATATATTGCAATCCCTTCTTATCACGGGATATGATTCATGAGTAGGTACTTTTTATGGTTTTATCATTGACGTGAAAGATAATGAAGATCCACTCCTCATAGTAATCAGACGGACGTACCAATGATATGAACTGTAGATAATTTGAAATGTTATAATGACTGATTATAATTTCGGGAATTTGAAAGAAGCAAATTTATGCGTAATTAGTATTTTATATATTTTTATTTTATTGACCAATTATGGGTTAGAGAATTATAAATCGTATTTAGGAAATAATAAAACCATAATCTCTTTGAATATTAAGGCAATTAATTCTGAATACATTACATATCTTGCAAAGCCAGTATTTCATAGATATCTCCTTTAAGCTGCCTGATCACTGTAGTGTATTTCAGGCGGAAATTACCACCATACTGGAGGTTGCTAAACTACTGAAGTAGTGTCACAACCCTCCGGAGAATATGTATCTACACAGACAGCCAGGCTGCCATGAAATCCTTGGAAGCCATGTTTGCTACGTCCCTGATGGTGAACGAATGCCACTCACCACTTAGGGTGATGGCAGAGTATTTTGACATCAGGCTCATCTGGGTACCGGGACACAGCGACATTCCAGGCAATTGCGTAGCGGATGCGTTAGCTAGACAGGGCACTACGGCACAGGTTCTTCCGGCAAAAGAAGGTGTTAGTATGCCAATCTCTACCTGCCGTTTGCAGATCAGGCAGTGGGCCATTAATATGTTCAAGGACAAGTGGAGACTTACTTCAACTTGCAAACAAGCCAGGGTCCTCTCGCCACAGGTGGACAAGAAGAGCACTGGGCAACTACTTAACTTGCCGAGAGGCAGGTTATCCACAATAATAGGAACAATTACGGGACCGGGACATTGTCTTGTAGGAAAACACGCCCTAGGACTGGGACATTGAAACTCCACTTTCTGTGGAAGAGGACGAGGAAACGACAAAACACCTTCTCTTGGATTGCCCTGCTCTGGCAGGACTGAGAAGTAGGATATTCGGAACACATCTAGTTAGCACCGTAGCCCTACAGGATATTCATGTAGATCTTATAGACAAATTTATTGAAAGGGAAAATTAGCTGGATGACTAGTTAAAAGTTGCTATGGAGGAAACTGCAGGTATCACAATGGGCTTCGTTAGCCTAAGTGTGCTAGAGAGGGTGCTGTCTTGCAGCATTTTCAACCAACCATTTTATGGATGAATAAATTTTAAAGATGTAAATGTGTCTGCCGGGTAAGTGGTTCCAAATTAGTTCCACAAGGTATATCATCTGAATAACTGATGCTCTAAAGTACTCTACCAAGATGTATCTATTACAGGTGGACGCGTTAGAACAGCTGACTTAAATTTGTTCTTGTCGCTGTGGTTCGACCTTGTCAAATGGTGTTTATTTGGGAAGCCAATTGGTTTTTGTTTTGCCGTCTTCGGCCCTATTGTAGCTATAGACAATGAGAAAAAAGTGTAAATCAAACTAACCCAAAAATCTGAATCTAGTGCTACAAAATTGCAAAAATGTTGAACAATTTTAATTTTTTGTATCTTTTATCACCATTTTCGGCCCATAACTGCCAAACTGTGGACGTAAATCAGTTTTCACTTTTAACTCTTTTTTTAACTTTATTTCTATCAAAAATAAAAAAAATTATGAATTTTCCAGCTGTATTTTACATCGAAAATTAATCAACATCCATTGAAGTTGATGCTATCGGCGAAGACTGTGAAGTTGCTGCTCTTGTTTTTTTCGTTGGTGGTTCAGGTCCATGGTCTGAATCATGATGATGATAGCACATTCAATGGCACATCTCTTTCGGTGTGCCCCTCAAATCTATCGTCAAAAATCAAAGCGATTTCCGTGCCTGCGTGTTCATCTTCATATTGGGATAACTTATGACCCCACCAACAACCTTTTGCAAACAATGCATTCAGTTTTTTTCCTTTATATCGGTTTTCCATTGGCATGGTGACATGATGGAATCCTTCTCCTCTTTGTTTGCGGTGGGCAATTGGTGTAAGAACTCATCAAAGTTCTGATGCAGAAAATGTAATTTCAATGTCATAGATGCATTGATTTTATGAAAGTAATTGATGATTGTTTTCGTCAATTTCTTTGCTTTGTCTTTCCTGAAACGTCTTCGATTATAGTTTTTAGTGCATCTCCGTCTCTCCGGTGGTTGTTTGCCAGCACGGTCGTGAATCTTTCGCTTTGAATTATTTTTTTTTTATATCTGGCGCATTGAGAACACCTGTTGACAGTAAAAGGCATTTTCGAAAAATTAATAGCCCTGCGAAGTGAACAAACATGGATATGATAGTATTTAAATAGGCAACAATAACTTTTTCAATTTTGTCATTGCCGAGTTTTGGAAAGATGTTTTTCAAACAGTCAAAGGCTTCTTCATTATCTTTGACCATTATCTTCATTATCTTTGGCTATTTCGACGAATTTCTTAGCAGTTCCCAATTTTATATGAAATGGCGGCAGCAATATTGGCGCTGAAAAGGAAAAACGATATTAGAGCCACTATCAACAATACCACTAAAGACACTACGAAGACCACTGTGGACACAATCTTATACATATCGGAAAATATTTCATTGACTTCACTGATTAAATGTTAGAACTTCACTTGGAAAATTCCTCTTGAAGATGATCACATAAAAAATTGGAAATGCTCATAGGTCGTTTTCCTTTTCAGCATAGATATATCATCGATATTATTTGATAAAGTCTTCAATCGTTTTTCGTTTTCGAGAGATCTTTTTCTCCACTCGTTACAATGATAGTGATCGACTTTGCTTCGGGAATCCCAATCACAACGAAAGAAATAATTTCGGGAAACCGCGTTTTGACATAACATCTTGGAATATAATCACAACTTTTAGGTCCCAGCAAATTATCCAATAAGTTTCATCATATTTGATTTTCTCCAATATATTGCCCAATATTTCATAAGATTCCTTCATATTTGTGCCCAATTCTAATGGAATTGACGGCTTTTTGTTTGGTTTGTGCAACAGTACAACCTTCAAACTGGAAACTAAATGAATAGTCGTCAGTCCCCAGCGATATATTCCATTCCCAAATTATTCACTAAACCTTTGATGTCATTGCAGTAAGTGCACGTATTTTTATCATCAACTGTATATAAATGCTGGTATTTGGCTTGGCGTTTCCGATATGCCGTGGCGCTAACGTCAGTCAACAATTCTGAATTCCGATGCGATAATCCCAACTTAGCCACAATGTAATCCATTTCGTCTTGTGTTACTGGTCTTCGTTCATCATCTTCTACATTGGGGGCATAATCGGGATCTTGCAAATTGGATGGCAAGGAGAAAACACTTTCGAGTGCCCATGCGGACATAATTTCAGTTCCCGGAGGTTTAGGTGGTTCGTTTTTTTCCAACTTCACTACTATAGTTTACACTATAATTTGGTAAACAATATGCGTGTTTTGGTTACACCGCTTGCTTATATAATCGCTTGTTTTGTATGAAGCACTTACCGGAGACTTAGCGAAGACTAAGCGGCGCGAATGATTTTCGCTAAGTTTATAATTTTTTGTTTTTTGATATCTTTTGCCATATTAAACCCTTTGTCGTATTTTTTAATAATATGACTTTTCGCTAAATATCCGTTTTCTTTGCAACCTAGCAAGCGATAATCCCTGGCTTGTAACCAAAACACGACTAATTTGTAGTTAGTACACAATAGTAGGATATTCGGAACACATTTAGCTAGCACCGTATCCCTACAGGATATTATAGACAAATTCATTGAAAGGGCAAATTGGCTGGACGACTAGTCAATAGTTGCTATAGAGTAAACTGCAGGTATCACAATGGGCTTCTTTAGCCTAAGTGTGCTAGATAGCGTGCTGTCTTGCAGCCTTTTCAACCAAACAATAGTTTCCAGACGTTTTCCCGTCTTCGTGTGATACAAATCAAAAAACATATACATATGTATATGTATCACTTCTTTCATGTAAGTTACAAACAACATTTAGAATAAACTGCTATTTTGTTTGTCGCAAATGATGACTTATGTTACCCCAAAAGTCAAAAAAATTTTAATTGAATTCTTATTGTCCTAATATTGTACCAAAATTTGCTTCAAACATATTTTTTTGTTACACCAAATGAATTATGCCCAGCTCAAACTTGAAAATATTTAACAGAAGTTTATAATGTTTAGGAAGTATCATGCGTGTGTCATAATCCCAACAATTTAATTTTTGATGGGTTAACATGTATAGGAGCGGGTAGGGACTAAATTCACAATGTGAAACAGATTGTCCGACTGCGATCACACAGATTGTTTTGCGTTAAACTCCTCCGAAGCGGCTGGACCGATTGGTATGAAATTTTGTGTGCATATCGGGTAGGTCTCGTGGCCGTCGGTGGTGCAATGGCCAGACCAACTTACATTTCATTCGACGACGGTCACCTCGCTTAGTGATGGCGACACTATCGAGTACTGGCCATGAAAAAGCTTCTCAAAATACCGTTCGGAACCGGTGTAAAACTGTAGGCCCCAAACAGTGAGCGTAAAACTACACTGAACGGAAAAGCGTCGTCACATGTATGAAAATGTTCATCACCCCAATAACTTTTGTCATCGAAAGTGAGCTAACGTAACGTTTCACGAATTTGTTTCGTTGCAGCAATGAATTTGTCTTATTGTTGCAATGAATAAGTATCGTTCTTGCAAGGAATTTGCTTCATTGCTGCAATAAATTTGTTCATTGGTGCAACGAATTTGAGTCATTGTTGCAATGAACGTGTTTGATTACTACAATGATTTTGTTTCATTGCTTCAATGAATGTTTGGAGTGTGTTTGAAATTATTTGTTGAGAATTGTACATTGCAAATGTTTTGATAATAATTTTTTGAATTTTTGTTTCGAAAATGGTCTCAATTTGCTGAATAGATTATATTCGTTTCATGTTGAAACACTCATTGAGGGTTGAGTGTTATTGTAGCCATCGTATTCAGGTCCTGCAATTAAAAACAAATATGAGTATTTTATTATTAAGATTTCTTATTAAAATATGTACATATCTATGCTTGTATTTACCATGAACATGAGCACTACTCCCATATACTCTATTCCTTTAATATGGAACCACATCATTGTTTTGTTAAATCATGAAATTGTTGTTGTTTTGGGGTTCTTATATTTAATTGTAGCGCCAAATGTCCCCATCCTTAAGCCAGTGATCGCTCTGCAAGCATTTTCTTCAACTACTCTTTTATTTATTTTAACCAAATTTGTTAAAATTTCGATTCATTTGAGTATTTCATTTGATTGTACGTTGAATTGTTATTTTTTATGTTCATCGTACTTGAAGCACTTTGGATCTTTGGTTCTTCGTTTTCATTGACTTCGACTGCCCGCACAAATGTATCAATATCTTTCATTTTTTTCTGAATCCATATACCACCAAACCGAAAAAGGCGCGACCGAATTATGATTAGAACACAAAACAACGAACATTATGTTGCAATTTGTACCGTCACGCGCAAATGTTTAGTTACATATTTCGGGGTAGTTTTTCTGTTATCGTTGCATCACTTTCTTTGCTGTCGTGTTTCTCCTTGCATTCTGTCTATTTATCTATTTGATTTATAGATTCGCAAGTTACACAAACGATCACAGCAAACACATAAATTCACACAATTTAGTTTTCACAATATAAGATTATTACTAAGTATAACTAATTAGTCTGTTTCAACAAAATTATTCCGGCGGAGAAATATGTCTACCACTGAACTGATTTAAGATGAG
Organism: Phaonia tiefii; assembly: GCA_963931995.1. Taxonomy (NCBI): domain Eukaryota; kingdom Metazoa; phylum Arthropoda; class Insecta; order Diptera; family Muscidae; genus Phaonia; species Phaonia tiefii. The sequence continues at coordinate 205,988,893 of OZ008368.1, forward strand.
TACGTGACCCACAACTCACGCTCACCATTTTTTCTCGCTGGCCTCTTTTTACGCTCGCGGAGAAATATGTCTACCACTTTTGGTTGTTGCAGTGGAACTGATTTAAGATGAGTACGTGACCCACAACTCACGCTCACCATTTTTTCTCGCTGGCCTCTTTTTTACGCTCGCTCATTTTTTCGACTGATTCTCTCTCTATACCATCACAAAAATTAGTTTCGTTACAATAACGAACTTGTTTCGTCAACTAAAAATGTTGGCAAACCTCCAAAATAAATATATAATAAATATAAACTATAAAAAGTAAGAGATAAACAAAATATCAGAAGTGTAAAACTCATGCCTTTACTTTTTTAATTTTCAACCCATTTTTCTACAAAATTCAAATTGAATAAAATTATTGCAGGAACAAAATGTAAGTTGTTGCACAAACGAAATGAAAAATTGTAAAACAAGTCAAGTATGAAATTTTTCGTTGCAGCGACTACCAAATTGTTGGATATACGACACTTTTCACTATAACAACGTAAAAACATTAACGAAAATATTTCATCCATGCGACGAAGCGTTTTTCTTTCAGTGTGGAAAGCGCACTGCTCACTGGATGTGTGAAGCTCTCGCCAAGCCCTTTATGGGATGTTATGGGACACCATTTTTTGTTATCCCTCTTGGCTACTGCACTTTTGATATTGCGAAGGCTTTACTCATCTTGAGTACTACTCCTTTGTTGTTATGAAGGCTTTAGTCAGCGAAAAATTCAATGTTTCATTTCGTAAGGTTTTGTCGGTCATTACGACGACCCTGGAGACGACTGATACTACGTCAGCCGAAGATAAAATCCCTGTGAAATCGATCAATGTTTTCGGATTTTGAAATTTTGGGAATTGTTTCCAATGATCTAAAAAAAATTTAATTAATTCCCGATGTTTTTCTTGGATTTGATTAAACTCAATCAAACTTTTGAATGGTGAAAGATTTAAAAAATTTCACTAACTGTTTCAGATAGAAAATCCGACTATGGAAAAAAGTCAGTTTTTGAAAAAATTAAATTTCATATTTTCAGTCATTTTTTACATAGAATCCATTTAGATGACCTAAAACACCATTATAATTCAACGGTAGTTTAGCTAAAGTTTGTATGCTTCCAAAAAGATATAACATACCAGACCTTTTAACCGATTTCATGATGAGATTATGGTACAATGACGGGTTATATAATTGTTCGTAATCAGTGGGTCTAAGATTAAATGTCAAACAGCTAACTGATAGTGAGAAAACTCTACCAAATCTCTTCAAGGACTGTAGTGGTGTACCGGGATATATTTATTCTGCTGCTCTTTATCCCTATTTCCAAAAAGGTACCAACTACCAGTTTCTATACCGCCTGTTTTAGGATTCTTGAAAGTGCTATACCACAGGCTGTCATTACATATCTTCTGTCTACTCACTTGAATTTTCTTTTTGTTAAAAGAACGTAAACTACCTGCTAGACTTTAGGGCAAATTAGATTACAAGTCACTAAAACTGAATTTGCATAACTGAATTTCAATTTAAATGTCGAGACAGATGCAATTTCCCTTCTGTTTGTTTTAGAGTCATTGAAATATAGTTCTCTGAAAATGCTCAGCCATCCATAAAATTGCATATGTCTCCTTTTCACTTTGTTCTATACAAATCAAGGATGCAAAAAAACAAACGGCATTTCATTTTATTTCCGTCAATGGACCATTTTGAAATGTATCCACTGAACAGAATCTAGGTCAATATCTTTTTTTTAATTTTTTGTTAAACTTTAGTTTGATGAAATTTCACTGAAAATGGCATCGTGATATTTCAATACTAAATTATTAAGTTCATGCTTCTAACGTGGCAACCTTTAGCAATCCAACAGCGCGAATAATTCTGCACCTTCTCCCCCCTTACGACCACAATTTCATTTTATGCCGTTTTTCTATGAGTTTGCTGGAAAACAAAAGAAGCTGGGTATGCATTCATATCAACCACACAAATACAGTCAGTCATGCATTTACATAGTTTATATATAGGTATATATTTCTGATAGTGTAGTCCGTTCAGATAAATTTTCTTTTAATCTTTCAAATTTGAGATGTATATAATGTTATTATATCATGTACAAGTTTCGCGCACACTAACCACTACGACCACGACGATTGACTGTTTTACAAGGACAAAATTCCCTGTTTGACAATTGGTCTAAGGACTTACAATCCTTGCCACTGTGTTGGCTCCTTTTCGGTGAATAGTAAGCTCAAAAAACCTGTCTATTCTGATCTACTTTGCTGTGCTCGCCCTATTGTCGTAGAAGTGTGTATATAGTTATAAAGGGTTTTCCAATAAATACTTGACAACTTTGAATTTAATTTGTGAACGCACTATTTCACTGATCTTCTAACTGTTTTTTTCATTTTTTCAGTAATCTCAACATTTTCATCATGGTAGAGTACACGAACGAACAACGTATGCAAATTATAAAAATGTACTACCGAAATTCGGAGTCGGTGACCGCAATTTTAAGAGCTTTAACTCCAATTATCGGTCGTTAGTCTCGCCCTAGTAGACAAGCAATAACAAGTTAGTGCAACAATTTGAGTCTACATATTCATTGTGTGATGCTGCAGTGCCAGTGAGACAACGGGTTGGTCGAAGTGACGAAAATACCGCTGCTGTTCAGGCGTCCGTAGCAAACGATCCAAATCAGTCGATTCCGCTGCGTTCTCAAGAACTGGGCATCGCCAAGACCACTTTATGGCGAATTTTGCGTAAAGATCAAGCTTACACAAGAATTGAAGCCGATGTACCATTTGACGCGACGTACGTTCTCCGATTGGGCTTTTGATAAGATGCGCCAAGATGATGAATTTCATCGCAAAACCATCTTCAGTGACGAACCTCATTTTTGACTCAATGGGTTCGCCAATAAGCAAAATATACGTTATTGGTTTGGTGAAAATCCACATGTGCTTCATGAATCAATACGTCATCCACAAAAAATAACTGTTTGGTGCGGTTTGCATGCCGGCGGCGTCATTGGTCCATATTTTTTCGTCGACAATAACGATCGTCACGTTACTGTGAATGGCGATCGTTAGCGCGCCATGATTACCCATTATTTTTGGCCCGAATTGGAAAACATGGACTTGGACGACATGTAGTTTCAACAGGGCGGTACCACAAGCCACACAGCACACGTTACTTTCCAACGCATGTATTGGTTTGTAAATCGGTTGAGTGGTTCTCGAGTTATAAAATGACGAACATAGGACAACTTGTTGATGTGTTAACATCTATATGCACGGGTAGAGCAATCTATAAAAGTGAATACATGCAAATAACACACAACGTTAGCATCACATACGTGGTAATAACATTGTCGAAATGATGCATTTATATTGAAATATTCTCTGAAGAGAATAAGACTCGTTTATGCTCTTTTACTCAGACTCTCTATATGAGAGCGGAAAAAAAGTGCAATAAGTTCTCTCTACTATTCAATACTTTTTGTCGTCAGTCTGTTTATGCCAAAACAAAAAAAAAATCCAATGAGTGTTCGAACTCACGGGCGATGTGTTAACACCTTTTTGCTACACGGTACCTGTTCGATTTCTATGAACACATTCGTAAATGTTACATTGGAAAATAAAAAACAGCGTTCAATCATATGATGACGTTACAGTTAAATAATATTAATACTTAAAATTATTTAAAGACCCAGTGCAAGCACATTATTTTCTTGCTCAATACTTTTTGTTTTATTCCCACAAAAGTCAAAGAATGCAAAGTAACAGACACTTGTACATACATACATACATTGTTATATTCGTACGATATAACCGAAGATCAACATAAAATACTTTTTTAATATTACTCCAAATTAATACTCCAAATTAAAACACTTCAATCTCGGCTCGCCGATATCGGATCGCCTTAATTTTTGGCCTAAACTCTTCGTCGAAACCCGCACTAGCTTTTTAATCCAAAAATTAATAAAATCGGCTATGAATTTCCGGAGAAAATCGCGTGGGAAAATTATATGAAAATCGCCCAATAATCACTTTCAATACCGACTGCCAAGCAACGAACAAACAAACGATGATTTACTCTTACAAACCTAACACTTGCGTATGTATTAAATTTATAGTTTACTGCCCTAGAGGCGCGCGTATAGATGTTAACACATCAAAAATATTTCTGTGAGCTGTATATTCCTTTATTTATTTTAACAATATTACATCTAATGTTAAAGCCGATGTAAGAAAAAAGAAAGTGCAATAGCAAAAGACAATTTTTTAACGTAGAATACGGTATACGGTAAGGTAGGGGTGTTTGTCAACTTTCACCCACTTTTACTTAAATATTAAAACATATTTTAGCAATTTTTATATGTTACTCAGTTTTGGTAATATGTTTTGTTTCGAATTACATTAAAAAAATTATATGTCTATATATAAAAGTTTTATGTAGTTAAGGAAATAAATATTTAAGAGCATGATATTTTAGACTTTTTTTGTACATGCCGCTGTTGTTGTTAGTTTGTAAATGCCGCTGTTGTTTTTGTTGTTGTTGTGAAATCAAATGATTTTGGCTTTGCTGTGCTTTGTTTATTTATCGAGCAGCGTATAAATGTGTGTGTGTGTGTACATTTCGTTTTGTTGGATCGGTCGGTTATTACTTCGTTTGGAGGGGAACATAAAATGAAGGGAGGGGAGCGTGGACACTTGTGTGTGCTGGAAAGTTTACAGATCTTTGCTGTCGTTTGTTTACTTCTGCGAGCAGCGTTTAAATGTGTGTGTATGTACATTAATACAAAGGATTGGCGATGTATACGCTCACTATATCAATGGCGTTTTTCCTAAACACATTTCTGTGAATACATTGGGAAGTAGTTGGAAAGCAGCTAATCTATTGTGCTGCCATATCATAAAATGTATTGCTGTAGCTGTACTTCAAATGAAGATGTCGCTATAATGTAATTCGTTAACCTAGATATAGTTTCATCCTTAAACATATGGCATACAGTCTTCGAGCACACAAACTAAAAAATAAATTAATAAATCCTATTATCCTAATTTTCCTATCATAAGCCCATATTATCAAAAGTAACTTTCAAATAATCAAATTGATTTGCGTCTGTTATTTATCATTTATCCTTATTCTTTTAATTTAAAAACATATTTAACCTATTTTTCCTACCATAAGCTTATGTATATTATCAAAAGTAACTATCAAATAAATAAATTCATTTGCTTATGTTATTTATCATTTATTGTTATACATATATGTTTTCTGTCTTATCGGATGGCGTATTCTACGTTAAACTTAATGGCCGTGTCTCTGACACAGCCTGCAGGGACAGTCCGTGGCCGAAGGACTGTATGTATGCTGTATTTTTTTTTATTTTCCAATGTAATAGTTACCAATGTGTTCATAGAAATCGAACAGGTACCGTGTAAGAAGAAGGTGTTATATAGATGCGACGTATCATAAGCGGTATATGTCAAGTCTCCGTAAAGTATGGATAATTTATGACCAAGTCAACAAGGAGCATTTTTGAAGTCGGTGTTTATTTTTTTGGCTGATGTATTTTGCGTTTTAATTTCATGTATTCAGTCGTCAATGGTTCATCGGACGGAGGATATCAAAAGCGCTTGATCAGTGAAAAAAGAATAAACAAACGCTCGGACGGACGGTTAATTGGTTTGTGGTGTGGCTTTGGTTTTTGTGTATGTGTTTCGGATTTAACGGGTTTTTCAATAAGACCGCTACAAAAGTTTTTTTAAATAAAACAAAACCGGTTTTCTTTATTCTTTATTCCTGTGAAAGTATGGAAGTATGTATGGAACTCGATTTCTTTTGCATGGCCACCATGGGCACGCTTGTGGAAGTCCAGACGCTGAACCCAATTTTCGACGGTTTTCAAGCATAAATCGGCCGATACTGCTGCAATTTCACGTTCGATATTCGTACAAATTTCATCAATCGTCGCTGGTTTGTTGGCATAGACCATAGAATTGACGTAGCCCCACAGGAAATAATCTAACGGCGTCAAATCGCACGACCCAAGCGGCCAATCGACTGGGCCATTTCGTGAGATAACACGTTCACCAAACTTGGTTTCCAATAAATTGATTGCGGCATTCCCTGTGTGGCTTGTGGCGCCGTCCTGTTGGAACCACATGTCCTCCAAGTCCATATTATCCAATTGGGGCCAAAACTATTCAGTTATCATTGAACGGTAGCGATTCGCATTCACAGTAATATGCCGGTCTTGATCATCACGGAAGAAGTACGGGCCAATGACGCCGTCGGCCCATAAACCGCACCAAACCGTAATTTTTTCGGGATGCAATGATGACTCATGGATTACGTGTGGATTGCTGTCTGAGCAATAACTCATATTTTGCTAATTGACGAAGCCATTCAGCCAGAAATGAGCATCATCGCTGAAGATGATTTTCCGATGAAAATCCGAATCATTTTCAAGTTGTTGCTCAGCCCAATTCACGAACATAGAACGCTTATGGTGGTGAAGCGTCTTCAGTTCTTGCGTCAATTTGATCTTGTAAGGATGTAGGCCAAGATCTTTTCGCAAAATTCGCCACAACGACGTCACAGAGATGCCCAACGCTTGAGAACGACGTGTGAGAGACACATTTGGGCTGTCACATTCGTTTGCTGTCCCTATCGATTTACTTTTGTAGCGTCTCTGTTGAAAAACCCCTTATTTATGTGTGCTACCAAAGTAAGAAACGATTTTGAGGAAAGAAAGTGGAAAGGGCAACAACGTGAATCCATTTTTCTGTCCGTGCCTCTACTGAAAATATCGGAATGGCCATTTGTAAAATATAATATAAACAAACACAAGTAATTAATACACGCTTATCTTGCATGAACTCGAGTTGTATATAAGTATATTGTTTGTGTACCAACACATGGTGATAAATATGGCGTCGAAACCTTCTGAAAACAAAAACGTGAGAGGCAACAAAGAAAGGAGAAGCAAAAGAGCAGCAGATTCTCATTTCATAAAAAAACAATTCATTATTGTAATTATAATAAATAAAGATAGAAAGAATAATTAGTGTCTAGACATTATTATGATTGGGAGAAAATACGCATATGTTTCCACGTAAGTATATGGAGGTTTTTGGAAACACGTGAACGCTTTCACGTAAGTATATGGATGTTTGGGATGATGCACGCATATGTTTCCACGAAAAAGTGTACAAATTTGTCAGTAAGCATGCTAATGTTTGCATTTAAATACACCTGAGTTTGGAACTTGCAAACATATAAATGTTTGAGTATGTCTGTCGATGGAACGCAGAGCTATATAATCTGTATTCTGACGTGGGCATAGGCCATGTTATCAGAATGGATGAAGATGAGGCAGCGTGAAAGGTTTTCGATGGCGTAGCCGATGGAAGCAGGAAAAGGGGATGACCAAGACTCCGCTGGAAAGACCGGGCAGATGAATGGCTCCGTATCCTTGGTGTTAGCAACTGGCGAGAAAAGGCGAAGGATAGAGCCAGTAGGAAGAATATGTTGAAAGTTGTTTAATTTGTTTGTAAGAAGTCTGACCTCATGAGGTTTGTAAGAAGTCTGACCTCATGAGGTTGTAAAATAGTCAATAAAAAAGTATGTTACTAAATTGGCAAGAGTCGACTGTGACCCTCAATACTGACTAATACACGCTGAAAAATAACGGCATCTGTAACATATTCTCCCAAACATAATCTGCAGGAACCATGTATATGTTTGCAACACACTTCAAACATTCATATATTTGCAAGTTGCAAACTCACTTGTATTTAAGTACAAACAGTAGCATGTTTACTGTTAAACTTGTATGCGTTTACGTAGACACATATGCGTTTTTCATCTCAAACATCCATATACTTACGTAGAAACATATGCGTATTTCCTCGCAAACATAATAATGTTTAGACAGGAATTATTCTTTGAATTCAATATGTATGTATTAATTATTATAATTAATTTTATTAATATGAATCTCCATTTATAAATAATTTATACATAAAATTAAAAAATTTAAAACGGTCATTGTTACATTTACTTTCACTGAATGCATTATTTGTTTATTGCCTGCTGCTTTTTTACATTTCCTTTCCTTGTAATCTCTCACGTTTTTATTTTCAGAAGGTTTCAGCTATGCGTTGATACACAGACAATACACTTAAATCCAAATCTAGTTCATGCAAGCCAAGCGTGTATTAATTACTTGTGTTTTTTTTATTACTTTATGTTTCACAAATGGTCCGGCGTTCCGATTTCCTCAGTAAGGGCTCGGGCAAAAAAGGCCTTCAGGTTGTTGACCTTTCCTAAAAATCGTTGCTCACTTCGATAGCACACAGCCATACATATATACTAAACATGTACACAAAATCCAAAGCATCATTAGAAACCATTTAACCGTCCGCGCCTTTGTGTATTTTTTTCACTGTTCAAGCGCATTTGATATCCTCTGTCCGATGAACCATTGACGGCTGAATACATGAAATCAAAACGCAATACATCAGCCAAAATAAGAAACACTGATTTCATCTGAAATTTACATTCAGGAATATTTATGACTCACTGATTGAGAGAATAATGCAAAAATACAGATACACACTTCTAAATTTGGCTCTCTCGTTGTCCCTCTCTTATTCACTTACTCTCGAGAGAGTATAAACAGTGCAACAAACATAGCTGTATTTGTATCACAAACCCATGTATATTTAGGTCGCAAACACATATACTACAACATATTATTGACTGTATCTCAAACATGTAATATTGAATAACAAACACAATGTGTTTGCAAACATGTATAATATATTTGCGACAAGTTCCAAACACACGTTTTATTTGCATCCAGACAACAAAAAAATACAGATTTTCAGCGTGTACCTACACCTAGAGGGATATATTTTTACGTTTGTAGTTGTGACCTAATATTGACTCGGGATTACTGCAGGAGCTATGAGGTGGAAGAATAGACTGAGAGAATCGAACATCTCATATCAAATTTCATTGATTTTAGCTAAATGATTTTAGAATCTTTTTGCCAAATAGATTTGGGGGTTCCCGTGACTAATGCACATCCATTCTTCTGCCTTAGCCTGCATCACATAAAAGGGATAGCAATAGAACGGCTTTATTCTGCACCAGCAGTTGCGAAATTGACAAGTGTCGATTGTGACTGTCTATAGTGACTAATATATATACCAGGAGGCCTAGATGGGGTAGCAAGAGAATAGTGTTCTTCCGTACTAGAAATACGGTAGATTGGAAGAGTCGACTGTGACACTTTATGGGGACTAATATACATCTGATTTTCAGCTACATCTGTCTATATAAAAATTGATTTCGAGCCACTTTAATATTCTACATCCGTACAGTTTTATTAAAATACAATCACAATTTCAAACGCAGATATACAAAACCAACACGTGAAGGCATAAACAATGCATGCATTGCACCGGAAATTGCCTTAGAAGTGGTAAAGGAATAATGAAAGAGCGCATCATGAAACGTTTCTTACCAGCACTGTATCCTACGGTAGCACTCCCACAAACTACAAACAATAGCGCGCCACCAAATTATTCTAACGTTTCCATACTACATTGGGGCGGAATATGGTAAATGTGGGCAGAGGAATTGTACACAGAACGATCTTTAACAATAGAGAGAAAGGCAAGGAAGAGGAATCATAAAACTGGAAATCATTGCAAACAGAAATCTCTACGTGTGTCTTGTTTTCCGGCGTGTTAAATAACGCCACACGATGCACAGTAAATAATAGGCATCCTTTGTTAACACTTCGTTCTTCTTACGTCCTTCTCATTTTGTAATTGTGCAGCCAGCCTACACGAAACTGACAGCAGGTTGTTTTGTGAAAAAAAATTCATAATTGTTTGAAAGGTGTAGTAGATATTAATGTTTTGGTTGAGGCAACAAACAACAATTATGGGCGGTAGGTGAAAACAACAACAAAATACAATTTACTTGTTGTTGCTTATTAAATATTTAATTTAATTTGCAACATTTTGTGATGTTTAACTTTCAGACTTATAAGTAACATGAATACCTTCTAAACGTAAAATTTAGTAGTCATGCGTTTAGTTGTTCAGCCCACCTTAACGTATGATTATTTATGATTTTTTGTTTGAAGATGATTTATTTGCATTTACCGCTGCAAGGACTTACTTTATGGCTTTTGAGTTGAAACATCGTATTGAGTAGAATTTAGGCTTCAAAATATTTGAAGCATCTCATGGCTCTTCGAAAGTAGCAGGCAAGCGGTGTATAAATTTTCCTTAGGATAAACTCAGTAGGTAAACGAAATTGTACAGGGTACTAAGTCGAATTTTAGCGAGAATGGTATTTTGGAGGCAAACACGTGTTTGACTAACATTGGTGTACAATATAAATTTGAAATAAAAAAAAAATTATTCCATCATGTTTTTTGATTTATCTGTCTACACAGAATATAACATCAATTGTAAATGGATATAATAAATAGTAAGATGATATAAAGGGTTTTCCAATTTGAGTGATATGATTTCTAAATGACGTTTCGGTCAATTGTAGTGTGTCATGGTCTGTCGTTTTTTTCGATGTATTCAGTAATGTTTACAATTTTTGCAAATTTTGGAAACGTCAAAAAACACACTCGGATTTCGATTTTTGGGACTTTTCTGAGCTTAGAACCTATTTTCTCAAATTTTTCGGATTTAAAAAAAACTGTTGCCGGAGCCAATTTCGATTTCATGTCTGTTTCGTGGAGTTTTGAATTTAGACTTTCACTTAAAAAATAATAACTTTTAAGAGGCGCAATATTTTTCAATTGGCTTTGACAAGGGCTTAACAGAAATCGAGAAAAAGTACCTCAAAGTCAAAAAAAAGTAAATAAAACATGCTGAAATTCTGAGTTTCAAGTGCACGAGTTAGCACATACTGGCGCAAATGAACAAGATGATATTTTTCCTAAATAGTACTATCCATTTTTAACATTTAACAATTTTAACAATTCGCTACATAGAGTTTCTATGATTTTTCAAACAAAAATCGAATTTTCAAAAATATTAAAGAAAAAAACAGCAGACAGTTGTCCGAGGACTTCGGCCACGGACTGTCCCTACAGGCTGTGTCAGAGACAAGGCCATTAAGTTTAACGTAGAATACGCCATCCGATAAGACAGAAAACATATATAACAATAAATGATAAATAACATAAGCAAATGAATTTATTTATTTGATAGTTACTTTTGATAATATACATAAGCTTATGGTAGAAAAAATAGGATAAATATGTTTGTAAATTAAAAGAGTAAGGATAAATGATAAATAACAGACGCAAATCAATTTGATTTATATTTTAATTTACTAAACGTCAACTGCCAGCTGCTGTCAAACAGCATCAAGCAGCATTGTTATTTTGCTTACTTGGCAGCACTTTCATTTAACATAAAAATGTATGAATTAATTTTTTCATATATTTTTTATAATTATATATCCATGTTAAATTCAAAGTCACATTTAACATTTTGTTTCACTTAAATACATAAGTAAATATACGAAATTTCAATATTTCATCAATCGAAACAACAGCCGAAGGTTTGTGTCCACACTGAAACAGCAGCATAATTTGTGTTCACGCTACAAACTCAAACACTCAACCAAACACCACACATATGTTTGAGTGTTTGTGTTTAAACAATTTTCATTTGAGAAATTTAAATATTAGGAAGATATCAACCAATATGAAATGTATATCAAATGAAAGATAACATCTTCATTTACCTACAAAAAATTTTTAAAAAAAGTTATCTCGCCGTCTCCTTATAATCAATGAAATAAAGATTACAACAATAACAATCTGACATGACTCCCTATACCGTAAGGTAAGACGTATTCTACGCCAAAAATCAAGAATTCACAAGTTGATATATATTTGTCAAACAATGAGGTTAATAATAATCAAAAACAATACAAATGTTGAAAAAAGAACATTTTAGAATAATTTGTGGTTTGATGTCGATACAATGGCATTTTGTATCTTTCCCTCATCTTTAAAATTTATATCTTTAATGCGACATAATGCTCGTTCGGCAGGGTCGTTTATGACTTTAACATATGATATCTCTTTTTAGCATTATTGTAAGTCTCGTCATTATCACATACTGCCGGATCTATTTCCAAAAAGGAAGTATCCATGATTTGAATCCATGATTCGAAAAAATTCCCTCGTTCTTGTACTGATGCAATCAGTAGGTTTTATGGTTTTTTCGATGTAGTTCATCTTTCGAATCGATATTTCATCAGTGCTCTTTTCAATGTTCAAGTTCTCTACCATTCTCCTCTTCTCGTGCAGACTAATTCTTTCGTCAAAAAATGAAAGGGCGCTTAAATGGTAGCCCATGACCCACAAGTGATCTTTAGCAAAATTTGTTTGAGCAGCTTCCGAAATAGTGGAATTAATTTCTTTAATTTTTTTAATATTATTGATATTCAAAAGGCGATGATTAGCTGCGGTACAATCATACCAATAAGGAATGTACACAAACACAATAAATAAACAAATATCACCTAAAAGATGCAACTTTTCTATATCAACAACATTCTCTTCCTTGCAATATAAATACATTTTTAAGGCGTACACTGCTTTTTGGAGCCAACGCGATATTGACGTGCATCCTGGTGTTTTAATCATTTTTCCAGAGTCTTCACCGAGGAAAACTAAAGCTAGGTTCAAAAGTTCTGCATAATCACTTCTAACTTGTTTGGCTTTCAACTGGTTTTTTTATGAAGAATATAGTGTTTTTGATATTAAAATTTTTGCGTTTCTATACCTCTTGTTTATGTACAAAACCTCATCAAAGCAAATGAGAAGAGAACTGAACGTGTAAATCGCCACTTACAAATCTGTGTCAAAAAGGAAAAACGTCTTAAGTGCACTTAGGAAAATATTGACTAAGTGCACTACCATAACCACTGGAGTCTCAATTACCTCAAGATCCAGTTTTTTCTTAATTTGACTTATGTATCAGGAAGTCATACACCAGATATTGTTTACATATCTAATTAAATGTAAGACCTTCTCATGGAAAATACCTCCTAAAGATGCATACATAAAAAAGTTGGAAATGCACATAAGTCGTTTTTCCTTTTCGGCACAGAAATAATTAATTGCAATTGTCAATTTGACAGGTGCCACAAAGCTTAACCCTCTAAAGAGTTATTGACAAATTCCTGGTACAATTACATTCACACAGTAAAAGCAGCATGCATTGTTGTTGTTGTAGGCAAAAACAACAGGCAATTCGTTTTTGTTTCATTCTCACATTAATACCAACAACACAAGTATACAAAAAAATACAAAAACAAAATACATGTGAGTTTGACAACTTAAACGAATATTGGGATGAAAAAATTAAAATTAGCTGTTCAAACGACTTTACCTCAGAAATAATTGTACCATGTGACAAACTTAATAGAATTTTTTTTTTAGTTAGTTTTGAAAATACGATTTGTGTTTGAAAAATCATAGAAAACTCTATGTAGCGAACTTTTGGGTAGTGTAAAATGGATAGTACTATTCAGAGAAAATATCATCTACTTCATTTGCGCCAGTATGTGCTAACTCGTGCTCTTGAAAGTCAGAATTTCAGCATGTTTTATTTACTTTGAGGTCATTTTTCTCGATTTCTGTTAAGCCCTTGTCAAAGCCATACTTAAAGGTTATTTCAACGTTAATTTTGAGTAAAAGTTTTTTTTTACGGAATTGAAAAATATTGAGTCTCTTAAAAGTTATGATTTTTTAAGTGAAAGTCTAAATTCTAAACTCCACGAAACAGACATGAAATCGAAATTGGCTCCGGCGACGGTTTTTTTTTTAAATCCAAAAAATTGAAAGAAATAGGTTCTAAGCTCAGAAAAGTCCCAAAAATCGAAATCCGAGTGTGTTTTTTGAATTCGCGAAAATGTGAAACAGCCTAATGGAGAGATATACGCAAGAACAACGTTTACAAATTATTCAATTTTTTTTAACAAAATAATCCTTCTACAATTGCAACTTTTCGTGTGGTTTTGCTATTTTATGGTCGTAATTAGCGTCCACATGTGCTCGCTATTAGTCGAATTGTTGCAAATTACGGGTGTAAATTTTCTGTACATAATGTTCAAGTGCCAATAAGATAAAAAACCTCTCGAATCAAAGTGGTTTTTGATCTAGTGTAATCATCGGTGTGCACTTCTTTCGACTAGTAACACCGTTACTGTCAATGGAGAGCGGTAAAGATCGATGACATCCAAATTTTTATGACCAAAATTGAATGAAGTTGATCTTGAGAACATCTGGTTCCACCAAGACGGGTTTACGTGCCACACTGCACGTGAACACAACCGAATTATTGCGATTAATGTTCGGATAGTCGCTTATTTCAAGAAATTGTGACATTGAATGGCCTACAAGAAGTTGTGATTTAACACCATTAGACTATTTCTTGTAGGGTTTGTTGAAGTCATTTGGCCTTTAGCAATGAACCAGACTCTCTTCTAGCTTTACAAGCCAATATTGAACGTGCTATTCATGACATACGACTTGATTCCTGCAAAACAAGACGTGGAGGCCATTTGAAAGACGTTTTTTCAGAACCTAATTGTGTCGATTGTACTTTACACTAAATAAAAAGCATTTGAATTTCCTTAACAATTAGTGTGTTTTTTTTTTAAAGAAATTATATCACTCAAATTGGAAAACCCTTTAGTCATGAAATTAATATACTTTAAATTTTTATGTAAGTATTAATATAAGTTTAATTGCGCTTTGTAGAAAAATTTTTATAAATATTTTTTGAATCATTAAATGTAGAAGAAAATACTTTCTAATCTTTATTATTTTCGAAAAAAATTGTTTATTTCGCTTTCATAAAAATCTTGTTTATTTTCAGAGAAATTTTGCCATTTATGCGCAATCTGGAAACTTTTTGTTGACTTTGAAATCCACTACTTATATTTCACCATATAGGATCTTCCATAGAGTAAGATATAGCGAGTGTGCATTAGTGTGGCCCTTATTTGTATGGAGATTTGTTAGCGATTCATATGTTTTGCTCCCAGCCGGTTTTGTTGATTTGCTGCCAAAACCTAGTGTTTGCAAAATAAGGCGTATCGCAAGTGCTCTAAAGATCTCGCAAGTATCACCCTTAGGCATTTTTTCCGAAATAAGGTAAAACAATTATCGCGATTACGTACCCTTGTATTTTTTTTGTATACCATAATATTTAACAATAGAGAGATTATGTGTGAAAAATTTGGTGGTGGTCGGAGATCATTATATGTACATCCCAAGTCATAGCCAATTCCAAACTGAATTTTTTTGATTTTGGTAGAAAATTGTATGAGTTATGAATTCATGAACTTTGAAAACATTTTGATGCGTAAACTAAGGTATAATATGTAACCTTAGTACACTGTATTAATAATCCAATTTGGGGCACGATATTCAAAATTGGAAAAATTTTTTTTTGTTTTCTTTTGGAACAAAATCTAAAATTTTTCATAGTTCCATTGTTTAAGTATACTGAAAGGACAATAGTTATCTTTAGAAGACATATTGTTACTTTATGAATTTTGACACATCTACTACATAAATAAAGGACTGCCGCACAGTGGTTCAGAATCAGTTTCCAGTGTCCAAAATCTAATATCTCTTGATCTTGTAAGCATTTTTGAGTTCTGCAAGCAACCGATTGTATTCCAGGAGTCAAGGATTATGACCATATAGCAACATTGAAATTCGCACAGAAGGGTATATTTCAGAAAAAGTTCCAAACTAGACAAACACAAAAATAATAGCTCTACTTTAATGAGAAAAGTCTGATTTTTTGTGCCTAAACGTAAATAAATATTTTTTTCTCAACAACTTTAAAAAAGTAGGTACACACACAAAAAGGTGAGGTGATAAAATTCTCCTTCTTATTTTTGTATTTTTTGTACTAACCGGATTGTTTTACACAAATTCAAAATTCGAAAAACTTTAATGTCCTGTACGCATTATAAATAAATATGTTAAAAAAATACAAGAAGAAAAAACAAAAATTGTTGTTTTCGTGGGGAAAAATGCCAATAGTAATCAACTTTCGTATTTTTTCTTAAATATAACGAGAATATATGTATTATTATATCTCGTGAAATTTTTATGGAAGGCCTCTGGGCAAACGACAGTTTTGATACAGTTTTTATGGGAGTTTTCTTCTGCCAGAATTTGGGTGTAATTCAGTGAATTTGGACTTAACACATGAACGACGCCCGAAAAAGTTTAATAAAGTATTTTCAAACTTAAACTTTTTGACACCTGGTCAACAAACCTCGAACTGTTCGAACTGAAATCACAACAATTTTTGTCTCCCGGTATGATCCTATTTTTCGGCTAGTTTGCCCAGAGGTAATGATATTCAATATTGTTAGCATTTTATTGGCCCGAAGTTCCTTATCGCACGTTGCGGGATGGGGGCTAAATGAAAAAATTTTAAACAACTTTTTTTTACTACTTTATTACAACACATTATTATCAACTGTATTGGGTTCTTTTGGTTTAGTTTGGTTTAAAGGGAAGTTTTCTAGGTGGAGCCTGTGTATTACATATTGTAGTTTTGAACCCAATAAAAAGTAAATTTTCGAAAAACCACAGTGCAAGACTGGCAAATCCATGAAATACAACCCTGCGCATGGAATTACATTTGGCAGCACACTTGCTCTTACACTCTTACAATCGAACTTTTGGTTTGGTTTCTGTCTAGACTAACATATTCGAGGGATATTTGTTGTTTTATGGGAAATTTTCTGGGTGGAGCCTGTGTATTACATATTGTAGTTTTGAACCCAATAAAAAGTAAATTTTCGAAAAGCCACAGTGCAAGACTGGCAAATCCATGAAATGCAACCCTGAGCATGGAATTACATTTGGCAGCACACTTGGTCTTACAGTCTTACAATTGTACTTTTGGTTTGGTTTCTGTCTAGACTAACATGCTCGAGGGATATTTGTTGTTTTATGGGAAATTTTCTAGGTTGAGCCTGTGTATTACATATTGTAGTTTTGAACCCAATAAAAAGTAAATTTTCGAAAAGCCACAGTGCAAGACTGGCAAATCAATGAAATACAACCCTCAGCATGGAATTTCATTTGGCAGCACACTTACTCTTCCACTCGTACTTCTGGTTTGGTTTCTGTCTAGACTAACATATTCGAGGGATATTTGTTGTTTTATGGGAAATTTTCTAGGTGGAGCCTGTGTATTACATATTGTAGTTTTGAACCAATTAAAAAGTAAATTTAGAAAAGCTAAAGTGATAGAAGTTTAAAAAAATAACATTTTCTAAAGTAAGTGCGTTTTCTTAAAAAAAGTAAATTTTCTCAAAACAAAATTACCTATTGCTATTCTTAAACAATCTACCTTTTCTTAAAAAAATACCTTATCTTAAAGAAGTACCTTTGGTTAAAGAAGTAAATTTTCTTACAAAAAGTACCTTTTCTAAAAAAAAGAATTTTTTAAATATGTACCTTTTCTTATAAAAGTACATTATCTTACAACAAATTGCCTTTTCTTAAAAAACTACATTTTCTTTAAAGAGTACATTTATTGTAAAACAATATAACTTTTCTTTAGATAAGAACCTACTCTTAAAATTGTACATGTTCTTTCGTAAAAAAAGCTTTTCTTCAAAAAAATATACTTTCTTTTAAAAAAAATACCTTTTCTTACAAAAATTCCTTTTCTTAAAAGTACCTTTTCTGAAAAAAAATAATACCTTTTCTTTTCTTTTCTTGAGATAAGTAGCCTTTCTGAAAATAAGTAAATTTTCTTAAAAAATAACCTTTTCCTAAATAGAGTACCACTTCTTTAAAAAGTACCTGTTCTTAAAAAACTACTTCGTTGTAAAAAAAATATGAAGCCTGTTTGGCCAGATGATTTCTTCTCTCTCTCTCTTCTCTTCTTTCTCTATTCTTTTAACTGAACTATTTCTCTATAATTTGAATTATTTCCTCTTTTCTTTTCTGTCCAAATTAAGTTAAGGAATTCCCTAGGTTTAAGTCAATCTTAATTAGTAACCCTTTTGTTTGTTTAACTGTCATTCCGCTAGGGAAATTCTGTGTAAAGTGTTATACTGTCATAGGCTATCTTCTTTATAATCTCTATTTTTAAATAATAAATGAATTGCGTTTTTTACATCCGAATCGACCGGTCGCATAATTGTTTTTATTGAGCGAAATTTAAATAGGTTAATCAGCCCATAAAGATAAAGACTCCCCTAAAAACCATTAGGGATAAACATTTTGGCGCCCGAGCAGGGACTTGATTAATTACTTAGATTTTCGCGCATTACTGCGGTCGTAGTTCGGTACAATTCGTGATTACGAGTCGGTTTAATAAAGTTACCACCGTGGTCAAAAACCTCACCATCATCTTCAATCCATCACCATCACCGAAGGAAGCTTGGAAGATCGTTGGCAGAACTCAGCAAGGAAGTCATCCTAAATGCCCCGCTGCACCTGTATACTCTGCAAGGAAAGTGCCAATTGCCAGGTATTATAAGTGCCAACAACAAGATTGTGTGTGAATTAATTGCAAGTAAACATATCACTGCAAATTTAAGTGATTTATTTCAATTTTGTAAATCACACAGTACGTTGTTTGCCCTTATTACGTGCACAATTTCAAATTTATCCACTCCCGCCCTTAAGTGAAACAAATAAATATTTTATTGCAAGTAATTTATTTTCGAGTTATAATTTACACTAACAAAGTGCGTGATATTTACACAGCGCAAGTGATAGCCAACATACACACACAAACAAAACACAATTTTCTGTATTTAATACACAAACCTTACCGATTGTTAATTCCCTACTGCTTCTCCGGTTTGTCGGTGTTTCCATCAATTCCCGCCGGTTTTCCTGTGAACAAACTAACAAAATTCGTGCAACTATTGAATTTATTTACGGAATTATCAATTTGCTCACCATTCGTTTGTTTTTCCCTTTCGCTGTCTGTCCATTTACTTATTGTGATCTGTTACGTAGTTGATCAAACTTTGTATCAACTAAGACAAAAGTGCTAAAAATTGCCAAACCCAATAACAGAGCAACCCTGTTGGTTTGAGGCCGTGCAACAACAAATACGTACGTACAAGTGGACAGACATAAATACTAGCAAAGGAGACGAAGAAAATAATAAATTATTGAATTTATTAAAATTTAAAATCATTGTGAGCAATTCTTTGAAAAGTTTTAAATAAATATAATAATAAAAATTATTACGGTGAAAAATATGTAAGTGTGTTGTAATAACCAACAGTCAACTAAAAGTGAAAAAGTTTAATTTCACAAAACACTGTAAAAAGAAAGGGCAAAACAAGATCAGGCCCGGTTTCACAGCGTCAGTTAATTTTAACTTAACTTTAAACAACCCGACGGAGGGGAATTATTAAATTTTTTTAAAAAATAAACTAAACAAAGTCGGTAAATCGGATAATAAGTGTGGTTTGTATAAATTGTGTGTTGTAATACTTGCCTAGAGCTAATAAAGTATATTGCACGTTAACAAAGAAACGTTACGATTAATATTTCTGATTGAAATTCCCATTTGTGAAAGTTTAGTTGCAAAATTAATATGGCGCCAGGTCGTAGACATCAATCGTCACCCGACAGACAAACCAGTAGCAATAAAGTGAGATTACAAAAGGCCACAGTAGTGAATAATATCGCCAGATTCAAGCGCTCTCTGAAGGAAAGCACAATTTCGGCAAATCCTATCGAGTTAGAGTGCCGCCTCGATATTCTTAATTCGTATATCGAACAGGCGATGGTATATCAATCTGAGCTTGATATTTTAGATCCTACTAATGAGGAAAGAGCTGATATAGAGGACTTATGCGTTTCAACGAAAAGTCTGCTTATTGCCAAAATGGGCAACAATAGAAGGTCTAGTTTTGCGAACTCGACTATGTCCTACCCAGCTCATAGCAGTAGACTTCCGAGTATGAAACTTCCAAAATTTAGTGGAAAGTACTCAGAATACAAAAACTTTATTGGCCTTTTCGAAAATTTGGTTGATAATGACCCAATGATACCAGATATTGAGAAATTCAACCACTTAATATCTTGTTTGTCTGATTCAGCTCTAGGAACGGTGAAAGCCTACCAAGTAACCAGTGAAAACTATTCCAAGGCATTGGCAAGTCTTAAAAGGGTTTATGACAACCCATGTTTAATATTTTTTGAGAATATTTCTCAGCTATTTGACTTGCCAGAAATTTCGAAACCCTCATCGTCTGCCTTGAGGAGCTTGATTGACACAGTTTCAGCCATTTATGACTCGCTTTTGTCAATCGGGGACGATAAGAGTATATCTAATGCAATTTTGATACACCTTGTCATGGGAAAAGTTGATTCAGTCACTCGTTCAAAGTGGGAAGAACAGTTGAATTATGATAAACTGCCTCTTTGGAGTGATTGCGAAGCCGCGTTGAATAAAAGATATCAACACATTTCGGCTGATGAGTCGTCAAATTCGAAGCCCAAACCAGCTTACTCAAGTAGAGCTGAGATTCCAAAGAAGAAAAACGCCAAGTCGCTTACTTGTCAAACTGACACAGCACAAAACAGCATAAAGTGCATATTTTGTAGATCGACACAACATTATGTGTCCACATGCCCCTCATTTTCTGCAATACCGGTACAACAAAGATTTGATTTTGTCAAAAGCGTTTCAGCTTGCATTAACTGCCTGAAACCGGGACACACAGTTACGAAATGCAAAGCGTCTAAGTGCCGAGTTTGTAGCCGCTCACATAATACTTTACTGCATAAGTATACCACTCCGGCGCACACAGGAGAAACAAGTTCTAATCCAGACCAGCCCTCTACTTCACGGGCATTTGTAAATTGTTCATCTTCTAATGAAGAAAGTGTTGTTTTGGCAACAGCCCTAGTTCGTATAATGGACAAATTTGGGATTTATGTCTTCGCAAGGGCTTTACTGGATTCCGGTTCTCAAATAAACTTTATAACCGAGGAACTAGCACAGAGGCTACAAATTAAGAGGGAAGATGCAAGTTTAAATTTACTGGGAATTGGCAAGACAAATGCAACTGCAAAGTCAAAAATTCAAGCGACTTTAAAGGCTCGAATGGAATCACGAGAATTCACATCGGAATTTTGGGTGCTTCGGTCGATATCAAAATATCAACCCGATAAGATCATTTCTACATCTGGTTGGGATATTCCGCGCAACTTAGAGCTCGCTGATCCATTATTTTTCAAACCTCAACGAGTTGATATTTTGATCGGAGCTGAAATGTTCTTTGATTTGTTAAGTGTTGGACAAATTAAAATGAGTCCTGACACTCCAGTCTTGCAGAAAACTGTGCTGGGGTGGATTGTGTCTGGAAAATATAAAAGTTCGAAGACTGCTGAAATCACTTCGTGCCACGCTAGCACGCCATCAGAAAGCGATAAATCTCTAGATGCAATTGTGCAGAGATTTTGGGAACTTGAAGAAGTTCCAAATGAGGCAAAAGTTCTTTCTTTAGAACAACAAAAATGTGAGGAACATTTTCAAAAATCTATCCAACAAATGCCGTCGGGTAGATTCAAAGTGGCACTACCATTTAAAGAAGACCCTAACCTCTTGGGTCATTCTTTCGACACAGCAAAACGGCGCTACCTCTCATTAGAGCGTCGGTTGTCAAAAGATCCTCAAGTAAGAGAGATGTATAATGCCTTCATGAAGGAATACATTGATTTAGGCCACATGTCTATTGCAGACAATATTAACTTTGATAACCCTCACTATTTCATACCACACCAATGTGTATTACGCCCTGAAAGTACGTCAACCAAACTTCGGGTGGTTTTCGATGCCTCGTGTAGAACCTCATCACAAAAATCTCTCAACGATATTTTGATGATTGGGCCAACGATTCAACAGGAGTTATTTTCTACACTTATCCGCTTTCGTTTGCATAAATACTCAATGACGGCTGATATCGAGAAAATGTACCGTCAAGTACTGATTGACGAGGCCGATACAGACTTTCAGCTTATTCTATACCGTGAACATCCTGATGATAACCTCAACATGTACAGGTTGAACACGGTCACTTATGGTACCTCGTCTGCTCCTTTCCTGGCAATAAGATGTTTAAATCATTTGAGTGATTTGAACCAGGAAACATTTCCAAAAGGCTCTGAAGTCATCAGAAAAGACTTTTATGTCGACGACCTTTTGACGGGAGCAGACTCATTAGAGGAATTAGAAGAAATTAAACTTGAAGTTTCTCAAATTTTATCGTCAGCCTGCTTCAATTTGACGAAATGGTTTTCAAACTGTGTGAACTGTGACGACTCGTCAAGTTCTGAAATTATGTTGCAATTCAGCGACGATGCTACTAAAGCGTTAGGCACATACTGGCATCCTAAGAGCGACACACTAAAATATCGCTTAGATTATACGTTTCAAAATGTGAAGGCTACAAGAAGAAACATCTTGTCAGTTGTAGCCAGACTGTATGATCCCCTAGGATTAGTGTGCCCAGTGGTAACTAAGGCCAAATCGTTAATACAAGAGCTTTGGCTTCAAAAATTAGGCTGGGATGAATCAATTCCATTGCACCTCCATACTGCGTGGGAGAATTTCAAGGCAAATTTATATTTGCTGGACCGAATTGAAATCCCAAGACATGTCCTAACTTCTACCACGGCTAGTTACCAAATCCATGGATTTGCAGATGCCTCTTTAAGAGCATACGGGTGCTGCATTTATATTCGGAGCAATATCGCCAATGAAGTTTCATGCCGTTTGTTAACGGGAAAATCGAAAGTGGCTCCTATCAAGACGAAGTCTCTGCCGAGACTCGAATTGTGCGCAGCGCAATTATTGGCCAAATTATGGTCAAAGGTTAATCCAATGATGCCTGGAAGAATCGAGAGTGTAACTTTTTGGTCCGATTCTGAAATTACCCTTTACTGGATAAAATCGCATCCATCAACTTTGAAGACATTTGTTTCAAATAGAGTGAGCGATATTCAGGAGTTGTCTGCCCATGTCAACTGGCGACATGTGCCAACTAAAGAAAATCCAGCTGATATTGTCTCAAGAGGGTGTAACGTCGACGAACTAGGAGACTCATTATGGTTCAACGGTCCTCAATTCCTACTTCAGGATTGCCAATCATGGCCAGTTAACCCCAATTTTGAGCTCACTGCAGAGCAAGAGTCCTTAGAGAAAAGGAAGACAGCTGTATTTATCGCTGTTAAATCCCCGTCAAACTCAGTTCTAGAATTAGCCGACAAAATTTCATCGCATCCAAAACTGATACGCACATTTGCATATGTACTTCGATTTGTCGAGGGAGCTCGTAATAAAACCAAATACAGCTCCTTTATTCTCACACCAAAAGAACTGAATTGGTCATTCTTAAAATTTGTTGAAATAGTTCAGATAAACGAGTATTCTGAGGTTATTAAAAAACTTAGAAAATCAGAGCCACTACAGTCTAATTTGCAAAGACTGAACCCCTTTATTCACGAATACAGGGAGGAAAATCGCACTTTCAGATTAATAAGGGTAGGCGGGCGGCTGCTTAACGCGCCAATTCCATACGATGCAAAATTCCCTCTTTTAATGCCGAAGAAATGTCCATTTATTGAAATATATTTGCGAGACTTGCACGTTAAAAATTGTCATGCCGGTACCAAGGCACTTATTGCGCTTCTTCGCAACAAAATTTGGCTAGTCAACGCCAAAGAGGAATGTAGCAGGACAATCCGTAAATGCTTTCATTGCTTTCATTACAAACCGAAGTTAATGAATCAGATTATGGGGAATTTGCCCGCTGATAGAGTGAGGGCATTACGGCCTTTTAAAATTTGTGGAGTTGACTTTTGTGGCCCAGTAAACATTACGTTGAAGTTACGTGGCCGTCCTCCAATTAAAATGTATATTGCAGTGTTCGTTTGTTTCACTTCAAAGGCTGTACATATCGAGTTAGTGTCTGACTTAACTACCGATGCATTTCTTTTGTCTCTTCAAAGGTTCGTGGCCAGGCGAGGCGTGCCGGCGAAATTGTACGCCGACAACGCGACCAACTTTGGCGGCGCCAACACCGAGCTGCGGCAATGGAGGGAGAAGGTGGCCAGCGACACGAAGGTAGCGTCATTCGTCGCAGAGAAAGGGGTAGAATTTGCCTTCATACCCCCCAGAGCTCCACACTTCGGCGGTCTTTGGGAAGCAGCAGTGAAGTCTGCCAAAGGTCTGCTCTTGCGAACCGTCGCCAACGCGTTGCTCACTACAGAAGAGATGCAGACGGTACTAGCCGAGGTGGAGGCAGTACTCAACAGTCGACCGATCGCGCCACTCAGCACCGACCCCAACGACGGGGAGGCACTAACCCCCGCACATCTGCTAATAGGGGAGGCTCAAGGCACGCTGCTGCCCGAATCAGCGGTAGAAGAACCGGCCAAGCTAACGTTCTTGAAGAGATGGCAGCGTATCTCCGCACTCAAGCGGGCATTCTGGCGCATCTGGGAGAGGGACTACGTCCGAGGACTGCAAGAGCGAACCAAGTGGTCCGAGGTGCGCCCAGATCTAGTCGTCGGCAAGATCGTACTCATTCACGACGACAATCGCCCGCCCCTGCAATGGGCAACAGGACGAGTAGAGGCCGTAATCGCCGGCGGAGACGGCAAAGTGAGGGTAGCAGACGTGAGGACGAACAGCGGCGTTTATAGGCGCCCAATCCATAAGCTGGCTCTTCTGCCAGATGATTGAAGACGGAGTCCTTCAATGGGGCCGGGATGTTTGGCCAGATGATTTCTTCTCTCTCTCTCTTCTCTTCTTTCTCTATTCTTTTAACTGAACTATTTCTCTATAATTTGAATTATTTCCTCTTTTCTTTTCTGTCCAAATTAAGTTAAGGAATTCCCTAGGTTTAAGTCAATCTTAATTAGTAACACTTTTGTTTGTTTAACTGTCATTCCGCTAGGGAAATTCTGTGTAAAGTGTTATACTGTCATAGGCTATCTTCTTTATAATCTCCATTTTTAAATAATAAATGAATTGCGTTTTTTACATCCGAATCGACCGGTCGCATAATTGTTTTTATTGAGCGAAATTTAAATAGGTTAATCAGCCCATAAAGATAAAGACTCCCCTAAAAACCATTAGGGATAAACAAAGCCCGTGTTAGATAACACGGGCGCATAGGTCAGACGTAGAATACGTTAGTCATTTTGCAATTAAAATATATGAATTAAATATAATTTTTGATAAATGATTTAAATCTATCAAATTTATCTTTAATTTTTATGTTAAAAATTTAGGATAGTTTTTAACAAAATTTGGGTACACTTTATATCAATTCGATGCACTTTTGAAAACAAGTGTAAATACTGCATGTGGCAACACTGGTTCTGTAATGTTTACATAAAACATGCATTGTCATTATACTTCTCGTACTGCTTTTACACATGATGTTATAATACATAAAATACAAAGCATATGAAAATTAATACAAAATTTGAAGGAGTTAAATTTTGATTTACTTATAAAATCAAAAAAATTATATGTAGCAATATGATTATTTAAATACAAATCAAAAGAAGATATATTAAATATGTTACGACCATACTTGAATTTTCTTCAATGCATGCATAAAGTATTAAAAACTTATAATGAAAGTGACAAACATTTTCTCAAAATTTTGTGGTCCAGATCAACACCCCTACCTTACCGTATAACGTATTCTACGTTAAAAAAATTAATGTGAGTCCGATCACAGGGGAGATGTGTAAACATCTAGTAATGAAGTTGGAAGTACTTATGCTTTTAGTATATTTTTTTAATTAATCAATTAAAAGTATCAAAACTTTCAATATTGTAAATACATAGGAATTTGCTGGTTTTTGTTTGTTTTATTTAACTTATTTGGTTAGTAAATGGGCACACTGCAGTATATATGTACTGCATTAAAAACTACAGTAAGCAGTAAATGTACTGATTACTGAAAAAATTCAGTAAATTTTTACTGATAATGAAATTTAATTTGCATTACCAGTAAAATCATAGGGTCGTATTCATAATAATCAGTAATCGGGCATTACTGATTACTGAAAATTCAATGCACCTCATCGTAATCATGTAGGCACTTTATAAAAATTGCTGAAAAAAATTATAGTAATCAGTAAAAATTTACTAGTTAAAGAATTATTTTCACTGAAATTTTAGTAGTACTGCAAAGTGCCCATCTATGGTAAATGCCTTAAGTACAAATAGTTAATATTGGCTATGGTAACTAAAATAAGATACATATTTAAATTTTTGACTCGATTGTATTTAAAAATCTATGGAAAACTGCATCTATAGTAGTGGAATTGTTAGTTGTGGGGGTTTGTGGAGAATTGCTCATATGCAAGTGGAAAACGTCAAATAAAAATTTTGATAAAGCTTGCGACTGTGGGTTTGCAAAATTTGTATTAAAATCTCCACCCATAATAATTGGCATGAGATGGAGATTGTTACCCAATTGTCGTGCACCAGCTTCAGTGTAAGGCAACAGTACGTAATGAAGTACGAATGAATAATCTTAATTTATATTGGAATCTAATAGAAATTTTATTAGAATTAACATTACTCCCACTCAGCTTTGATACACTTTCTGTTGTTTTATGTTCTGAGTTATAATTTTTTTGGTATTTTGTAAATTATTTTATTATTTTGTATTTCTTGCGGTTGACAAGTTATTAATCAGCTGTTTACTGAAATGTAATGCATGTAGTTATTTTACAGCAATGGTTTTCGAAAATTAGTAGCTACTATTGCACACTAGATGGTGCTTATATGCAGCTGTTAAGTATGAATGACAATCTCAAAGACGAAGAAGACTTTTAGTTTGACAAGTTTAGTTTTTAGTTTTCCTTATATTTGACAAGTTTAGTTTTTAGTTTTCCTTATTTTGCTTTGTTTTAGTAAATTTCTTATTAAAAGTGCAAAAAATCTTTTTAAAAGTTATTAAAATTAAATGTTTTTAACATAATGTACGACAATTAGTGA
This sequence comes from Phaonia tiefii, assembly GCA_963931995.1. NCBI lineage: Eukaryota > Metazoa > Arthropoda > Insecta > Diptera > Muscidae > Phaonia > Phaonia tiefii. The sequence continues at coordinate 206,016,033 of OZ008368.1, forward strand.
AAATTAGTAGCTACTATTGCACACTAGATGGTGTTGAGTACATTGTATACACTAATACATAGCTCACACCGATTTGATAACGCTTTACGATTGGTTAACGATTACATCGCACATCTTACTCTAAATTTGTGATTGTATTGTGAAAAAGATTTGTACCCCCAGCGTATAGATGTTTACACATCAAAAAAATAAAATTCTGCATGAAACCATCATTATAGACCAAAAACTAATGATGCAGTTCGATTTGCAGGACCCGAATTTTTAGTTTATTTAACTGATGAATTTGAAAATATATTCCAAAAACTTTTTGTGAACATGATAGTGATGCGAACAACTTCGATTACATTCTTATTTGGTATCAAGAAGAGCGATAAACCAACAATAAACATCAACGATGATAGCTGATGTTCATGCTCATGAATAACAAGTCTGTGGATCGCTTAAGTCCCACACAGAAGAAAAAAATATAAATCGGTTTCTATAGAAGCCGCTGGTGGAAGAAGGTGTTAACTCACTTTCTTCAAAACAATATTTTCCTTCTTTTAATGTTTCCATGGTATTAATTAATTAAAAAAAATTTTCAAATTTAATTTAAATATCAGATGTTGACTTTTTTCTTATCTAAAACAAAATCAGATACCATGGAAGCATTAAAAATGGAAAATATTGTTTTTGAGAAAAAGTGAGTTACCACCTTCTTCCACCAGGGACTTCAATTCACTAATTTTTCTATTCAATTAAATTCTTGTTAGATTTTGCACCGATAAGGAAATCTATAGTATTAATTAATTGGATAAGATTCAATAAACAAATTATTATGTTAACTAAATAACTAATGTTTCATGGGGAACAGTTCACACAAACACAATTGTTGATCCAATTAAACATTAAGGGTGGTATTCTATAAGTCGTGAATCAGTCACTTCGCGTTACTTTTGTCGTTTTGGTAGTTTATAAAACGTTACAGCTGTGACTACCTGCGTTGTTACGTTATTTAATGGGTAGTTTATAAATCGCAACGCAACGTTTTTGATCACTTGAGCTGTCACACTGAACACGCAACAGCTCTTCGCGTTAGTTGAGGAAATTAAAAATTTAAAGAAAATTTTCGATCGAGGCTGTGCAGATGGAAGTATTTTGCATTTTATTGCTTATAAGTAGTTGCCAATGTTGTCTGAAATGGATTCGATGGATAGAGCTCAAACTTTTTTTTAATAATTCAAAAATATATTGTTTACGCACTGAAATTCTTATTTACAATAATAAAATTAGAAATGGAACGTTCAAATAAATAATGCATTGCAAAACTATTAGAATTATATTTAAAAATTAAAGACATCACTTGATGTTGACAATAATAAACAAAAGAACCAATACATTCCAATCAATACATACCGCCAAATGGCACGTGTTTTTGAAAAGACAACTAATTTAATATAGATGGGGAAATTTATTGCATATTGACTGCTGTAATTTTTATATTTACCAACGGCATTTGATTCAAGTCCGTTTAAAAAAAAATATTATGTTAAATTTTTTTAAACTTAATTTAATTTATGTATTTTAATTAATATTTTTATTGAAATAAGTTCTGCGAATGTTGAGAGGGCCGCCCTAATATTAAAAAAAGTTTACCTTATCGAGTCTTCGCATTAGCATTCGAGCGTTGTGTGAAAGCTTTACGCTTTACAATTCAAAATTAATGTTACAACAGCTTTATTGAAGCTTTCGCAAAAAAGCTTTATTACGTTAGCTTACTGTTTGTTTCACTTTTTACTAGATACATGTTGCCATGTTCCTAAGCAATGTTGAGCAACCAAAAACACTCAACCAAACACCACACATATGTTTGAGTGTATGTGTTTAAACAATTTTCATTTGAGAAATTTAAATATTAGGAAGATATCAACCAATATGAAATGTATATCAAACGAAAGATAACAACTTCATTTACCTACAAAAAAAAATTTAAAAAAATTCATCTAGCCGTTTCCTCAAATTCAATGAAATAAAGATTACAACAATAAAAACCTGACATGACTCCTCATACCGTAAGGTAAGACGTATTCTACGTCAAAATAAAAAATTATTTTCAATAAAAATATCACTTCGAAACAAGAATGGCAATCGAATTGCAAAGCTATGACAACACCGACTAAGTCCTAATAAATTGGTTCTTCCGGTTCAGCTACCATTCCTTGTTGAGAGTCGTCAGACACTCTAACGGTTTTGGCATCTGCGACCACAGAAGTTGATACAGTTTCTGCGCGGGGAAGTTTTAAGATTAAAAAGGCCTTCCAGCATATTCATCTTTGGGCGGTGTTACGGGTTTTCTCTTATAGATATACAAACACCGGCCTCATGGCTTTGAAATTGTTTTTTATATAAGAATCAAATGCTATTATATAAAATCATTTACATTTTGTCACATTTCCGTTGTTTAAATTAGTTTCACAAACATTTCCTACAATTTTGAATAAACGTCAATGAGAATTATGGGAAACTTCAGTGAAAGTGACACTAGTACTGGACAGCACCTAGTGAACAAAGTTGGCAATGGGCTCGTATCTATTATTTCCTTTAACTATGATATAAACTACCATTTTTGACTTTGGCGTTCTCGTTGGCTTTTGCGTTTACGTTCACTTTCGGGACTATTAGAATACTACCCTAAATACGAATTTCCGTGAGTAAACAATATAATTTTGAATTATTTGTTTAAAAAAGTTTGTGATCTAACCGTCGATTGCATTTCGTCCCAAATTGGCGAATACTTATAACCACTGAAATGCAAAATACTTCCATCTGCGAAGCCTCGATCGAAATTTTTCTTTAAATTTGTACTAATTTCTTGAACTAACGCGAAGAACTGTGACGTGTTCAATTTGACAGCTGAAGTTATCAAAAACATTGCGCTGCATTTTATAAACTTTCCATTATAACGTAACTCAACGCAGGTAGTCACCGAACAGCTGTAACGTTCTATAAACTACTAAAAACGACATAAGTAACGCGAAGTGACTGATTCACGACTTATGGAATACCACCCTAAATGCTCCAACAAAATTCATTCGGTTTTTAGAAAATTTAGAATTCCAGATGCTATTCCGGCCGTCGGTGGTGCAATGGTTAGTGTGCGCGCCTCTTGTACAGGAGATCCTGGGTTCGATTCCTGCTCCGACCACCTTAAAATTTGTTTCGACGACGGTCACCTCGCTTAGTGACGGCGACACTATCGAGTACTTAGCCATGAAAAAGCTTCTCAAAATACCGTTCGGAACCGGTGTAAAACTGTAGGTCCCAATCAATGAGCATGAAACTGTAAAGCGCACAGCTCACTGGTTGTGAGAAACTGTCCCTAATTCCTTCATGGGATGTAATGGGAAACCAGTTATTTATTTTTATTTATTCCGGTGCCAAGATTTGGGCACGTCTACAATCGAGATCGTGATAACTTCAGTTACTTTTTTATATTATTATCGACAACAATCTGCTTCAATTTTGTTCACCTTTGCCATTAAATGAAATGCACTTATGTAGATCATTGTGTTTCATATAAGAAATCGTTTATATTCGGGCTGCCACTCGCTCCCTTCTGATCATTATAGAACTTCCAGGCACGCAATGGTATTGTTAGGGTTTCTGGACATTTGCAGGACTTATTTAACTTTAGAGCCCATTTACACGTGGATATTGGAAAAAGTGTTCTTCACTCATCTTTGTTACAATTTCCTTTTTTTTAATAACACTACAATAGATGGTGTAACGTTTCCTAGTTGTTTCCGAATAGCACTACTGATAAAACGAGTTGTGGGAATCTGTCCCTACAAAAATCCCATACAAAAATATTAAAAAAAATATGTGCACTCCAAGATATAACCCATAGACGAATGTAGTATAGACACATTTATTCTCTCAATAAATTAAACGTCATAGGTATGGTTGCAAGTAAACATTGGATGGTGGAAAATATGGGTTCAATAAACATGGGTCCAACAAAGGAGCAACAACCGCAATTCAAGTTTTTGTGGAGAAATACCCAGCAAAAACTATTGGAAGTATTTCCATGGGAATCAGTTTTGCACTAGTTCCCGAAATTAGATATAAACGATTTATCTACCTCCAAAGAATGCATTTTAAACTATTTCCAAAAAGTTGTTATGAAAATGTTTCCAGCAAAACTTATGCTTTCCGAAGATGCAGTATAACCATATTTTCCACTTTCCATACGAAATAATGTTGTTATTAAATATTTGCCTCATCTGAATATTTGATTAGGATCCAAAAATTAAACACCATGTTTAGTTCTAAAAAATGGAACACCTAAGTGCCTCCGCCAATTTAGTTCCTCGTAAAAATACAAACAAGTCTCTTGGCGTAGAATACGTCTTACCTTACGGTATAGGGAGTCATGTCAGATTGTTAGTGTTGTAATCTTTATTTCATTGATTATGAGGAAACGGCGAGATAACTTTTTTTTAAAAATTTTTGTAGGTAAATGAAGATGTTATCTTTCGTTTGATATACATTTCATATTGGTTGATATTTTCCTGATATTTAAATTTCTCAAATGAAAATTGTTTAAACACATACACTCAAACATATGTGTGGTGTTTGGTTGAGTGTTTGAGTTTGTAGCGTGAACACAAACTATGCTGCTGTTTCAGTGTGGACACAAACCTTCGGCTGTTGTTTTGATTGATGAAATATTGAAATTTCGTATATTTACTTATGCATTTAAGTGAAACAAAATGTTAAATGTGAATTCGAATTTAACATGGATATATAATTATAAAAAATATATGAAAAAATTAATTCATACATTTTTATGTTAAATGAAAGTGCTGCCAAGTAAGCAAAATAACAATACTGCTTGATGCTGTTTGACAGCAGCTGACAGTTGACGTTTAGTAAATTAAAATATCAAATAAATAAATTAATTTGCTTATGTTATTTATCATGTATTGTTATATATGTTTTCTGTCTTATCGGATGGCGTATTCTACGTTAAACTTAATGGCCGTGTCTCTGACACAGCCTGCAGGGATAGTCCGTGGCCGAAGGCCTCGGACAACTGTCTGTTGTTTTTTTTACGTAGAATTCGTTATACGGTAAGGTAGGGGTGTTGATCTGGAGCACAAAATTTGCAACTTGTTTTTTTTTTTAACCGTTCTTTAAAAAATGCTTTTTTATTTTAAAAAAAAAATGCTTTTTTATTTGTAAAAAATGCTGTTTTATTTTACTTGTGAAAAGTAACTTATTTTTACTTTTTTTAAAAAAGTAAATTTTCTTAACAAAAGGTACATTTCTTAAGTACGTTTCAAAGTACATTTCAAAGTACATACATTAAGTACATTAAGTACATTTCTTAATTACTTTTCACTAAGTACATTCCTTAAGTACATTTCTTTCTTCTCTTCTACCTTCTTAAGTACATTTCTTCTTAAGTACATTTCTTAAGTACATTTCTTCTTAAGTACATTTCTTCTTAAGTACTTAAGAATGTGAGCATTTGAGCATTGTGAGCAATGCATTTGTGAGCATTTGTGAGCATCCTGCATTTGTGAGCATTTGTGAACAGGTAATTGCATTTGTGAACAAGTAACTTCTTTTTATTTTTTTTTTAAAAAGTCCATTTTCTTAAAAAAGGTCCTTTTTAAAATTTAATATTTTGCTGGTTAACACTAAGGTGGAGGGTATCAAAGATTCGGCACAGCCGAATTTAACACTTTTACTTGTTTATAATAAATTCGTCAGCGCCTTCCAAATCTAATTTAAAGAAAGCGTTAACAGCTTTTGCTAATGGAGCGTTTTGGAATCGGTATTCCATATTAGAAATTATGCTATCGATTACTGGATAATATATAGTAACCTTCCAAAAACCAACTGAAGCAATATCATCTGGCAGATCCAAAAATGTGCTGTTACCTAAAGTTGATTCGATATAAAAATCTAGAGTTTACCTTTTTTTCTTTTGGTAACTCGTATTGATTCCAACGATATATTGGTTGTGTTTTTTTTGTAACATATATACGAGACGGATGTAGGATACAAAAAAAAACGCATCGCGATAAAATATAAATGACTTGGCACCACTTTAATGTAAGTCAATTTTTTACATATTTTATTGACATTTAATATTTATAAACTTAAAGTTTTTGTTTACGCAAATTTTTTCAATTTAAATTTGATATTTGTGTACTATAATTAAGGCATCTAATTAAAATGCACCCAATGAACTCACTACATTTCTAAAGAGAATTTTGCTGGTCGGCGATGTCGAATTGATCCCTCCCCATAATCCTTCGAGTAGCTGGGTAAAGAAGAATTATGAACTGCCGCAAAGGCAATAAGAACACGACATGATGGCGCTGCAACGGATAAACGAATTCCGCGGTGCCGCCGTACAACAATTATTAGAAGCAGTTTTGGTTCCAACATGTGAATTTGATTTTGCAAGATAATCCGGTTATCCGATGGATTTCTTCACGGGATTATTTGACAGTCTAGCTAATAAAGTATATTCCAAGTTCTAATCACATACAAAAACCACATTACTTTTTTTGTTTTAAGACACGTCTATTTATTATACATTTCCATTCTACTTTTATTTGAGGGCTGTTCTATTCGAAATGTGTATTGCAAGATTCGTACATATGTACAGGAAAGTGATTCGGATTGTAGTACGACATCCTATTGAAGTGTCTTCGGATACATGTTTTCTGTATATAGTGTATTGCAGTAGTTTTCGTAAAAAAGTGTCTTGCGAATACTCCACAGAAACGCACTGTCTCAGAGACTTTCTTCAAATCCATGGATGTGTACTCCTTGATCGTAATGTGGCACAATTCGTGGGAAAGTAACGGCAACAGTTGAGGCAAAATCACCGAACTTGACCCTTAGGAAAGAGAATTACAGGACAGACATATTATCATGATATGGATGTAATTTTTTCTGCTTCTTACCCCGACGCTATAAATTAACCCATATCACAATGATGGCACTAGTTGTGCTCCTTCAACACTACGTAAGTATGTAGTACTGAGTCGTTGAGAATACGGGAACTACTGTGCGCTTTTGAATCTGTCTATTATGGCTTAGGCCTTTCCCTGGGTAGCAATATTTAACCGTTGATATAATTTTCAGCGTAGGTTCCGGTTACGTTGCTTTTACGGTGGACATTGTCTATTGACACAATTTGTTGACGATTCAACTTAAGGGGGAATATGGAAATGGTAAAATAAAGCACAAAATTGTGAAAAATTGACATTTTACATAAATTTTACAATAAATTGTTTTTTTCAACAGACATTTGTCAAGTAGGAATTTGTCAAAGTAAAATGATGACTTGGTAACATTGTTATATTTTTTTTATCTTTATACTACTTTTAGTTACAACCTATCCCCGATAGGCTTAACAGGTATAATTTTCCCCGCTAGCATATACCGGATAGCATTTGTATGGGAAAACGGATATAGGTTACAAAAAAAAAAGGTTTATAGGTTATAGGTTTCTTTTGAAAAGTTTTCAATAACGCTTCCAATTTTATCAAACTTATTACTACTATTTTTAAATATTCCAAGGGTAGCGGCAATTGTATCATGAGCTTGTCCAAGTGTCGAATTTTTCGTTTGAAAAAATTTGTTCAAAAGGTTTATCGTTTGAAGAGCAAAATTAGAAAGGTTTAATAATTGAAGTCAATAGTCTATTAAGGAATATTAAATCGGCTATCGAAAAATATGAACACACTTACAAAAAAATATTAAACTAAAACAGCAATTAAAAAAAGGAAAAAAGTCTGGGGTGGGCAAAACCGAGTCTAGGGTGGGCATTGCCCACCCAAGCCCTCTCTTTCTACACCAATGGTAACAAAAGTGCCTCCTTTCTCGCTTCTAAGCAAAACTCATATTTAATTCTACTGGTTTGTTACAGTTTCTCAAATTATGAGCATTTTGTACCTCATTGAAGGCAATATTTGTTTACTAGGAAGTGTAGAAACAAATCTTTGCGCCTTCTGCGTATTAAGCGGACCACACATTTATTATTAAGCGGACCACACATTTATCAATCGTAAGTATCAGCTGTGGTTAGCCTTGAGATTTATTGGTGTATACAATATTATTATTTATTGAAATCAGGGACTAAAAACAGTTATTATTGATTTAGTTTTCAAGTAAAAAAATCATTGTAAAGAAAATTCACTAGAACTACTTAGTAAAGTGAACCAAAACGTTTACTCTGATACTATTTAGCCAATTTTTTTCTGATTTTTATTATAATTTTCGCTATTTTTATACATGTATGTATATTAGGGTGGGTAAAAAAAAATTGCTGCTGTCACCACCTAAAAATTAAGTTCAGAGTGTTTAATGACTATTTGCAAAATATTGCGATTCTGGGTTCAGGAAATTGTGAGCTATTTTGCTTTAAAAACACCTCTAATTATCAGGTATTTTGGGTGTAACTTTTAAGATGTTGCAGATATTTTGAAAATTTATTATGGGTACGTAGACCTTTATGAGTTCTTGCATTGCACATATTGTTTTTATTTGTATTTTTGCAGTTGATTGAGTTATAGAAGTTTAAATGCCGTTTTTTAGTGGATTTTCGTGATTTTCGGGATTTTTGTCCTAAGAAAAAATCAAAATAACTCCGTCATTTTTACTCGTATATTAACACTGAAGATGTCATTGTTAAGGTTATAAACTCAGCTTCGTAGCTCGGTATGATTATTTGGAACGTAGCGTTAAATTATACAGCTTATTTTTATTTTTGTCGGTAGTATTTCAAAATTTTTCGAAAGTTAAGTTGCAAATTTTTACCCGCAGTAATCATTTCAAAGGTATTAAATCACGCTTTTTACTTCGGGTAAAAATTTGCAACATTTTTTGCGATCAATGTAGTTTTAAATGATGAATTTCGAAAAATTTGGAAATACTACCGACAAAATTAAAAAAAAGCTGTATAATTTAACGTTATGTTCCAAAGAATCATACCGAGCTTCGAAGCTGAGTTTATAACCTTCTCAATGACATCCACGAAATTCCACTAAAAAACGGCATTTAAACATCTACAACTCAATCAACTTCAAAAATACAAATAAAAACAATATGTGCAATGCAAGAACTCCTAAAGGTCTACGTACCCATAATAAATTTTCCAAATATCTGCAACATCTTAAAAGTTACACCCAAAAAACCTGATCATTAGATGTGTTTTTAAAGCAAAATAGCTCACAATTTGCTGAACCCAGAATCGCAATATTTTGCAAATAGGCATTAAACACTCTGAACTTCATTTTTAGGTGGTGACCTAAAAGTGATTTCTTTGCATGGGATTTTACCCACCTTAATGTACATACATCTTATGTGAACTAAAACTTGGTAAAAAATGCTGCATTTTCGGCTTCTTACTTCACGTCCTCAGTACCCGATAATATTATTCTTGCTCCAAAAAGACAAATTTTAATATAAAAAAAATAATTGTAAAATGTTATCGATTTTTTCCAATTAGTAGATTATGCCATGATTGGCCGTCGGTGGTGCAATGGTTAGTGTGCGCGGCTCTGGTACATGAGCTCCTGGGTTCGAACCCTACTCTGACCACCTTCAAAAAAAAATTGTTTCGGCGGCGGTCACCTCGCATAGTGACGGCGACACTATCGAGTATATAGCCATGAAAAAGCTTCTCAAAATACCGTTCGGAATCGGTGTAAAACTGTAGGTCCCAATCAGTGAGTAAAAACTGGAAAGCGCACAGCTCAGTGATTGTGAGAAGGTCTCCCCGGTCCCTTCATGGGATGTTATGGGAAACCATTTATTTATTTTATAGATTATGCCACTCATCGAAAATGTTGACTATTTTCTATATTAACTTTGTTACCGTACGTAATATTTCCCAATTTTTGAAAGAAATTTGTGTAATTTCGCCATGGAATAATAAATTTCTTTCCAAATTTAAAAAATAGTACAAAAAGTAAAAATACTGCGTTCGGGAATAAAACTATTATCGCGACGTTATATACCAGAAAAAGTGAACACAACGATATCACAACGTGCATCGTCTGATCTATTTGAATATATTGATCATTTACATACTTTATTTATTAGATCAGCATACGGAATGAGTAAACATAAACAAATATCAGAGAATGATTCGCACAGCGAACTAATTAAACTGCTTGCTGAAATGAACAAAAAAAAATGGATTCGTTATCAGGTAATAAAAACGTTACAGAAAACTTTGAAATATTTAAAACTGCTATGCAAAAACAGAACTCTCTTGTCGTAGATGTCCTCGCCGAAAATAATGTAGCCTTTATGAAAGTCCTTAAAAATCAGAATTCCTTACATACCAAAATATTTCCTATTAAATCTGTGGAGGCTTTAAATAAGTTAGAAGAGTCAATAGACGAATTAAATGAGCACGAATATGTAATCATATCTTCTTAATCAATTCTGATGTGTTTAAATTTATGATAGAATAAAGTGCAAACGTCTCAAATCATACCATTTCTATTTGGTTTATAAATATATTTTCAGATTGAAACGAGTAGAGCTGTTACTGGAAGACGTTGAGTTCGAAAAGGGTTATCAGATATTGTGTCCTCAGATATGTTATCAAAATTTAAGGCTTAAAGAGCGTTCAATAAATTGCGTTTATTAAATTATAAAAAAATCTTAATATTACTAGTTTCATTAAGCAAACTTTATATATTGTAGTGGGATCTTATGATAAAGATTCATCTAAACAATCGTTTAAAGATGACCTTAAACTTGCTCATAGATTAGCTAAAAATCATTGGTGTAAAGAAGAAGAACAGTAAAGCGATGATGGTGAACCTGAAGAACTATGAATTTTTGAAAAGTTCATATTAATATTTGACTACTAATACCTATTTTTAATCTTTTAATTCAACATTTATTACTTTTATGTAAAATGTTTTAAGCTCTTTTTTTTTAATTTTCGCATTGAGTGCTACATTTGTTTTCTAAAGGCTAAAAATAAAAATTCGTACAATTCTTAATCAAAAACTGCAACAGAATCTTTCAATTTATCAACATTATACAGATACATTTTGTATACAAGGTTAATTTCTACTAAATTATTTTAAACGGCACCATTGAATGCGGATTTTGTTTCAATTTATCAACACTTTTGAGAAGTATTTTTAAATTGCTTCTTTAACAATAGAAAAACATTACTTCTTTATCATTAACTAGCTGACCCGGCAGACTTCGTTCTGCCTAAGAAAGTATATATAGATCTATATATTATCTTACATAAAACATAACAAAAGAAAAGTTCTTAATTAAAATATGGTTTGAAATTCGGAAACTTCTGAAAACATGATTCTTAAAAATAATTTTAAAGCAAAAATTGCGAAAATTAAATAATCCGAATATGACTAAATATATGTTAAGAATGGAACACAAAAAGTACTGATATGTAATTTAAAAGTACGAAAAAGTACGGATAAAGGAACCAAGAACTTCAAAGAGAATATCGAAGAAATATCAAAAAAATTATTCAAAAGGTACTGAAAGTAGTACCAAAAACGTGCAAACACAGTACCAAAAATGTACGGAGAAAGACGCAAAAGAAAGCCAAGTAGAACAACCTGGATGTTAAAAAAGGAATAAAAAAGTAGCAATAAAATACAAAAAAGTAGGAAGAAAGGTACAGAGAACTTCTAAAACAATATAACAGAAAAAGTAAAGAAGGATGCAAACTGTACTAAAAATGGCACCAAAAAAATGCAAAACAAAGTACCATATTAAGTATCATTTTGAGACTTCTCATCCCATAACCGAAACGTAGACCCCAAAATTACTAATTCCATATCCAGCCGTTTGATTTTTGATGGTACAGAGTACTTTAAAGAGAATATAAGAGAAATAGCAAAGATGGACGCAAAAGGTACTAAAAATGGTACCAGAAAAAGTACATAAATAGTACCATTATACGACATCTCATCTCATAAGAGAAAGGAAGACCCCAAAATTCCTCATTCCATCTCCAGACGTTTAGTTTTGACGATAGTACTATATTTTGCCACCTTTTTGCTATAATTTGATCCCTTAAGTACAAATCTTGAACAAAAAAACTTCTTCTCCTATGTCTGCGTTATAAGAGGAATGCGTAACCCAAGTTTCATGATTCTGCCTTCAGCCGTTTGGTATTTACGATGGTACTATTTTTGTCCCCTTTAGTACTATTTTTTCCCCAAAGGTAGAAATTTCGTAAAACCACTTCCCACTCCGATTCTGCGTCATAAGAAAAAATTACAAACCAAATTTCTTGATTCTGTCTCCAGCCGTTTGGTCAAGACGATGGTACCACTTTTTTCCCCCTTTTGCCCTTTTTTCTCCCTAAAAGTAAAAATTTGGCAATGTTACTTCTCCTCCCCATTTTTATGCGTTAAGAGGAATGTACAACCCAAGTTTCGTAATTCTATCTCAAACCGTCTGGATTTTAGTGTAGTACCATTTTTTCCACTTTTTGCCCTTTTTTCTCCCTAAAAGTAAAATTTTTGAAAATTCACTATTCCCCCTCATTTTTATTCGTTAAGAGGAATGTACATACCAAGTTTCGTGGTTCTGTCTTTAGCCGCTTTGATTTTAGTGCAGTACCATTTCTTTCCCTTTTTGCCCTATTTTTCCCCCTTAAAGTACGAATTTCGAAAAATCCCTTCTTATCTCGCATATTCACCCCCAAAGGAATATACAGTCCAAATTTCATTATCCTACCTTTAGCCGTTTGGCCAGGGCGCTGATGAATCAGTCAGTCAGTCAGTCAGTCAGTCATTCAGTAACGCAACAATTTTATATATATAGATTAAAATGTAGATAAAAAAAATTGAATTTTTTAAAGACTATGAGCAATAGTGAAAAAATAGAGAGTGGTCGATACAAAAAAGTGTTTCCACCCAAAGCCAAGCGCATGTTAAATTCACTAGTGTTGATACAATTTTTCACTGATTCCGGTTCCTGGCTCCTATTACTTTCTTTACTTCCTTGGAACCAATGTTTTTGCTGGGTAGTTATGCTAAATACAATACAAATGTATACCAACGATAAAAGTCAACAAAAAAGTGCAAAATAGATTTAAAATTGTCAGTTCTACACCAAAACGACATGAAAAAGTTAGGTGAACATATTGATGTGTTAACGTCTATAGCGGCGTATAGGGACTAAATATATCAAAGTCAATACATGCAAACAACAAACAGACAGGTTTTCTGCTGCTGCTAAAACCAGATTTAATGCTCCTGCTAAAACCAGATTTTATGCTGCTGCTAAAACCAGATTTTCTGCGACTGCGAAAGAGAATAATGACGTGTTAAACAAAAATGAGCGAGCAAGAGAGCAATGAAAAAGTGGTGTGGCAGGGGTGAGGCAAACGATATTGTGTCTTTAGCGTATGTGTTAACATAATAATGTATGTTTGTACATGTGTCTGTTTGCTGTGTTGAACGGAGATATAAAGCATAGCCACGCAAAATTTCATTTGCAATTCTTGCGCAGTCGACGGTATGGTGACACACTAATACGTATGTACAAAGTATGTGTGATGTTGTGTGTTTGGCTGTTTCGTTGCTGTTGATATGGCAAACATGTGGTTCTGTGACACACGTATACGTCAGCTACTTCGGACAAAGTATGTCTGATGTTGTGTGTTTGGTTGTTTTTAAATGTAACGTCATCATATGATTGATCGCTGGTTTTTTATTTTACCATGTAACATTCACACATGTGTTCATATAAATCGAACATTTACCGTGTATCAAAAAGGTGTTAACACATCGCCCGTGAGTTCGAACACTCATTGGATTTCTTTTATAACTCCACCTGGAGTAAGTTAATTTTAAATTTAATTTCTCTCATTTCCACAAATCTACGATGAAGAGTGTGAAATGAAACGTCAGATGAGAGAATAAATGTTTCTATTCTATATTCGTCTATGATATAACCCATAGAGTAATGACGTATAGAGTTGCAATTGTCCCCATCTGGCATTTCCTTTCACACTATTCGTGGTTCGGTCGGTGCGATAGAGAGTAATTTGACGTAAATTGGCTTACACCACGTGGAATTACAAACATTTTTGACTTAAAATTTTCATGTGGTTTTGATGAAAAATAGTGAAATTTAAACGTATTTTGGACTTTTTTTGAAATATTTTATTGTTAGTGTATATTTGTGGTGTGTATTTATACAACAATTTGAACGCACAAACCGAAATGCCGTTGCTGATTTACTGTTGGATGGTTTGAGCCATTGCCTCTATCTGGTATTATTAAAGCAATACTTTCCAACATCCAACCGCACATCTGCAACACACCAAATGTCATGAATTTACTGAGAGAGTTGGCGTCTCTATACGTCATTAGTCTATGATATAACCAGTCAAAAGCCGGGTATTCAGGTTTTATGACATTTTCGTTGCCATAAGAAGTACGTGTATAAAAAAACAAAAATTTCATGAACCGAAAATTTCGCTCACTGTTCATTTGCTTGGTACTCAGCTCTTTGCAAAAACTTCGTAGGCAGTATCAAGTACAGGGTTGTTATAAAAAAGTTATTCCTACGAAAACAATTTCGATTATTTTAGTAAACATAAGTACACTCGTTAAAAATAAAATGGAGTACAAAGATGAAATATTAATGTAATATTTGCTAGATAAATCACAGATATGTGGTATCTCCCTGTCACAAAATTTTCCGTTTAAAGATGACAAAATTTCTTACGAAAATTTCGCAAGAACTAAATACGTAGCTTAACCAGTAAAAATTATGCGAAAATGTGCAACATCCAAAAAGTTACACACAAAAAACCTGAATATTACGGGTGTTACACAAAAGTAGTTAGGGGTGTTACAAAAAGTAGTTGCACAACAATCTAAATATCGAGCTCATTTATCTTCAGATTTTCATAATTTAGATATCATGGGAAAGGTAGTAATTTGCGCTTTTTACTACGGAGAAAAATTTGTACAAATATTGCCTGTAAATAATGTAAAAAATGATTAAAAAGTATTTCAATTACTAAAGACAAAAAGAGTCATACTGAACTAAGAAGCTGAGATTAGTCCTTTCAAAACGACATATTAACTGTCAACATGCGAGGAAACATGGCTGAGTTATATTAATATTTCTGGAAATCTGTTCGAAAAATCACTAAAAAAAAAGGCATTAAACTTTCCACAACTCAATAAATTAACAAAAGCTAAATTTAAAAAATATGTGCAATTTCAAAAAAGTTACACCCAAGATACATGAATAGTAGGGGTGATTTTGACGCAAAATAGCTCACAATTGGCTGAGAGCAGAATCAGCAAACAGTAATTTTTAGTTTGAAACAATGACAAATGAAACAATGAGGTTCAGCCACAGATATATGAATCTTGATACTGAAGTTTGCGGCCAATTTTTAAAAGTTCTTCGTTAGAATGGGGAATTTCATATAATAAAGTATTTTACTTTAAACATCGTTGGTATGTAAATGTGACCATAGAATGTTATACAGTTTTGCTTTAGCTTTAATGAATATACAATTTTTTCTATGAATGCACATTTTTAAAACTTAAATTTAGTTTTTTAAAGAGGAGATAGGAAATCTTTTAATTCTCATTATCGATTAACATTTTGTCGATGGTATTAACATATTGTAATTTGATTTAATTGGCCAAAAGGCTTTAAATTACAAACAATTTTGAGAAATAAAAAAAAAAACAATTTTATAACAAACTGCATTTAACGATTCACATGATCCGATTCGCTAGAAAAATCATTACCAATAATTAACTCTTTTCATTTCCATGAAATTCAAGTGTAGTTTTGAAAAAATCCTTCAGCGCCCTTCGAAAACTGAACATAAACGTATTAAGTCATGTGATGACTACTGACACGCGTATACAACGAGTTGATGTCATTAGAGTTTAGACAGATGTGAGTGGGATGTGATGCCGATGTTGTTGAAGTGTGTGACAGCTTTTTTTTTAACGCATCCTGCCAACATCATTACGGATTTACGCATTGATTGATATCAAATTTATCGCCGTTCTACCCGTCACATTATGTGTGGGGAATAGATTTATGTGAATGAGTGGAAATACATACGTATGTTGTTTGTTTACCCCTTTCTACAAGTGTAGACATACATTTGTTTGTACCCTATATTAAAAATTATATCCTATTTGGCATTGAGGTACTTTATGCTCACTGGTTCATCTCGGTATAAAACCATTTATTTTCCATAGACTCTTGAGTTTCAGAAAAGTTTAGTAAAGTTTAACTTTTAATTCGAGTAGTTGAAAATGCTGATATTTTTCAGGTGGCGGAATTAAAAATCCTTTGGTTATTTTTGGAACGAAGTTCCTTATCGCACCTTGCGGGATGGGGGCTAAATGAAAACATTTTAAGCAACTATTTTTTAACTACTTTATTACAACCCATTATTATCAACTATATTGGGTACTTTTGGTTTGGTTTGGGTTAAAGGGAAGTTTTCTAGGCGGAGCCTGTTTATTACATATTGTAGTTTTGAAGCCAATAAAAAATAAATTTAGAAAAGCCAAAGTGCAAGACTGGCAAATCCATGAAGTACAACCATTAGCATGGAATTAAATTTGGCAGCACACATACTCTTACAATCGTACTTTTGGTTAGGTTTGTGTCTAGACTAACATTTCGGGGCATATTTTTTGCTTAATGGGAAGTTTTCTCGGTGGAGTCTGTTTATTACATATCGTCAGCTAAAATCCTAAAAGACGTAACAACATTTTCATCCCTTTACAGGAGAGGCAAAAAATTTAGATATAGAATCGGAATTTTGAGAATAAAATTACCATTTTGGGTCGCAGATGTCAATAAGTTTGTGGGGATATGTAGTTTAGTCAATTATAAGTCGTCCCCTCAATAAAACAATAGTGTATAATTTTTTTGCGATTCGAGATAAGGAAGTTTAAAGTTTTTGTGATATTAGACATCTTGGAAAACAGTAATATTTCAGAAAGTAATCGATGTTATTAATTTGTGATCATTTAAATATGTGGTGGGATAATCAGGCTACTAGTAGATGATATTTCATTAATCTACAAATGCTTTAATTGCAAATAAATGGGATTCAAAGAATCATTATGTCACTTAGGCTATTTTATTTGTTTTGTAATATCTATGAAAATCATTATAAATAAGTAAATAAATGGTTTCCCATTACATCCCATGAAGGGACTGGGGAGAACTTCTCACAATCACTGAGCTGTGCGCTTGCCAGTTTTCATTCACTGATTGGGACCTACAGTTTTACACCGATTCCGAACGGTAATTTGAGAAGCTTTTTCATGGCTATATACTCGATAGTGTCGCCGTCACTATGCGAGGTGACCGCCGCCGAAAGAAATTTTATTTTTTTTGAAGGTGGTCAGAGCCGGGTTCGAACCCAGGATCTCATGTACAAGAGCCGCGCACACTAACCATTGCACCACCGACGGTCATTATTATACACTATTTGATTTGAATCTTTTACGCCATTTAACACGAAATACTTTTAAATTGTCGGACGAATGTTCATGCAGTAAGACAAAGTATTCGTGATTAACAATCCATTTTATTCATAATTCACAGTAATTTTTTGGTATTTCAATGACACGTTGTTAATTGTTTTGCAATTCAATTTTTACACAGTTTAAGTAATTAGAAAAGGAAATATTCATCAATATTCATCTTCGGGAATAACCTCCTCCACATCAGGCTCATCCAAGCAATTTTGATTTCCCCCAGGTTGAAGATTAAGATAAAAAGAATGAAATTCTTTGGGTATGACATTTTTGGTGCACAGCCCCTTGAGATCATTGTACTTTAAGGAAGATATGGCAAGCTGTTGCTTAAATTTAGGGCACACATTTCGGGTATCACAATTATTAGAGGTTGATTTGTTCCTCTTTCGCTCCATTATGTCAATTGTTTGCCACTCGGAGTCCCATTTCTCTTTGTAGGGCAGCAAATTAGGATTAACTTTATCCACTTTAATTTGATCCACCTACAACCAATTTACTGATTTGGTTTCGTTATTCTTTTTGAAAGTGTGTTCTCATCATCTGAACCATTCCCTGAGATCATAAATATCGTACCAGAACATTCTTGTTTTCTTCGGGACAACCTCAAAATAGTTGGCCATTCCTCGGGAGAGTAAACGGAATGGATATATTTGGTTTTTTTTTTTTTTTTTTTTTTAATGTTTATTTATTTGTAAATATTATGTTTAAACTATAATAAACACTAGTTAACAATAACAATTTTATTATATACAATGTCTCTTAATCGAGCACTCTAGTATTATCAATATGATAAAGATTGTTTTTCACAATATACAAAATATTTTTTCTTCTTATTCAAGATTAAGAATATATAATAATTGTTTGCAAAGAAATTTTTTTTAAAAACATTGCTTTTATGATTTTTTTTTTGGTAAGAGGGCTTGTGTCAAGAGGTAAAAACGAGAAAAAAAATATAATTAATTATCAATATATCCACCAAAATTTTTTGTTTTTAGTTTGTTGTAAATATCTCAGATCTTTTCTCGATATGCTTGTGCTATATCTGATATTTAAGTGATCCATGTTGCAATTGACAGCTTTTATATTGGCTCGTCTATAGTTGTGATAAAAGACTGGAATACCATTTTCGTTTTGAATAATTCTTTTGTTATCGAGATAGACAAAAGCCTCAGGTGGAACAAACCCCTTATCTAGGCAATCAATTATGGATATATTTCGTTTGCATCGTTCAATTGTCGAGTGCATACAATCGGCCTTCATTTGTGTGTGGCTACTCTCTAAATAATTAATTGTAACCGTATTTAAATTAAACTTACGGATTGCGTGAAATAAGAACGCTGCAATATAACGATTCCTATTCTGCCCACCACAACAATCAGAATACAAAATTAAATTCGTTACATTTTCGTCAGATGAGCTCAACATTTTTATAATTGTGGTCCCAATCTCGTCCAAACTCCTTTGTCCCTGCGTTTCATCACACAAGCAACAGTAGCCTTCCTTCGACGCAAGATCGAAAAATGCATTGGTAAAACTAGCAAACTTGCTTGAATAATACAATGAGCTTACATTACTGCATGGCCTTGTCAAAACAGATTGTAAGTCAAAAGTAAATACTCTCAATTTGCTATTAATTTTTGCCTCTTCTTTATCGGCCTCCTTTTCCTCCCTAGCCCTCTTCTCATTTTTTACACGTCCATCATACGCTTCCTGCAAATCGTCCTTGTCATCAGAGTTACGTAATCGTTCGCATGTGTTGTAGCATGTATCCTTCTTCGGCTTATGAAAAGAATAATTATATTCGTTGCAGAAAATACGCCTGCACATACTTTCCTTAATGGAATTGCCTTTATGTTTTCATTAAGGAGTTGAAATTTGAAATGTTTAAGTTAGAAGCAAGGTGTAAGCGTTTTGATTTCGATCGAGTATAGTGTCTCTCCACAGCCGGAAACGATTCAATATGCTCCTTAATGATTCTTTTAGTTTCTACATACACTTTTTGACGATGGTCATGGTGTCCCCGTTTATCTATATCTTCCTGACATGCACTTTTCTTTATGAAACCCGAAATAGCTCCATCAGATATATTCAGTGTTTTCAGAAAGAACTGCTTGCATACTTGTTTAGACCTCAGAGTGTATGTTAGAGTCTTGTCTCTTCGGGAGCCGCCATCAAGAGCCCTCTTGCATTTCTTTAATTGTATGCACTGGCTTAAGTTCATCTGTTGTTTTGCGTAGTCTGAAAGTTCCCAAAACTCGGCGTTGATCGCAATACGTTCTTTATTGTTAATCTGCTCAATGCATTTGTGCCGACAATTGCAATTCACCAGTTTTGGCAGTAGCTCCTTAATTCATTTCCCGCTGTTGGTCACGTAAGCCTTTTCTGACTGCCTTTTCTTCTTCCAAATATTTTGCATCCATGCATGCGTGTTCGTTTGTAACATGTAATATATATAATGTATATAATATAGTGTCTATGTCCCTTTCCTCTGTTTTCGACTCAGCACATGCTTCTGCCTCTTCATCTGTTTCCGGAACATAATCGTCCGAAGTTTCATCTGATAAATCTGCAGATAGATCTATTTTAGCCTCAGCGTCACCAAAACCTATCGAAATTCCATTTACATAGTCATAATACGGCACACAATTATTATCGTCTCACAGTAAATACTCACCATGACTTGATAGATCCATTATTTTCACGAAATTTTCACAATAACACACCAACAAAAGCAGAATTGTCCAGTCAATGCCTTCTCTCAGCAAATTCTACAATCTTTCAAAGAGTTGACAATAACAGTATAAACAGATCTTAAGCTATTGTTTACGTCAACCATAGAACACACAGAGAAATTTTGTATGATATATAAATTAGTGTATAAGTGTAATATGGATTGACTCCAAATAATATTTTGTCAAAAAATAGTGTATATCAATATACGTCATTTTTCGACTATAGTTTGTTATGAAAATGGATTGTTTTGAATAATAAAAATAGTGTATGCGTTTATACATTTTTTTTTCTTTGAAATTATATTCAGAGTAACAACTAATTAAAACACCATACCTGTACTTGCATAAGTATTAGTGAAAACACGCAAATATACGCTAATATTTTAATTGAACATTTGACCCACTTCGTGGAAGTAGAATTTCACCAAATTTTGACCAGATTTAGAAGCAGTTATGTAGATTATTTTTATACAATAAAAAAATAATGGTGTACATGCGTATACACTATTTGTATTGGGACCCATTCTTTTGACAACCAGCAGCAGACTTTCATCGAACAGGAAAACTGATATGACTTTATTATATAATAATATATTACTCTATAAAGATAAATCTTTTATAATTATTTTTATTTGTATCACTATTTTTCATAATTTCGGAACAATTAATCCAATTTTTCTTAAAACAGACATCTTACTAGTTTCAATACTATATAGTTTATTACTCAAATTTCTAAAGTGCTTTATTTATGTTATCAAATATAAAATTTTAAAATTATGGCTACCTTAAATAGCTTGAGGGAAGCCACCAAAGACGGAACAGCTAATATGATTAGAGTATTATGCAGTCAAAAAGAAGGCTTGAAGATCTGCCACATAAATGCTCAAAGTCTGGTGAACAAAATCGACGAATTTCGGTACATATTTGAAAACTCTGGCGTTGATATTATATGTGTCTCCGAAACATGGTTTAACTCCGATATAGCTAGATGATAGTATAATTTCAGTGGATGGGTATAGTGTGGTGAAAGTCGATAGAATTGGTCATGGCGGAGGAGTAGCAATTTACATTAAGAGGGGAATAGTTTTTCATACTGTTTCAACGTCAGCTGCTCCCGACCTTGTTGAATATGTTCTTGTCGAAATTAAAAGTAGCAACGGTAAGCTACTTGTGGGCGCAGTCTATAGACCAAATTGGAACATTGGTTTAGATTTATTTGTTTCCAATATAGAATCATACTCCATTATGTATAACGACATCCTAATCGCAGGCGATTTCAACTCTAACATACTAATTGAATCCAACTTAATCGACAAATTAATACCCCTCGGCCTCTCTCCTGTTAATTTCATCTTACCAACGCATATTTCTTCTACCCGAAATACCCTACTTGACCTGTTTTTAGTTTCTGATACTTCAAAAGTCCTAATATATGACAAACTTACTGCTTCTTGCTTTTCAAAACATGACCTCATTTTCACAACATATGACTTCAAGTTATCCATTACTGAAGAGTGTATTACTTTTAGAGATTTGAAAAATATTGATCTACATCTCTTGGAAGAAGAGTATTCCAGAATTTAATATACTCGATGATGTCAGTTGATGAACAGGTATCTTCTCTTGAGAAAAATCTGGAGTACTTATTCAATCTTAAAACCAAAATTGTACGACACGGTAGACGTCCTTGGTTTTCTAAAGAAATTAAAAAGGCCATCATGCAACGTAACATTGCTTTTACTCGATGGAAGAGATTTAAAATCGTTGAGTTTCATGAAATTTACCGAAGATTAAGAAAACTTGCGAACAAACTTATTAAGAGTGCAAAATCAAAGTATTATGCCGATAAATTCACTACTGCTGTGGGGTCTAAGAAAAAATGGCAAATTATTTAGGAAATTGGTATTGGGAAAAGTTGCAAACACGTTCCTACTGATGTAGATGCTAATAAGATTAACGAAAGTTTTTTGAACATACCCTTGACTAAGACAGATGTAGAATTTTATAAAGAGCAGCAGTATACTGCCACTGAAACTTTTTCTTTTGCTGGTGTCAGTCAATCTGATGTGTTAGCGTCCTGTTTGTCAATCACATCTAATGCTGTTGGAATAGATTACATGCATCCTAAATTTTTTAAAATGTTATTGCCGAAACTTCTGCCAATTGTAACGTGTATATTCAGTAAGATACTCTATACTAGTCATTTCCCCAGCAACTGGAAGAAAGCTAGAATCTTACCTATACCAAAATCTATCTCTGACTACAGGCCTATTTCAATTCTGACATTTCTTTCAAAAGCATTTGACCGTATTTTACATAATCAGATATTCGACTACTTGGACTCCAGATCTCTACTTACAGACCGTCAATCAGGTTTTCGTAAAGGACAGAGTTGCATTACTGCTCTAATTGACGTTGCAGAGGATATCAGAAAAGACGTTGATGAAAGCAGACTTACTTTTTTAGTACTATTAGACCACTCCAAGGCCTTCGATATGGTAGATCACTCGATTTTGTGCACTAAATTAAAACAACAGTTTAATTTCTGCAGTACTGCAACACGTTTAATTGAATCTTACTTGACAAATAGGTACCAATATATCGACGTAGAGAAGTCAAAATCGTCAATGCTATCAATAAATCGAGGTGCTCCACAAGGCTCAATCATTGGACCCTTACTTTTCTCTATGTATGCAAATGATCTGCCAACTTATCTCTGTGAATGTAGCGTACGTATGTACGCGGACGATATTCAGCTTCACTTAAGCTGCGAGCCGGAACATATTGATCAATGTGTTAGAACCCTGAGTCAAAATCTTAACAGAGTAAATCGCTGGGCATCGGGAAATGGTCTTGCCATAAATCCCGGGAAATCTAAATGTTTGATTATTGGAAAACGTTCAATATTGCCCACACAAACTCCACAAATTATGCTTAATAATCAGAAAATCAAAATCGTTAAAACTGCGAAAAACTTAGGAATTATTTTTAACTCCAGCTTAACATGGTCGGATCATATTAATACCATATGTGGACGCACTTTCTCAATGCTCAGAAATCTATGGCAAACACAACATTGTACCCCCATTGGAATTAGGAATTTACTAGGCAAAACGTATATTATGCCTGTTTTATTGTATGGTAGCGAACTGTTTGCTAGCTGTGTTTCGCAAAGTAGAAGAAAACTTAACGTCACTTTCAATAACGTTATAGGCTTTTAAAGAGGTTTAAAGAGATACGACCACAATTATGATATAAGCTTTGACAATTTGCTTAATATAAGGGTATTGGTTTTTTTACACAAAATCATCAACACAAAACAGCCACTACACCTATATAGACGTATTACTTTCTCCCGTTCATGTAGAGGAAAGAAACTTAATTCATTGAAATATAAGACTCACACTTCAGAATGGCAGTTCTTCATAAATGGAATCCGTCTCTGGAACACGCTCGCAAATAATATACAGCTAATAAATAATGTACTGCACTTTAGAAATATTATTACTGATCTGTATTCTTAAGTTTTTGTTTTTTTGGTTTATAATTTTTGTTGAAACTCCTTTGATGGTGATTAATGATTTATGTGCTTTTTTTTTGACTATTTTCCTTTTCTACGTAATTACAACGGAATTAATTTTCCTTTGTGTTTCTTTTAATAATGATTATTTTTCTTAAATTTGATTATGTTACATGTTTCTATGCTAATTGTTATTATATTTATGTTTTAAAACGAACAAAATTTTTTTATCTCTCTTTTATATATTACGACTTATAATTTTTGTTACAGTTATGTCTTTATGTTTTTTCTGTCTTATTTTACACTAGTCGTAATTTGCGATTTAAATGCCTGTGCTGCAATATAAGACTTATGTCTTGTGTGCAGGAACTAATTAATCAATAAATAAATAAATAAAGATTGTTTTATTGAGGGGACGAAGTATAGCGGCATCGCACTTTTATATAAATTTACACTTCAAAGTAAAAACGTAGATTTATGAAAAACTTCATGTATTTAATCTTTTAAATAAAATCGCTGATTTTGAACTCAGGTGTTTACAACTTTGTCAAATCGTGTATTTTAGTCAAGCATATGGTAATCAATCAGAAAGAAAATTTTGGAATTTTGTTGTTACGTCATTTTTGGATTTTAGGTGACGATATTATAGTTTTGAACCGAATAAAAAGTAAATTTAAGAAAGCCAAAGTGAAAGAAGTTAAAAAATTAAATTTTCTTAAATAAGTGCGTTTTCTTAAAAAAGGTAAATTTTCTCAAAAAACAATACCTATTGATATTCTTAAACACTCTACCTTTTTTACAAAAATAACTTATCTTAAAGAAGTACCTTTGCTTAAAAAAGTAAATTTCCTTACAAAAAGTACCTTTTCTTAAAAAAAGTATTTTTTTTTTTAAATAACTACGTTTTTTGTAAAACAAAATAACTTTCCTTGAGATAAGCACCTACTCTAAAAATTGTACATGTTCTTTCACCTCATGTAATTTTTGTTTGTTTCTGTTTTGTTTTAATTTTGATGCCCGTTCTAAATGCAGTGTATTGGACTTAGGAAATAGAGATGGGAGTAGGGGGAAGAGCGTATGGTGTTTGTTGATGTTGGACTTAATCATGGTAACATCATAGGTAATAGGAAATATACTCGCCGGAAGCCTATTCCACATATGGACTGTTCTGCTGAAAAGAAAATTCTCTCTGTAATTCGCAGTTCGATATGTTGGACATCCAATGGATATGAATCCCTGAACAACCTTGTCGCATGGATATATACTATAACATCCGGTATGAGATTATGTATCTCAGAGGAAAACTTGCCATAGAAATACCGATAGAACAACGACACACAGATTATATTTTGCTGATGTTCTAAGGAGACAACAGAGATGGCTACCCTGCTGTCACCTATTAGCATTATTGCCCTTTTCTGTACACGGTCCAGAAACTACAAAGTGTACATAGGGTCACCAGTGGAGTGTACAAAAAACCGAAATTTTTTGGAAACCGGTTTTCGGTTTGTTCGAAAAATCAATTTTTCAAAAAAACCGGTTTTCGGTTTGACCGAAAAATTAATTTATCAAGAAACCGGTTTTCTATTTTGGCAAAAACGGGTGGAATTGTTTTTTCCGGTTTTTTTCTTTAAATTAAATTACACATGAAGAACTTATAATAAAGGGTCCGCCATCTAACGTTTTTTTTTCAACTAGTGCTTATTTCGTGAATGGTAACACTTAGCTCGTGGCTGATTTGACAGATAATTAGTTTTATCCTTCCGCTGAACGAATATGGTTGTGTATATGCTTGAACAACGCAGGGAAATATTGCGACATTACTTTGAAAATCATGGTAATGTTGCAGAATGTGTGCGAAAATTTCGTACGGATTTTGGAAGAAGAGAAGCACTGTCAGCTCCGTATGTTCGTTATCTTGTGAAAAAAGTGAAAGAAACTGGCATCCTCATCGATAAACTAAAGCGTGAAAAGCCAAAAATAGTGCGTACACCCGAGAATATTGCTGCTGTGGCAGAAAGTGTGTGTGAAGCGCCATCAGCATCAATTCACCGTCGTTCTCAACAATTTAACATTTCGAAGACATCATTGAGACGAATTTTGCATAAAGACCTTGGTATGACGCCATACAAAGTCCAATTGGTTCAGGAGTGGAAGCCAACTGGGCCTGCGATCGACTTACAGAGGATGCCGATTTCTTTTCATCATCTTTTCAGATGGAGCTCATTTTGATCTTGGCGGGTATGTAAACAAGCAAAATTGTCGCATTTGGGGCACAGAAAACCCGCACGCATACATTGAAAAGCCGATGCGCCCAAAACGAGTCACTGTTTGGTGCGGATTTAGGTCCAGAGGCATAATTGGGCCATTTTTCTTCGAAAATGAGCAAGGAGTGGCCGTTACTGTCAATGGCGATCGTTATCGGGCCATGTTGAACGAATTTTTGTTCATAAAAATTGAAGAGGAGGAAATTGCCAACATTTGTTTTCAACAGGACGGCGCTATGTGCCACACAGCCGAAGCTACACTCGATGTTTTGCGCCCTGTTTTTGAAGATCGTATTATCAGCCGCAGAGCTGATGTCGTTTGGCCACCTCGGAGCTGCGATTTGACACCGTTGGACTATTATTTGTGGGGTGCCCGCAAAGATAAGTATTACGCCGACAAGCCAGAGACAATTGACGCTTTAAAGGACAATATTCGTGAAGCCATTGGTGAAATACAGCTGCACACAATCGATAATGTGCTTAAAAATTGGACCGATCGGTAGGCTACTGCATGGCACGCCGAGGCAGACATTTGAATGAAATTATTTTTCATTATTAACCGGAAGGATTGTACTTTCAAATAAAAAAGAAATTTGAGCAAATATTCAGTAGTTTTTTTTATAGCATTTTCAAAAAAAAGAAGTTATTTGGCGGAGCCGTTACATTTGTTTAACGACCATTTCTATTCATATTCATGTTGTAAACTCAAAATTTCACAAATGTAATTAATAATTTACACTTTAGTTTTAAATAAAAACTATATATAAATAATCAATATTCTTCGAGCTTGAGGTCTGATTTGCTGTTGTTGTATTTATTTTCCTCGATATTTCGCTACTCCTTTGTGTAGCATCATCAGGATATTTGAACAATATTTAACAATTAAAAACAAAATAACAATTGTGAAAAAATTATGTCAATAAATTATTTTATTCCTCAATATTGACATAATTTTTTCACAATTGTTATTTTGTTTTTAATTGTTAAATATTGTTCAAATATCCTGATGATGCTACACAAAGGAGTAGCGAAATATCGAGGAAAATAAATACAACAACAGCCAATCAGACCTCAAGCTCGAAGAATATTGATTATTTATTGATAAAGAAAGGTCGAACACCAGAATAAAAATATAAAAACTATATATTTAAAATTAAAATGTTCGAGCGTTAGGTCTATATTAAATTATTTTATTCCTAAATATTTGGGTAGCATCGTCGGGAATATAAACACCATTATTAATTAAAAATTAAATGAAAAAAAATAATGAAATTAAAAATTAAAATTAAATTTTTAATTAATAATTGTCCTTATTTTTGTGGCGATGCTACCCAATGGTTAGTGAAATATTGAAGAATAAAATAATTTAATATAGACCTAACGCTCGAACATTTTAATTTTAAATACATAATTATATAGTACGAAACGTCGAATAAATCATCACATTTCAAAACATATATACATATATCATATTCTAATTTGGAATTCGCATTTAATATAAAATTTAAGTTTTATTCAAATTCGCATTAAACTGATTTTACCTCGTACATCAATTCAAACTTGAAAAAGATTTGCATGTATGAAAATCTTATTAAGTTTACAACATTTTAATTTTGAATTTTGATAAAAAAAGAAGTATTTGAAAAGCCTAATTAATTCTTAATTAATTTTTAGTTAACTCTACTTCAAATTATGAAATCATTTTGAAAAAAAAATTTGTTTGGATATGTCATAGAGATCGTATTTCAAAGTAGCAATCATTTTTCTAATTCCAACTGTTCACTAAAATTTAAAAATCATATCATTTATTATTAATTTCTTTAAGGATATTAACACAAATTAAGTAAAATCCGATTAACCGGTTAACCTACGTCAACTAACCGGTTTTGGACACTCTAGACTATACTCACTTATTGATATCATTTCGTAAAGCAAACATCCACATCCTAAACAGAAATCTGAATTTTGTTGCATAGTGTAATTGACAAGAGCGGGAAGATGTTTGAAGACATGTATGATATCGAATGAAAAATCTTCATTATTAAAGAACTTTGGTCTAGTTTAACGTCCTTATCATTTCGACTTTAACGTTTCTCCTCCCTGTTTATCTAAACTAAGACGTTGAAGAGATTGCAGGCCCGGCAGGGACGACCATTTTACTTATAATTATTAAATCTCTACCAGTTCCCAAATTTGCTCTCATGTTAATTTGCAGGCGCTAATGAGTTCGTCAATGCCTAACACATACATACATGTACAAAAATTAGTTCATCACTAAACGAGTCCTGTATGCAGCACATTTATATGTGTAGCAGCTAAATAAACGATTGAAATGCGTATTTAAAGGTCCTGGCACTTGTGTGAGCGTATGAGTGTGTATTGGTGTGCGGATGTATTGCAACAGTGTGTGTTTATTTAGGCAGGATGCGCGTTTAACATTCAGCATACAACATTTCGTGTGTGTAATGTGATAATGTTCAGTGCAATTTCAATGGTACTCATTGTCAGGATGTCATTTGGTGTTTCGGGATTTAAACATATTTCCTTCTTTTTTTTGGTTTTCGTCTTCCCTCTCGTTTCATTGTTGGTTACGATAATGATACTGTTTTCATGGATTGTAATTATGTCGATCTGTTTAGGGTGAAATGCTGGAAGGGATTAAATATATATCCTTTTAATGATGGATTTGTAAATGACAAGTGAATGATGAATGTTTGTAATGGTCTTACGCGAGTATGTGGAGAATTCATGTGTTGATCTGAAATAGTGACGTCGATAATGATATAATAGAGCAAGGACATGTTGGGCGGAAGTTACACAATTGAAACATACAGCATGTTATTGCGTTTTATGTATTGAATTATATATAAAATAATTGCTTATAGTTTCGTCGTGGGAGGAAATTCGAAGGCCAATTACCTGGTGTTTTTTCTGAGGCCGTTGGGTTATCCAAGAGTCGTGTTGAAGTATATTAATTTAATTCTTTGTGCGTCAAATGTCTCAGCAATAGTCCATATATATTGCAAGAAGATTCGGTTTTTATTTAATTGTGAATTTCACTACGAGTTTTGCATTAAAAGTCAATTTCACTTTGATATTGAATGTTATCTCCATTACAAATTTTACTCAATTTCTGAATTTCAAAATCAGCGTGACCGCCGCTAGTTTTATGAGTTTCACGTTACTTGTATTGTGAATTTCACTTTCTTTCCATAGCGAATGCCATTTCTGTTGTTACTTTCAGTACTATTATGGAATTAACTTCCGTTTTGAATTTTCACATCCGAACTTACTTATGGAATGGAAGTTATGGAATTAACTTCCCTTGAAAATTTCACTTCCGTACTTACTTAGATGGCCTCAAACAACGCAGATGCGTCAAGTGCCTTACAAATTTGGGATAACATGTTTCTCTAACCGGCTGGATCTTCAGCTTTTCTTCTCCAGTTGATGACACCAAGTTGTTGCAGGCAATATTCCACCTGATCTTTCCACCGAAGTCTTGGTCATCCTATTTTTCGGCGTTCTTCAGAACGCTATTTTTTGACACTCATAACTACGTCTACGTCAGGATAGAGATTATGCAGCTCGTGGTTCATCCGCCGTTGATACTCACCGTTTTCTTTTATAGGACCATATATTTTTCGGAGCATTTTTCTCCCTATCACTCCCAGTGGTGTTTCATTAGCATGCGATATGCCCCAGGATTCTGCCTCATAAAGCAAGGAAAATTGTATGAGAGTCTTATAGAGTTGGGCCTTTGTATCTCGACAGAGGGTCTTATTTCTGAAGTGCTTAATTAGTCCGAAATAATACCTGTATGCAAGCACAATTCTCCGTTTGATTTCTAGGCTGACGATATTCCTTCTGTTCACGGCAGATCTGAGCTAAATAAATTCACCCACTACCTCGAAATTATAAAGGCTATCAATGTTCACCCTTTCATGCAATCGGTTGGATGTTATGCTGTCGAAACCAATAATTTTGCCTTGTCCTCTTGTACTGCCAAACCCATTTTTGCTAATTCCTTCGCAATTTTTGAAAAGACTGCAGCACCTGCTCGCAGATTTCGCTCAATCATATCTAAATCATCAGCATACGCGAGCAGCATGTGACTTATGCTGCTGATAGTTTTGTTCACGATAATCTCAATTAATACGTTGAAGATATCGCATGATGGGGTATCGCCCTGGCTGGGGCCTCGCCTCGTACTAAATTGTTCGGTGAGACCTTAACCAATTTTTACTGAGTATTACGTATTGGTCAGTGTTATTCTGTAAAAGTGTGTCAGCTTAGCAGGAATATCAAGCTCCGCCATAGCTTGGTACAGCTTTCCCCGTATCGAGCTCTTGAAGGCAGGCTTACAATCTATTTACACAAAGAGGTGGTAGGTGAGGATTTGTTTGAGTGGGGTTTCTCCAGGATTTGTCGTAGTGTGAATATCTGGTCGATAGTTGACTTTACAGGCCTAAAAGCACACTGATATGGTCCGATCAGAGCTGCAATAAACGGCGTTAGTCTTTCGCACATTACGCTCTAGAGGACTTGAATGCGATGGATAACAGGCTTATTCCACGATAGTTCGTATATAAAGGATTCTGCATTCAGAGCGCTACAAAAGTTTTTTAAAATAAAACAAAACCGGTTTTAGATACCAATGAAATTCTTTATTCCTGTGAAAGTACGTTCGATGCCATTATGTATGGAACTCGATTTCTTTTGCATGGCCACCACGGGCACGCTTGCAGAAGTCCAGACGCTGAACCCAATTTTCGTCGGTTTTCAAGCATAAATCGGCCGATACTGCTGCAATTTCACGTTCGATATTCGTACGAAGTTCATCAATCGTCGCTGGCTTGTTGGCATAGACCATAGACTTGACGTAGCCCCACAGGAAATAATCTAACGGCGTCAAATCGCACGACCGAGGCGGCCAATCGACTTGGCCATTTCGTCAGATAACACGTGCACCAAACTTGGTTTCCAATAAATTGATTGTGGCATTCGCTGTGTGGCTTGTGGCGCCGTTCTGTTGGAACCACATGTCCTCCAAGTCCATATTATCCAATTGGGGCCAAATATATTCGGTTATCATTGAACGGTAGCGATTCGCATTCACAGTAATGTGCGGGTCTTGATCATCACGGAAGAAGTACGGCCCAATGACGCCGCCGGCCCATAAACCGCACCAAACCGTAATTTTTTGGGGATGCAATGATTACTCATGGATTACGTGTGGGTTGCTGGCTGACCAATAACGCATATTTTGCTTATTGAGGAAGTCATTCAGCCACAAATGAGCCTCATCGCTGACGATGATTTTCCGATGAAAATCCGAATCATTTTCAAGTTGTTGCTCAGCGCAATTCACGAATAGACGACGCTTATGGTGGTCAAGCGGCTTCATTTTTTGCGTCAATTTGATCTTGTACGGAAGTAGGCCAAGATCTTTTCGCAAAATTCGCCACAACGACGTCACAGTGATGTCCAATGCTTGAGAACGACGTGTGAGAGACACAGTTGGGCTTTCTTGAACTGAAGCCTGAGCGGCAGCAATATTCTCGACACTACGTGCAGTTCTTTGTCTCACTGGCACGGGAACATTTTGTACTATGCCTGTGGATTCAAATTTGTCCACTAGACGCTCAATTGTTGATCTGGTAGGACGATTATGACGACCGTAAATTGGACGTAGCGCTCTTAAAGTTGAGGCCACTGACTACAAATTTCGGTAGTAAATTTTAATAATTTCGACTCGTTGTTGGCTCGTATGTCTTTCCATGATGAAATGGCAAACCTTACTGAAGATAAATGTCAAAAGAGCGGGGAAAATATGGCGTCGTTTGCTGTCCCTATCGATTTACTTTTGTAGTGTCTCTGTTGAAAAATCCGTTATACTCGGTTTGTAGGATACAGTGTGCTAAGACTCCAATCGTCGGTCATGCATTCGTCTAGCCATATTTTCCATTTCATAGCCGCTAGCCTTACACAGCTCAGCCGGTACTCCATTAGCATCAGCGACTTTGTTTGTTGTTAAGCCGGGAAATTGCAGTTCTAACCTCGATTTGGCTAAGAGGGAGACAGTCGACGCCATCTTCCTGTTTGTGTTCCACACCCTCATCTATATTGAAATCTCCTGGGACAAGTAAAGCAGAGAAGTGATCTTTCCAAATTACCAACATACTCTGCATATCTATGACAAGATTCCTGTCCTTATTTCTACAAAAGAAGGGCTCTCTGTCATTACTGTTGGGTTGGCTTTTGACTTAGAATACGTCTTACCTTACGGTATGAGGAGTCATGTCAGGTTTTTATTGATGTAATCTTTATTACATTGAATTTGAGGAAACGGCTAGATGAATTTTTTTAAAATTTTTTTTGTAGGTAAATGAAGATGTTATCTTTCGTTTGATATACATTTCATATTGGTTGATATATTTCTAATATTTTAATTTCTCAAATGAAAATTGTTTAAACACATACACTCAAACATATGTGTGGTGTTTGGTTGAGTGTTTTTGGTTGCTCAACATTGCTTAGGAACATGTATCTAGTAAAAAGTGAAACGAACAGCAAGCTAATGTTGCTTGGCAACATGTATCTAGTAAAAAGTGAAACAAACAGTAAGCTAACGTAATAAAGCTTTTTTGCGAAAGCTTCAATAAAGCTGTTGTAACATTAATTTTGAATTGTAAAGCGTAAAGCTTTCACACAACGCTCGAATGCTAATGCGAAGACTCGATAAGGTAAACCTTTTTTAATATTAGGGCGGCCCTCTCAACATTCGCAGAACTTATTTCAATAAAAATATTAATTAAAATACATAAATTAAATTAAGTTTAAAAAAATTGAACATAATATTTTTTTTTAAACGGACTTGAATCAAATGCCATTGGTAAATATAAAAATTACAGCAGACAGTTGTCCGAGGCCTTCGGCCACGGACTGTCCCTGCAGGCTGTGTCAGAGACACGGCCATTAAGTTTAACGTAGAATACGCCATCCGATAAGACAGAAAACATATATAACAATAAATGATAAATAATATAAGCAAATGAATTTATTGTTATATATGTTTTCTGTCTTATCGGATGGCGTATTCTACGTTAAACTTAATGGCCGTGTCCCTGACACAGCCTGCAGGGACAGTCCGTGGCCGAAGGCCTCGGACAACTGTCTGCTGTAATTTTCTTTTTTTCTTTTCGGTAGAATTTACGGAACTCATTCTTCCACCTGTAAGATTCAATTTTCTCACTCTCTCGCTTTCTCCACAACCGTTTTTGATCCGTTAACATCTATAGGCGCGGGTAGGGACGTAACTCGCAAAGTGAAGACACCAAACGCAATTTGTCCGACTGCGATCACACAGATTCTCAGACTGCGATAGTTGTTTTGTGTGGGTGCGGAACACTCTCAGAGCAAAGAGAATAATAACGTGGTTATACGTATAAATGAGATATTAAGAGAGCAACGAAAATTGTGCGAACTTGTGTATACGAACATAACAATGTATGTATGGATATGTGTCTGTTGCTTTGCATTCTCTTTGTTTTTTGTGGCAATATAACAAAAGGTATTAAGCAAGAAAATAATGACACTTGTCTTTAAATATTTTTAACAGCAGGTTTCTCGATGTCGATCGTAAGTTTTCGCTCGTGTTCTATACGAAGGAAAGTTGGTTTGGGTTTCACAATGTTGTCATTTCAAGTCGAATGAAAACATTACACTTTTCAGAACAAATTTTGGTTTCTCTATTTCGAATGTGCTGTCACTTAGGAACAAACATGCAATCAGGCGAACGAAAATTTCGACTTAGAGAAACCAAATTTGAGTCGAATGTGACTGATTTTCGTTCGCTTAGCTATTCGTTCGAGATAGAGAAACAGGCTGTAAGTGGTATTAAGTATTAATATTATTTAAATGACACATCATCATATGATTGAACGCTATTTTTTATTTTCCAATGTAACATTTACTAATGTGTTCATAGAAATAGAACAGGCAGCGTGTAACAAAAAGGTGTTAACACATCGCCCGTGAGTTCGAACACTCGTTGATTTTTTTCTTAAATAAATAGGTTTTTTCTTGCTATAACGCTCTGCCGCGACTCGCGTTGCAAGTGTTATTTTCATCACTTGCCATGCGATACTCTTCACCATACCATGGTTTGTCTTTCAGCAAATTTTCATAACCAAGTACCAAGCGCGGCTCT
Organism: Phaonia tiefii; assembly: GCA_963931995.1. Lineage (NCBI taxonomy): Eukaryota > Metazoa > Arthropoda > Insecta > Diptera > Muscidae > Phaonia > Phaonia tiefii. The sequence goes on from OZ008368.1 coordinate 206,050,325, forward strand.
TGAGCATGAGAACGTGAGTTTGATCCCTGCTCTGACTACCCTACATTTCCTTCGACGAGTACGAGTACTTATCGAGTACGTAGCCATGAAAAAGCTTCTCCAAATACCGTTCGAAACCGGTGTCAAACTGTAGGACGCAATCAGTGAGTGAAAAATTAGAAAGCGAACAGCTCACTGGTTGTGAGAAGCTCTCCCCAATCCCTTCATGGGTTGTAATGGGAAACGGTTTTTTTTACGTGCGGTCTATGTAGCAGTTTTCATAGAGTGGGAAATGTACTTCCACTGTGCTTGAAGATCATGAAGCGGGGTGCGTTCTGAGCCAGTATCTGAGTCAGATTCTCTTCAGAGACCCTGGCTTACTCTGGTAATTGCAGCTTTCCGATATCCAGCTTTCTAAATGTCTGGTTTCGTACGATTTTTGCTCTGCTTAACCTTATCCAAACCTTTGCTACAACATGGCAGTGTTCCAAATCGATATCATTCGTACACCCATTACACTAGTAGAATGCCTTCCATCAATTTCCAGGTGATCAATCTGGTTCTTCATCTGTTGACTAGGGGATATATAAGTGGCCTTATGGATGTCTTTATGTAATAATCTCGTACTACTGACATCCGTGTTTTCGCCGCGGCAAAATCTAACAGTCTCATTCCGATATCGGATGTGATGTCGAGTAGACTTAATTTGGTTCAAAGACATTTATCCAGCCGACTTTAGCATTAAAATCAGCTAGAACAATCTTAGTGTTATGACCAGGGAAACGTTCGTATGTTTCCTGTAGGCGCTCATATACCAAGTCCTTAGTGTCGCCGCCGTCTTGTTCTTCCATCGAGGAATGTACACAAATTAGCGACATGTTAAATTATTTCGCTTTTATGCAGAGTGGCCATAAGTTCACTCACGTGGTTGAACCTTGAGACCAGATGTCGCGGGCCAATTACAAATCCGCAACCAAATTCACGCTTTTTCTCATGGCAGCTGTAGTATACGTGAAAATTTTTCACTTCCATGTTGAATTTTATTTCCGTTGCGAATATAACTTAATTGTTAACTTTACTCTCATTGCGAATTTCAAATGTATTGTGACATGTTCGTTATGTCCATTGTTAATTTTACTTCCCTTCCATAGGTGGCCGTCGGTGGTGCAATGGTTAGTGTGCGCGTCTCTTGTACATGAGATCCTGGGTTCGAACACTGCTCTGACCACCTTCAAAAAAAAATTGCTTTCGACGGCGGTCACCTCGCATAGTGACGGCGACACTATCGAGTATATAGCCATGAAAAACGCTTCTCAAAATACCATTCGGAATCGGTGTAAAAATGTAGATCCCAATCAGTGAGTGAAAACTGGAAAGCGCACAGCTCAGTGATTGTGAGAAGTTCTCCCCGGTCCCTTCGTGGGATGTAATGGGAAACCATTAATTATTTTTTTTTCCATAGGTAATGCCACTTCTATTGTAAATTTGGGTACTTCTGTGAAATTGGGTTAGGTTAAATTTAAGGTAAACTGACCAGATCTTCACAACATCAATGCTGGACGCTGTCCAAAAAAAAACTTACAATTAAATTTTTTCAGCAATTATTTAACTTCAATTTCAGTCTTTATAAGTAATAAGAATAGATAATATAAATAACTTAAAAATTAATATTTCATGTCACAACTAGTGTTATAAATTAAAAAATAATAAAAACAAAAAAGTGTTTTTTTTCTACAACACAAAACAATTGTATGTGTATATAAATATAATACTAATTAAGAAATTAGTAACATAAAATAAATCACAAGGAACATAAAATGATTTATAAATATTTTTCTGCGGAATGATTTTTTTTTAACAATTCAGAATTCTGGCAAATGTTTTCCATAAACTCTTCGCAAGAGTTAGATAAATTATTTTTAACAATTACCATTGCTTTCACAGTTTCTATTGAAAGCTGACTTTTTTCTGTTGTCCAAATTTTGATAACGAGAGAAAATACTCGTTCTGTGGCCGCATTTGATCCCGGCAAACATAGTGCATATTCTACGATCTTCAATAAATTATTGTACGGTATACTATTATTTTTAAAATGGGAAAAAACGGAAATCCATCTACTGTCAGTTTTTGTTAAATCCCTGTTCCATTCGGCTACTACGAGTTCACTGGCATAATTTTTTGCATAAGAAACTTCATCAAATAGTGAACTTTCCTCGATTTTGTGATTTGCTATATTACTTATAATATATTCTAACGACTTTTGCACTTCTTGCCAATCCAACTGCTTTTTCAAATTTAACCAACAAAAGTGGCGTGTTTCTTCGAACTGGCCAGACCATAATTCCAAATACTGTGCACAATTCGCATAGAAATTTTTTATGTGAGATATGAACCAAATTCTACTTATTTCCCCATTTTCTTCCAGCACTCGTAAGTCCAATCTGATTGTGAGTGGTAAGTATTCTCCTTGCAATCTCTCATTACATTTATTTTTTAAAATTTCAATATCTTCAGAAACTTTCATAATTGTATCCGTGTTCCCTTCTATGTTTTGTACGACATTATGAAATAAATATGCTTGGCTAAGAAGGAATTTCAACCATACTTCGGAGGTGTTGTCACTGAAAAATTTCAATAATTGTTGGGCACTTTTCCACGGATAAGAAGTAAGATCGTAGAGGTTCGAAAAGTTGGAGGACTCGTTCAATTGCAGGCATTAAAGCTAGACACCTTGTTTTGCTATATCCTAAAATTCGATTATATTCGACCTCAGCTTCCATACAAAATTCTTTCAAAGCTTCGACTCTTACCGTATAAATAAAAAAGTAACCGTAAATTTTGATAATGATATTTTGTACATCAACAGGTAATAGATCTGCAGCATGCAAAATAGCATTGTGACCAATATGTGCGGCACAGCCCACTCCAATAATATTTTGATTTAGTTGACTATTTAATTTTCTAAAAATATTGTTAGTGCCTCTTCGGTGAACACCACCGAAGTTAGTTTTAGCATTATCAGCACAGAATGCTACAAGTTTGTCATTTAAGTTGTTGTCTACCAAAATTTTTAATATGGAGTCAGATATAATTTCTGCTGTTTCTCCCGGTAAAGAAATAAAATCTTGTATACCATTTTCGGCTGTAAAATATCGAATGAGTGAAGGGAAAATTTTCAAATCCTTATGGTTTGACGCATCAGAGAACAAAGAAATATAATTGGCATTTTCCAATTCGTGTTTCAAAATATTCAAAGTATACTGTGCAAGTACCTTTTTGACAATTGCTTCAGATTTTGTTCTGGCGCAAGAAAATTTTTCTTCGAACAATTTTTGAATAATTTTGGATGTGCAGTCCATAGATCTGAAGCTTTGATTGTGGAAAATTGTATGGAATGCGAAAACAGCCTCGGAAATCGCCAGCTCCTTTTCTTTAGTACCAAAACCTACTTGGCGGAAAAAGTCGATAACCTTGGAGCATTGTGCCGCAGCATGTAGTCCTTTCTTGTGTTTTTCAGAATCTATGTGCCTTCGGATATCTCTGCTTCCACCAGATGTTATTGAAAAGCTGGAAATGCAAATATTGCAATCGACATTCCCATCAACTTTTGCTTTTTTTATGAAGGGATATTCTTTACATAGCTCCTCTGTGAGATTGCATTTTCTTTTAGTGGTCATCGTCATAGGGTGCTAAGGAATAATTAATAATTATAAATTTTTCTATCTATTATAGAGTAAAAAAAACAAATACCAGCAGCACTTCTTGTGCAATTGAAATAATTTTTGTTGTTGATTTAAGTAAGTAGGTAAGTTAGCAACACAATAATTTTTCTTATAAAAAGAATTTACTCTATCTTTACAGCTTCGCTTACGGGGAACTTTAAAAACAACTTGTTTGCTCCGTGCTTAACTACCGACTGATTTAAGACTTATCATAAGACGGCAGCGACACGATCGATACTAGACATCTGCAAGCACATGAAATAGCAAATACCAAATATTACCGTTATCAAACAAACATCAAATATATCGTACAAATGTATATGTGTGAGTTGATATTTACTTTAACTATAGGTATTATAGCTGCACAACAGTTAGAGCAGTCAAACAGAGAGAGAGAGAGAGAGTAGGAAAACGTTGGCGTTTTTGAAGACATCCACGGCGGCAATGCTGATATAAACGGCGGCAACAGACCCTATATGCAAACAAGCATTTGCCGGTATCGTAAAAGTAATGGTTAATGTTTTTCGCAAGAAATAATACATTGCTGGACAATTTTGGGTATTTTATGAAATGCTGGACGTTTTGACGGACAATTTTCAATGCTGGACGCGCTCCTCAAATGCTGGACAGTCCAGCACAATGCTGGACGAATGGTCAGTTTAGTTTAAGGCACATATCAAATATAAGTACATATAGAGTTTTATATTTGATACTACACTCGGAGTACGGTTAACATATTGTGATTGTCCTATAAGAAGCAAATTGCTAGTAGTGATAGTAAATTCTAATAAAGTTTCCTTACGTACTTCACTTTCATTGTCAATTTCACTTTCATAATGAATTTACTTACTATTTCACCTGTTGTTAAATTTCTCAACTACTAAATATTTTCCACACATTTCGATAATTGAAAATTTCCTAAAAATTGTATTAGTAATTTTCTCTAAGATGCACTAAATTGTGGTTTAATTCATCCGATTTTAATAATTAAGTAATTTAATGTTCTTCCACTCAAAATATTTAATATAAAACCGGGATTTGCTACAAATAATTGAAACAATTTTTCAAGAATTTTCAACAATTTCAATTGCAATAAAAATAAATTAAACCTTAAATTTAACCGCATGAATTTACACTCATATGTATATATAAGCATCAGTGTACAAGAAAAGGCAAATAGTGGAGCGCCTTTACAAAGGCCTTCTAGAAGATGTAGTTGTAATGAAAATTTCGCGCGATTTTTTTTAGGAAATTAAAATTTTGTATGTTGCCTATATAAGCTGTGTGTGAAGTTCAATAGCGAAGATACAGGCCAAATACGATTATTGTGAATGGTTAGGCGATTATAATTTTGGAGCTTTTTTAGTTTAAATTAATTTCCCTGGGAAATAGTGAACCAATTTTAACAAAATTTTCACAGAACATCAAGAATATCTTAGCCTACGCTTGTGTTATGTAAGATTTTGAATAAATTATCCCTTGGCACTACTACCAAGGTGATCATCAAACACTATGCGAAATGTCATATCTTAAAAACTCGACAGGTGGCAGTAATGGTGGGGATACCATATGTAGTTCTAAATACAGGGTATCCAACCATGGCCCGACTTTTTTATATCCGGTTTTGGACTGAGCGTATATGTCATCTGAAAAATGGCTTTTTATATCAGAAAATTTAGAGAATGGATGAGATGAGAATACCGAGAATGGTCTTAGACACTGGATATCTAACTCTGTGTCCACTTTTTTAGTATTCGGTTTTAGACTGGGACGTTTTCTAAAAATTTACCCTTCATATAAGAAACTTGGAAGAAACGGATGAAAAGACATAGATATTGTTGGATTCTCACCCTTGTAGAACTGCCAATGAATAATTTTTTAAAAATTTTGTATAATATATGCGTAGGCTAAGATATTCTTCATGTTGGTGAAAATTCTGTTAAAATTGGTTCACTATTTCCCAGGAAAATAAATTTAAACCATGGTTGGTTTGTGTCTTGGCTAGTTACACACGTATTTAACTTCACACACATGTATAATTTGGGTTCTAAAATGTTGTTTGTAGAGTTAAAATATGATACTGAACTGAAGAGCCGCAGGCGCTGGATTCAAGAAGTTTGTTTGTTAGTTAAATAGAGTTGAAATATAATATCAAATAGCAAAAATTTGACCACCAAAACTCGCGTAAAAAAGTTTTGGAAATTTTTTGCTTAATTTGTTGCAAACACTGGAAGTGTGAAGTTAATATACTTATACATATACACTCAGAGAACTAATTGTTTGAAAAGAGGTTGTAGCAACCGTAAATTCGGCTGTTACCACCGAATTGAGGTTGTTACAACCGAATTGAGGTTGTGACAACTGAATCTTCAATTATATTCGTTCAGTCAACTAAATTTTCTAAAATTTTGGTTGGAACAACCGAATTTGAAATTAATTCGGATGCAACAACAGAAATCGGTACGAAATTCGGTTGGAGTAACCGAATTTGGCTTCAATTCGGTTATAGTAACAGAATTTGACACCAATTCGGTTGCAACCGTCGAATTTGGTAGCAATTCGATCACAATAATCCAATCTAGACTTAATTCGGTTGCAACGACCGAATTTGGCGTCAATTCGGTTGCTGTAACCGAATTTCTCATGAATTCTGTAGGTATAACCGAATTCATTTTCAATTCGGTTGCCACAACAAATGATATGTAATTAAAATCTGACGTTTAAAATTCTATAATCAAATATTATTTTAAAAAGAATTAAAGAATGTCAAGATTTTGTTTGTGGTTATTAAGAAAGGTAAGTAAAATGTGTTTTGTATTAAAACATCTTAGTTTGCAGATATTTTCAAGCAGATATCAACAGTTTTGAAGGTTTTCAAAATATGCTGCAATCGTCTGTATACAAAACGCTTTAGGACGTAGATCAGGCGATGCACCATGTCAGAATTAGTGAGGTATCACATGATGGCCGAGACTTCAATAAAGGTCGGAAGAGGCATGTAAAATAAATTTATTACTTTTTAGTTTACCCCATATATATGACTTTATTTTCTCGCTATTTAAGTCGTTTATAAAAGTACAGGAAAATAAATCATCACTTAATAATAAAAAACTTTAATACGTAATTCATTTGTAACACTATGCGGTTGTAACAACCTCTAATTCGGTTGTAACAACCTCTAATTCGGCAGTGACAACCTCTAGTTAGGTTGTGACAACCTCTAATGAGATTGTGTCAACCTCCAATGAGGTTGTCCCAACCTCCAATGAGGTCGTAACAACCTCTAATGAGGTTGTGACAACCTCTAAATTCGGTTACGGCTAATTTGGCTGTCTCAACCGAATTTTTCTGTGAGTGTACATATGTATATATCGAATAGAACAAATTTCGTATTCTTTGTTTAAACATTTGGGACACAAGTGAAAAAAATTCAACTTCTTCAACTAAAATTTGTATATAGAAATATTCAATTATATTATATATTTATTTGAACTTTCGTAGTAAGTCCTCAACCTTACATTTGTCGAACTATTGATGAAAATAATATTTTTGTAATATATTTTGCAAACGTTTTCTTCTTTGGGGATTATGTCCGCGATGATGGGCGGACATAACCCTAAAATCGATTTAGGGATTATATCCGGGAACTTCCTAAATATAGATTATTATACGAAACGGATGCGGCAATTCAACCTCAGGTTTCATAGCTTTGTTGTAAGAGGAACTAAAGGAAAATATAGAAATCGTAGATTTGAAGATAGTCGTTGACTGCCTCTAGAAAAAAATTGCTGGCAAGTTTTTTGTTATAAAAAGGCTGATAATTTTTCTGGCGGTTCAGACAATGACAAATAATAATATAATATAAGAATATAAGATTTGTTGTTGTTTGATTGCATATACAATGTCTTTCTAGCTTTTCGCACATACAGTATAATTATGCCCAAACATATTGTGTATGATATACAATATAACATGTTGAAAACTGCTGAAAACAAAAACGTGAAGGACAATAAAGGAACAAAAAGCAGCAGATCTTCAATTCATTAAAACAATGCCTGCAAACATTTAAATGGTTCCTGCAATATGTTTTGGTGTTTGACTATACTCACTGACACCATCGATGAACCAATAGCTTGTCCATGAGTTCTTGTGCCCGATCCCTGCACTCACCATTTTACATTTCATTTGATGACGGTCACCTCGCTTAGTGATGGCGCCACTGCCGCGAAAGTAACCTTTTAAAAGTTTCTCAAAATAAAAGTGCGGAAGTGGTATAAAACTATAGCTCTTAGTCAGTGACTGTAAAACTACAATTACTTCATGGTATATAGTGTTTGTGTAATCATCTTGCACCGCAAAATTGGTTAATATATGTATTTGCCTCTCAAAGTCTGCCAGCGCTACATTATCTGCCTGTCAGATTACCCAGGTTTATGCAATACTATAGAGAAAGTCAGGTAAAGAACGAGTTAATAAAGAGTTACCCTATTTATCCCTTGACAATAGTGGAACGAATTTTTTCATTATTATCTCCATTGTTATAGTTAAGAATAATCGCCATTAGATTATGGGACGGATCTGCAGGGAACAAATCAGCGAAGGTCATATGTAGCGGCCCGCATGAATACATGACCCACGTTTTAAAGAGCCGACCTAACTGAATGCAGGGCCTGTAAGGACGGCAAGACGGATCACGTTCTCCTTCAATGCCCATTTTCGCGATGTTACAATGTCATTAGCTCTCCCATGATATATGACCCAGTAAGGAGCATCTCAAGGGGAATAAAAATTACAGCAGACAGTTGTCCGAGGCCTTCGGCCACGGACTGTCCCTGCAGGCTGTGTCAGAGAATACGCCATCCGATAAGACAGAAAACATATATAACAATAAATTCATTTGCTTATATTATTTATCATTTATTGTTATATATGTTTTCTGTCTTATCGGATGGCGTATTCTACGTTAAACTTAATGGCCGTGTCTCTGACACAGCCTGCAGGGACAGTCCGTGGCCGAAGGCCTCGGACAACTGTCTGCTGTAATTTTTATATTTACCAACGGCATTTGATTCAAGTCCGTTTTAAAAAAAAAATATTATGTTCAATTTTTTTAAACTTAATTTAATTTATGTATTTTAATTAATATTTTAATTGAAATAAGTTCTGCGAATGTTGAGAGGGCCGCCCTAATATTAAAAAAGGTTTACCTTATCGAGTCTTCGCATTAGCATTCGAGCTTTGTGAGAAAGCTTTACGCTTTACAATTCAAAATTAATGTTACAACAGCTTTATTGAAGCTTTCGCAAAAAAGCTTTATTACGTTAGCTTACTGTTTGTTTCACTTTTTACTAGATACATGTTGCCAAGCAACATTAGCTTGCTGTTCGTTTCACTTTTTACTAGATACATGTTCCTAAGCAATGTTGAGCAACCAAAAACACTCAACCAAACACCACACATATGTATGAGTGTATGTTTTAAACAATTTTCATTTGAGAAATTAAAATACTAGATAAAGATAACATCTTCATTTGCCTACAAAAAAAATTTTAAAACAATTCATCTAGCCGTTTCCTCAAATTCAATGAAATAAAGATTACAACAATAAAAACTTGACATGACTCCTCATACCGTAAGGTAAGACGTATTCTACGTCAAAAATATGAGCAGGGTCGATTCACTAGCTTGAGTATATGGGAAATGTGTCGTAAAGAACCAGATTTTGACTAGATTATCCCGTTGTTTGGAGTTATATTCCGCCTTCGATCTTAGTCCCGCTTTTTAGGGAGTATTCCCGCTTTCGACGGTTTTTAGTCTTATATTATAATTTCACATTTCATATAAAGTCACATTGCTAGACGAGCGGTTCAAACTTTTGTGATATTTTTCTTCAGCAGCTTACATTCTAGGCAACCGGCAGTCTCTTTAAATTTATCGAAAACTGAAAGAATTTCAATTTTTTGCACATAAATTAGGTAACATTAAAACATTCTCTTTTTCTTTACCGTGTAAAGGTTTCCTCTTTGAATTTTGGCAACGCAGTTCGAAATAGAGATATTTCAAAGAAACATAAACCTAATTTTTAAATTCCGGAAATATAAATTTTTCAAAGCTTTGTAGTTGGCAACATTGCTGAAGGTGTTGTATATTGTGAATAAGGCATGGAGAAGCTGTTGAAAAATATAGAAAATCTTTAGAATTATAACATTCTTTAGAATTTTTGAAAATAATAAAAATGTTAATACAAAATAAAGTAGTACATAAGCGAATTAGATTAAAAGGTAAATTGAATCTGGGAAAGAATTATCCTTTGGTTTTTTGGAATTAATTTAAACTGAATGAAGGTATTTTTGTTTGTCTTATAAAATTATATTTTATATCATTTAATACGGAAACAATGTAACGTATAGAAGGAGCCATATAAGACCCTCAGTATCTTTGGACGAAATTCGGTTTGGGACTTTTTAAGACGATTGAGCTATGCCCGTCTGTCTGTGTAGCTGGTCAGCACGATAACTTCCGTTAATCTTTATCGATCACAGCAGAATTTTGTCAGTGACTATTATTTGTCAAATGTTAGTTTGGGATTGAAAATGAGCGTTTTGACCACGCCCTTTCTGATACCTCCCATACAAATCAACACATTTAGAACACAGTTATGTTTCTTCTAAAACTTTTTTCTGCTTGATATGATTAGCTTCAACTCAAACATTGGTTAATAATATGTAAATGTCCACTTAACTGGACAACATTAGCGAGGTTGCCTCGCCCATTCTGGTACTTCCCATACAAAAGCTTGGTGGTCATCCGAGTTGTCAATACGATAAGTCGCCTGATACACTTCCGATCTTATTGAAATTAGATTGTAGGCTTCATGTCATCAAAAGCGAGTCCCCATTTAAGCCAAGGGTGATTTGCCATACACATGTTGTTCGGTAAAATAACTCTCACAAAACCGAACCAATCTTAATGAAATTTGGTACTAGACAAAATTTAGTCAAATGCTACTCACTATAGAAATTGAGTGCTTTAGCCACGCCCATTCTGGTACTTGCCATACAAAAGGTTGAAGGTCGTCCGGGTTTTCAATGCGATAAGTCTCCTGAAACACTTCCGAACTTAATGAAATTAGGTTGAAGGCTTCGCGTCATCAAACGCCAGTCACCGATTAAGACAAGAGTGGTTTTGCCACGCCCTACCAACATAAGTTGTGCGGCCGGCTGTTTGTTCGACAAGACAACTCCCTCAAAAACCGAACCAATCTTTATGAAATGTGGTACTAGACAAAATTTAGTCAAATTCACCCAAAAGTTGGGCGGATGACCTGTTGATCGACACGATATCTCTCATAAACTACAAGCGATCTTGATGAAATTCGGTACTCGTCAATTTTTTCCTAAAAATTAAAAATTAACTAATGTGCCACGCCCATTTTCGTACCTGCTATACAAAAGTTGGCCGGCTTTCGAGCTGCCCGACTCGATATCTCCCGTATAACACAACCGACCTTAACCAAATTTGGTACTGATCAATATTTTGTTCAATACTGTGAAAAAACAGATGAACAACTTCGTCATGCCCCTTTTTGTACCTCCCATATAAATGTTGGGCGGAAAATTGGCTGGTAGTCACGATAACTCCCCATAGTTACTTAGGATCGTAATTAAGTTGGATACTGAATAATATTTAACGCAATGCCACTCTGCTGTTGAATATTGACACATTTTCCAACCTCAATCGTTCAACGTGAGGGTGAGTATAAGGGTATCCCATCAATAAAAGATTTTTTTTGCTTAAGCTTTATTTGAAAGCATATAGGGTAAAGCATTTTTGAGATTTTTTTCAGGTTTTTCGGAAGAGATTTAGAGGTCGCACAATTTTGAATTTTATTTAAAACTCGGTCAATAGCCACGATTTTCTTAGTTTGTAAGTCAACATTTTTAAAGCAAAACGTTCAAACTTTTATTGTATATGCATAAACCACCAGTTTTGGTCTCAGCCGTCTTGCGTGATTACTGATTGGCCAGTGCCCAGGCAGCACGGAAATTTGCCTCGACATGTTCCCCTGATTTTGGCTAATCAGGGAGTTAGTCCCGTGAATGTTATATTCTGGCCATGTGTGTCTGGATATGCGGCACGTTTCCGTTCTATCGCATCTGGCCTTAGCTAATTCGGTTGAGACAGCCGAATTAGCCGTAACCGAATTAAGAGGTTGTCACAACCGAATTAGAGGTTGGCACAACCTCATCAGAGGTTGACACAACCTCATCAGAGGTTGACACAACTTCATTAGAGGTTGATACAACATCATTAGAGGTTGACACAACCTAATTGGAGTTTGACACAACCTAATTTTAGGTTGACACAACCTCATTAGAGGTTGACACAACCTAATTGGATGTTGACACAACCTCATTAGAGGTTGTCGCAGCCGAATTAGAGGTTGGCACAACTTCATTGGAGGTTGACTCAACCTCAGTAGAGGTTGTCACAGCCGAATTAGAGGTTGTTACAACCGAATTTAGATATTGTCATAAATAAATTATTAAATTTTTTTTTTATTATTAAGTGATGATTTATTTTCTTGTATTTTATATGGGGTAATCTATATAAGTAGAATAACACATTTAATTTACATTCCTCTTCCAACCTTTATTGAAGTCCCGGCCACCATGGGACACCGCACTAATTCTGACGTGTTTTATCGGTTGCTCTAGGTCCAAAGTCGTTTTGTATCCAGACTATCGCATATATATTTGCTGTTGATATCTGCTTAAATAACATCTGCAAAATAAGACGGTTTAATACAAAATATATTTTAATTATACAATTTTATTATAATATTTTATTATACAATGTTAAACGTCAGATTTTAAATACATAGAATTATGTTGTGGTAACCGAATTGAAAATGGATTCGGTTGTACCTACAGAATTCATGAGAAATCCGGTTACAGCAACCGAATTGACGCCAAGTTCGGTCGTTGCAACCGAATTAAGGCTAGATTCGGTTATTGCGACCGAATGGAGCCAAATTCGATAGTTACAACCGAATTTATTACTAAAACCGAATTGAGGTTGGTTACGACCAGATTCGGTTACCCCAACCGAATTAGGTACCAACTTCGGTTGTTGCAGCCGAATTAATTTGAAATTCGGTTGTTTCAACCGAAATTTTAAAAAATTTAGTTGACTGAGCTAATATAATTTGAAGATTCAGTTGTCACAACCGAATCAATTATGAAACGAGGTTGCTTCAACCGAATTTCGGTTGTGGAGACTAAATTCGGTCGTAACAACGTCAATCCGTTTGTGGTAACCTCAATTCGGTGGTAACAGCCGAATTTACGGTTGCTACGACTTCTTTTCAAACAATTAGTTCTCTGAGTGTAATGCAGGAAAATACCTCTTTTGACCGACCCTATAGACGTTGCGACTGACACCATATGTAGTTCGGTGGAAGAGGATCCTGCCCTGGCTATTTCGTCTGCCCTTTCGTTCCCAAGTGATCTCAAGCCCTTTCGTTATCTAGTGTATTTATTTTCCTTCATTTACAAACAAAAAATTAATTCAGTTAACAAATTGAAAGGTTTGTGAATTATTTAATAATTAACAAAACATGAGTGACACTATAAATTGGCCACAATGTTTGGGTTCCTTTTCCCTTAGCCCTTTCCTTTAATTGGTAGTAGCATGTTTGATAAAATTTGAAATTTTGGCATGGATCCAACAGTATTTTCCATTCCCTTTCGCAACAAATAATACAATACATTTTTCGCTACTAATTTGCATCTGATTCGTCGTCATTGCTGTCAATTGCATTAATGAAATTTTCCTCAATCATAATTGAATGACAACTCGTTTTTTTTGGCAATACGAGTAGGTAACTATAACAATTGATTACATTTTACACTGGAATGGTGTTACTTACACATTGGCTGCTAAACAAATACAGTGTTATTGCACTTCTTCTATGTAAATAAAGCCATATTGACTTATTTCTGTCTGCGATGAGAAATAAGGCCATATGGATTTATTGAATATGGTCTTATAGCAATGAACTTCAGAATGCAATTCAGCCAGCCCCCGCTCGGTCGACACCGGACCTTATTTCCGAATGTGATGACAAATAAGGCTATATGGCTTTATTGATGCAATAACACTGCACTTCAAAACGCAATACAGCCAGCCCCCCCCCCCCACCCGGTCGAAAGCCATTTGACCCTATTTCCGAATGTGTTGAGAAATAAGGACATATGGCTTTATTGCCATATGACCTTATAACACTGCAGCGATCTATCGCTTGTATCGATTCAGGCACAGTAGTTGGACATCTAGATTTCGAGAGTTTTTCTAGAACACCACTTTTCCGTTTGAGTCTGTAGGTATTTTCACGTCAAGGAAATCTTATATTGAATGTAGAGAATTTGCGTATTTAAGAGAAGAAAGTGGTATTTAAGAAACCAAGTTTTGTGAAATCCTATTGGTTTTCCTGACATTGACAGAAGAAATGTTGCAAATATTTTGCAAAATTATTGCGTGCGGTTTCTTTTTAGTGTTTTGATAGGGATCAGGAAGAATGTGAAAGATGGCTTGCAAAAACCCTGTGTCTAATTAAATCTCTAACTGAGATTTAGTACGATGCTAAAGGCCAGGTTACAGAGCCATTTTTGGACATCACGTGTTTGCCAAGCTTTATTCCAATAAGTTGTATATTTTGCCACCAATAGTAACACGTGGACCTTGTTCTTCAATATATTCTAGATTGAAGTCACGCCATTATTGACAAAGCCTGCGATAACAACAGGGGTTATGGAGAAAACCCTTTTATTTAACCAGATTGAAGTACAAATTAAGTACGAGCCAGCCTTTAGAGAAGTAAAATTACAGACAATGGAAAAGTGGATCCAAGAGGTTTGCACATCTTTTTGTCAGCACCTAATGGACAAGCTGACGGCTATTTCACCGTCGGAATAGAACCACATTCAAGAAACTGCCATTCAATTATCCCATGGATTATGCTGATGGATGTAGGACAGATAGGACAACGTTAATGAGAAACTCTGAAGGACTTATATATTTAACCGCTTCCTGATCTTTTAGACGTCAAAGCGATCATGAATTGAGTGAAATAGGTGCCAACGACGGAGAACGCATAATTGTGCGAATATTCCTTGGTAGCCAAGCGGCGCACAATGGTTCAAAATTTGATATATTTTGATCAAGTTAAAATTTTTGAGGTCTTTGAAACTTCATCGTAGTTTAGGAGCCAACGATAATTTTAAAATAAAAATATTGGAATTCAGACAATGGTTGTGTTTTTTTGTAACATATATAGGAGACGTATATAGGATACAAAAGAAACTCATTCCGCTGAGACATACATGACTAGGCAGCACTTTAATCTCAGGACTTTTTTTAATTTCCTTTCAGAATTCATTTGTAAACAAAATTTAAATAAATAAAAATTTAAAATATTTGTTGACATACATGTACGTATTGGACATGAAAAAATAAATAAATGGTTTCCCGTTACATCCCATGAAGGGACCTGGGAGAACTTCTCACAATCACTGAGCTGTGCGCTTTCCAGTTTTCACTCACTGATTGGGACCTACAGTTTTACACCGATTCCGAACGGTAATTTGAGAAGCTTTTTCATGGCTATATACTCGATAGTGTCGCCGTCACTATGCGAGGTGACCGCCACCGAAAGAAATTTTTTTTTTGAAGGTGGTTAGAGCAGGGTTCGAACCCAGGATCTCATGTACAAGAGCCGCGCACACTAACCATTGCACCACCGACGGCCATGTAGTACGTTTTGGATATTTGAGTTTATGACAAATCTATTTACATATACAGGCGGATAAGTCTGGTAAAAACCGTTAGCGCCTTTGATTTGGCGAATCTCTGGAAGGAACCAGCCGCTTTTGAAGTATGTCAATTTAGGTTTAGGCTAGGAGGATTCGGTCGAAAATCATACAACAATAGCATCGCAAAAGCTTTGCTCTTTACAATTGTCAGAATTTGTATAAGTAGTATCTCATATTTGAAAAACACTGCGATATTGCATTGTGCTGTGACCCATCCTCACTATAGTTTGCGATGCTGGATATGCCTAATACAATCTAAACCAATTAATCCTTAACACAAGAAACGCATTTACTTTATTTGTATCCTATATTTTCTCTTTATTTAAAATTGTTACTTCATATTTCTTTGAGATAGGAGTATTTTCTAAACGGATGTGGTTTACACAGATAGAGGGAATTACGAGTTTTGGGTTCATTAAGACAGATATTCGTTAAAGGGTACATGATTGGAGATGAGCAATTTTGTATTGCGCCTGCCCGGCAGAAGCGTTGCATCTGAATGAGTTGGATGTTCAACAAGGAGCGTCACTCTTATTTGCGTGAATCACTGCAGAGTATTCGGCCATAGTTGATCCACCTCAACCAACGATATACACCTTTTCTGCGACTTTCTTGGCATCGAATATATTAAGAATAGGATCATAGGACCAGTTTGATGGTCGAAATCATCTTGGATAACAGTGATCTCCGACAATTTTAGTTTTTTTAAATAAAACCCCAATGGGTTAATTATATGAAATATATTTATACAAAGAATTTATAGAGTATAAAAATACCTTTGTATTGATATCCATTTGAAGCATATCGGGTCTTAAATTCTTGAGATATGATCGATTATATACCCAAACTTTAAAGGTCTATATCTCAAGAAGTTGGGCCTAGCTGAAGGGAAAAAGAAACTTTTTGAATTCAGCGCAGCAAACTCTATCGGTGTTGAAATTATGATGTAGATCACACAATGGATCTTAAAGTAAATTATTGCCGATTTGAATATTTCACTAATTATTATTTTTATTCATTAATTGTCATGTCAGTAGACATTTGTTAATAAGACATTCTTTAGTAGACATTTCTCAATATAAAGTTTTAACTTGGTAACATTTTTATATCTTTTGTTAGCTTTTTACTACATTGTTTTTACAGCCTATCCCCGATAAGGTATAATTTTCCCCGATAGCATGTACAGGATAGCATATGTATGGGGAAACGTATATAAGTTAGAAAAAATTGCAACTAATATATTTTAAAAATTAACCTAAAGTTGACTACTTTTCCACCATCCACCATCCACCATCTAATGTTTACCGTACCTATGACGTTAAATTTATAGACAGAATAAAAGTATCTATGTATGTATTAGTCTATGATTTTTCGGTTTTAAAGAAACAATTCAAGATTGGAACACATGTCCTACATTTCGGATTTCTTTATAGAAGTCCTAATGCGGGAAGGGAGGCATCCTTTAATGGCTTTGACACCCTTTCCGATTCCATTTCTGAGATATTGGGGAATTATCCAGACAGTGAAATCGTTGTTGCTGGTGATTTCAATGTCCATAATTCCTCCTGGTTAATGCATTCGAGCCATACAACTACGGAGGGCCAATACGCTGAGCTCTTCGCCGCTCATAATAACTTAACGCAATTGGTGAATGAACCGACGCACATTCCGTGTGTTCAAGGGCACAACCAAAATTTACTTGACCTCTTCTTAACTCCGGACCCTGAAAAGTACGAAGTTAACACGCTTGCACCTCTGGGTAATTCGGATCACTGTATCATTTCAGCGTCCTTTTCGTATTCAGCTCTTCGTCTCGCTTCAAACACAGTCCCGAAGCGAACAATTTTTATCTACGAAGAGGCACGTTGGGCTGAGCTCAACAATTTTTATCAGCATTTTAACTGGAAGCTTTGTTTTCTGGACAATGACATAGATGCTGCTGCTGAAATGATCGAGAAGATAATTTTGATTGGTATGAATTCATTCATTCCGACGAAAATTATTTCGGTTAAACCATCGGAAAAAAGTTGGTGTAACCAGACATGCAAGAATGCTGTCAGATCCAAAGAGGACGCGTTCAGAGACTGGCGTTCTAATAAAAACGTCGATACTGAACTGCTACGCAAACAGGCAAGATCCAAGTGTGCCAAAGTACTTCGACGCGAAAAGTTTCTTCACGAACAGCGTATTCGTACTAAAGTTCTTTCTTTCCCTAGTGGAAGTAAGAACTTTTGGTCATTTGCAAGAAGAATAAAGGATAGTTCTTCCTCTATCCCAACTCTTCTTAAAGATGACATAACATTCACTGAACCGGTTGATAAAGCTAACCTCTTGGCTGAAATGTTTGCAAGGAACTCTTCCTTGCCGGATAGCAATCAACCACTCCCCGTGATCAATTACGTATCTTGTTCCATGCCCAAGATATTTTTTCGAACGCGAGGAGTTAAAAAGGTTCTTGCGAATCTCGTCGTAGGTAAATCCCCGGGCCCGGATGGCATATCTGCACTGGTCTTGAGTAGGTGCTCTTCGACACTGGCGTGTCCACTGCGCAATCTTTTCAACCTTGCATACCGTGCCGGAGTCTTCCCGGCGCGTTGGAAGATTGCTAATGTCCAGCCAATCCCTAAAAAAGGTGATGCAAGTAACCCTGCAAATTACCGCCCAATTGCAATTTGTTCTGCGCTCTCGAAGGTTATGGAGAGTATGGTTAACCACCATCTAGTAAAGTATCTTGAGTCCAATGACCTTCTTAATGATCGGCAGTATGGCTTCCGTAGAATGAGATCTACTGGAGACCTGATGGAGTTCCTTTCGGAACAGTGGAGTCGATCCATCCACCGGCTTGGTGAGAGTAAGGTAGTGGCTCTTGATATTTCCAAGGCCTTTGACAGAGTATGGCACGATGCACTCTTGTCAAAGCTCGCTGGTTTTGGTGTCGGTGATAACTTCACTCGATTTATATCGAGTTTTCTCAGAGATCGCACTATACGAGTTGTTGTAGATGGGGTTTCATCCGACGAGCATAAATTGACTGCAGGTGTACCACAGGGCTCTGTTCTTTCTCCTTCTCTTTTTCTTATTTTCATTGACGATCTCCTGGGTCAGACTGTGAATCCAATCTACTCTTTTGCCGATGACAGTAATCTCTGTCATTCTTATTCATTCGATCGTAGGCCAAGTCTTCAAGAGATTGAAGTCAAACGCCGGACAATGAATGAAACACTCGACCGCGATCTGGTGTCCATTGTTGAATGGGGTCGAAGGAATAGAGTAGATTTTAATGCGAGTAAGACCCAGTGTTGTTTGTTGTCGCATAAACGTATTGCTGACCCAGGTGTGTCGTCATTGTCTATGGACGGTGTGGATATTGATGAATCAGACGCTCTTGATGTTCTGGGCATGAAAATACAATGTGATGTCCGTTGGGCAAAACATGTATTTGAAGTGTCGAAAGATGCATTCAAGTGTCTAGGCTTTTTGAAGCGGTGCAAGAAATACTTCACTCCATCTGATCTTCTCAATATCTACACCACCTACATCAGGCCAAAGATGGAGTATAACTCCCATATATGGGCAGGTGCTCCTAGGACTTCTTTGGAGCTTCTCGACCGTGTCCAGAGGAGAGCGACGGTGTTAATAGGGGACAGTAGGGTATCCAACTCTATTGCCTCCCTTGAGCATCGTCGAAATGTGGGTTGCGTGTCACTATTCTATCGATATTTCCACGGTATGTGTTCCTCGGACATCCGTCAACTTATGCCGGACGTGAGGATATTTAGCCGAAGTACGAGGCTTTCCAGGAACTCTCATCCGTTTTTTATCGAGTGGCCGATTGACCGCACTACACACTATAGAGAAAATTCGTTCTTCAGCCGTACAGTCCGTATGTGGAATAAACTTCCGGCTAGTGTATTTCCCACCAATTGTGACATACAAACATTCAAGGCAAATATCAACAGACACTACTCCCTCTTTCCACCCTCTACTACCTCAATTTTCCTTCGCCAACACAATGCACTGCATTTATAGGGGGCATCCCCTGAGTGTTGGTTTGATAAAAAAAAAAAAAAGCAATTTATTATTTCGTTTCTGACACATTGTGACATAGCTGTTTATAACGCGCGCAATAAATTAAATTTTTTTTGTTTTAAAAATTTTCATTTATTTCAAAATTTTCAAATTGGGGAAATTAAATTAATTTTATTTTGCGTTTCTAGAACTTTATCTCATACAGATGGCTCCAAAACTGTATGTGATACAGTTCAAGTATCACCATCCATCGGATGCCTGTTGATTATATGGACTCCTGGGCATTGTTGCATCTAGAGGAACGAAACGGCAGATATGACGGCTGCTGTGTTTGCAACTCAGCGTTCCAAGTGGTAGAAAATAGCTCACGGAAGATTATAGGATACATCCGACTGGAGCAGCATTGCAAAGATCATGTGTGGTGGTCGGGATACGAACCAGACCAGAGGTCTTACTCGATTCATGGACGTTTTAACCGGATACTCCAATTTAAGAGTTTGAACTAAATAAATAAAATTTCTTTGTAACTGTTATGCTTTCGCGAGATTAAGCCCTCATCACCTTTCCGATTATACAATAGCACTTGGAACCTCTCAGGCAATCGGATTGTAAAATACTGAAGATATTGTCACGAGTCTATGTGAAAAAGCCACATACTATCAAAGCTTAGTTACACGCCTAATTGGGAAGCTTCTGGTGGATAGGTCTGGCAAAGCTGAATGGGGTGGTGTTACAGTTGCTGGGAACGTTAACTGGGGGACACTCACTTAACTATCAATTTTACTATCTCTTAACCCACTTAAAACGGAGCTTATATTGTTCTCTCGGAAATATAAAATACCTGCATTTGAACTGCTGTCAGTTAATGGGGTGCAATTACAGTTGATGGAAAAGGTCATGTATCTGGGAATAATTCTCGACGGAAAAATGTCTTGGAAACCGAATGTGGAGGAGAGGGTGAAAAAGGCGTCTGTTCCTGCTGTGAAGGGGCGATAGGAAAGCGCTGGGGACTGTCTCCTAAGATCACCATGTGGATTTATACGGCAATAGTCAAACCAATACGTCTCTATGGCATCGTAGTTTGGTGGAGGTCCCTCCAAAAGAAATATATTCTGAATCTTTGATTAAAATTCACAGAACAGCACTGATTAGGGTAAGTGGAGCAATTGGCGCGACATCAGATACTGCACTTAGTGATATCCTGAACATCTGTACTCCTGATATCATGACCGAATCGGCAGCCGCTACATCTCTGTTGAGAATCAGAGATTGTGGCGTTTTGATTCCGGACACGCTGAATTACTACACCGCATCAACTCTATTCCCGTAAAAACGGACCACTGTATCCCATACCTTCTACCAGCGACAAATCTAAGGACTTCTATTCCGAAAAGGAATACCTGGGAAAAGTCACTGGAAGGGAACACCAGTAGTATCAGATTTTTCACGGATGGATCAAAGTTGGCTATGGCGTACATTCACCGGACCTAAGTGTAAATATCTCCTTAAAGCTGCGTGATTACTGTAGTGTATTTCAGGCGGAAATTACCGCCATACTGGAGGTTGCTGAACTACTGAAAATATATGTATCTCCGGAGGATATGTATCTACACAGACAGCCAGACTGCCATAAAATCCCTGGAAGCCATGCTTGCTACGTCCCTGACGGTGAAAGAATGCAACTCATCACTTAGGGTGATGGCAGAGTATTTTGACATCAGACTCATCTGGGTACCGGGACACAGCGACATTCCAGGCAATTGCGTAGCGGGTGCGTTAGCTAGACAGGGTACTACGGCACAGGTTCTTCTGGCAAAAGAAGGTGTTACTATGCAAATCTCTACCTGCCGTTTGCATATCAGGCAGTGGACCGATAATATGTTCAAGGACAAGTGGAGACTTACTTCAACTTGCAAACACGCCAGGGTCCTCTGGCCACAGGTGGACAGGAAGACGTCTAGGCAACTATTTAACTTGCCGAGAGGCAGGTTATCCACAATGATAGGAACACTTACGGGACATTGTCTTGTAGGAAAACACGCCCTAAGATTGGGACATAGAAACTCCACTCTCTGTAGATGCTGCATGGAAGAGGACGAGGAAACGACGAAACACATTCTCTTGGATTGCTCTGCTCTGGCAGGACTGCGAAGTAGGATATTCGGAAGACATTTAGTTAGCACCATAGCCCTACAGGATATTCCTGTAGGTCTTATAGACAAATTCATTGAAAGGGCAAATTGGCTAGATGACTAGTCAATAGTTGCTATAGAGGAAACTGCAGGTATCACAATGGGCTTCTTTGGCCTAAGTGTGCTAGAAAGCGTGCTGTATTGCAGCAATTTCAACCAACCAACCAACCAACCATCTATGAAAGGTATTTATTGATATTATTTACAAGTTGCATAGAATCTACGAAAATGTTTGAAAGATGTTATGAACAGTCTCGTTTCATTACGTGATAATGCGAATATTCAATCTGACCACAAATTGACTATAGCAGAACAATGTTCATGTGGTGATCTGACATTTAAATTGCATGCTACATTATTGCCAATAGAAATAGAGATATTAAGAAAACATAGGTTAGTGTTAAATTTTTCGATTTTATTTCGAGAAAAGTATAATACGAGTATAAACCAAAAAAATTGTTTCAGTCTCAAGCCCTGTATTTAGCTTTCACGCAAATTTTTCTCTCGAATACTCCCAGGTGTTTTTCATCCAAGTGCGATATGACCCAAGTTTTTGAGCTATATGTTAGGACAAGCAAAGTGAGAGTCTAGTACAGCTGGACTTGTGTCTGTTGAGAGAGGGCTTTGTCCTCAAACTGCTCGCTCAGAGAACTAATTGTTTGAAAAGAGGTCAAGAGGACAGTTGGAAAGTGGCACTCGTCCTGTATAATGTTCGCACATTCCAGGTACATATCCTTAAATCGTAGTCCTTATAATGTTCACTAGGGTCAACAGTTAGGGCGTTTCTTTGTTCATTATGTTTTCTGTGTAGTTTCATTGCCTATATAACGATGGAGGGAGGCAAACCCAACCCACCGTGGCGTGGGGTGCACTTTAGCTACTGCCAGAATGATTACATTTCAGCCGCCCAATTTTAATCCGCCGTTGGCCATGGGTGTTGCCTCCTCCACCTTCAAAGGACAGAAGAATATGTCCATTAGTTCGAAGAGCTTCAGTGACAGGGTCACCTAATAATCCTAAGACGTATCAGTAGTCGCATGACCAATCAGGATGCTCATTCGTTTCGCCTTCTCACTTTTGCTAGGTAATGAGAGGTTCCGATAAAGCCATTGTCCATGGACAGTCGACATGACAGGAGTGTACGTTTTATAAAACACTATAACCAGTGTGGTGAAGTGAGTATTTGTGTTATAGTAAATGAAACGGAGAATTGGTTATTTATTTCATCTTTTCATAAGGATAATGTTTTGATTTTTTTTTAATTGCTGAGAATAAAACGATTAATTTTTGAGAATTATATTTTGATCAGAATATAACAATTATTCCTAGGGTTTTATAATTTGGTTCATTTCGTTTTGCAAGACAAAGTATTTCGAAATATTTCAATTTCCCTGCGAATCAAGTAAGAAGGAAAAATCCAATAGTGGTTTACATCCAAATTCACACATAACAAAAAGGCCATTGTAACAGTATGTTTGGACCATCCATATACTTACTTGCAGGCATTGTTTTCATGACTAGAAGATCTGCTGCTTTTTGTTTCTTTTTTGTTACGTGTTTCTTTTCAGCAGTTTTCTACAATCAGAGCCCTATTAGTTTCCCAACACTCCGGTTCACTTATTTAAAGCCACTAAAAATTCCATATTCAGCAGCCTGTATCTTGTGCAATTTATAACCGATTGCAGAATTTGAAAACGGAAATGGAAGCCAGATATCTTGAGATATAAAAAATCATAACAATAGTGCTTTCTTAACTAAATAACTTTTTTTGAGCAATTTATAAAAAAAGTACAAAAATGTGCTATTTTTTGGTTCACTTGAATAAAGGCACTTTAATTGATTTTAATGAGCAACAGTTGTTCGTTTTTTTTTAATTTATTGTACTTTATTTAAGATCTATTAGTATTGGGAACAACTCCTTTTGCTTTTAATAACTTCAAATATAAGGGTTTTCATTGAGGCATAAAGAGAATTTAGAATTTACGAAATTTGTTGCCAAGCATTCTAAATGGCCTGAATTCGTGACTGCTTGTCATCAAATTGTCTACCTCCTTCATAGACCTTACGAGATAACCCCAGAAATTTTCGATAATGTTTAGATCTGGAAAATAGGGTAGCCAGTGAAGAATATTAACAATTTGGCTTGCAATGAACTCCTTTACTACTCTGGCGTTGTGTATAGGGGCATTATCCTGTTGCAATATCCAAGATTTGAGACCATATTCCGATTCCAATAACGTTTTATAGCTTGCAACAGTCATTCTTGCACTTTGAAATTCAAGATCGATGGTGCCGTAGTATGTAATAGCACCCCACACCATAACACCGCCCTCTCGGCTGTGATGTCGGTTCAAAAAAAGGTTTTCTTTGCGTAGATCATGGAAATAATAGTTCTAGCCATCAGGCCCATCCAAATTAAATTTCTTCTGATCCGTATATACAACGGTTCTCCAGTTATTTACATGACCTCTTGGCTGAACATCCCATACCATGTAGTCTCTTGCGAATTGAAACCGCTTTTCCTTACGAGGAGCATTATGTGGCGGTTTTTTTTTGTAATTTGAGGACTTTTTTTTGACTTTTTTTATAAATTGCGCAAATAAAAGTTATTTAGTTAAGAAACCACTATTGTCATGATTTTTTTTTATATCTCAAGATGTCTAGCTTCCATTTACAGTTTAAAATTCTGAAATCGGTTACACACTGATTTCACTGTTCTGCGTTATCCGGTTTTTTCGAAAACACAGGCGACCATTTGCTTGGAAGTGCTTCGGGCGCAAACAACTTTTGTTGGATTTGGCTCATATTGAAAGACCCATACAGTTGACTACTGTTTACTTTCGCACTCATACGCGTAAAACCAGGATTCATCACCTGTCACGATGTCATAGACGTGTTTCCAAGCACCGCGATCGTATTTTTGGAGCATTTCTTTCGACCAATCGACACGAGCCTTGTTTTGAGCAATTTACAAATTGTGTGGGATCCAACGCGAACAAATTTTTTTGACAGTTAAATGTTTATGCAATATTGAATGTAAGCTGGTCCCTCTAATGCCTAAGATTGTCTCAATCTCACGATAGGTCACACGACGATCTTGAAAAATCAGTTCGCTCACAGCATCATTGGTTTTCGGAACAACAGCTGATTTTGGACGACCTTCACGAAATTCGTCTTGGAGTGAACTGCGACCATGATTGAATTCACCATACCATCGATAAACACTGGTCCTTGATGGAGCTTCATCGCCAAAAATTGAATTAAGTTCATCCAAGCACTGTTGCTGAGTTAATCCACGTCGAAAGTTGTAAAAAATAATCGCACGAAAATGATCACGATTTAATTCCATTTTTGGGCCGGGATGAATCTTTTAAGTTACTGTAAACAACACAAATAGCGCTCGTATGTCAAAACGTTCTGAGTACGCATAACCTCAAAAATGTCCAACTTTACGATGGAGCTGTCAGTTGCCAGTTTGCAACACTAGGGTTGCCGAATTCCGAAACATAAAACTCAACCTCGTATTCCATAAGTTTTCTAATTTGATTCATTTATAAAACGCATTTGGACGTTAAGCAAGACGAAGTATTTGTATTTCTTTGCGAGTCGCCAATCGCGCGCTGAAAAAAGACGGTCACTGTAACATTATGCAGGAACCATGCACTTGTTTGGACCATCCATATAGTGACGTACAAGCATTGTTTTCATGATTAGAAGATCTGCTGCTTTTTGTTCCTTTGTTGTCACGTTTTTCTTTTCAGCAGTTTTCAACAATCAAAGCCATATTAGTTTCACAACAACATAAGTTATAATATTGCAATCGTTGTGTCTCCAATATGTAATTTTAAATATCAAACAAAATATGTTTGGACACAAGTATGATATATTTGCGACAAGCTATAAACACGTTATATTTGCATCCAGACACCACCAAAAGACAGACTTTCCAGCGTGTAGTTATACAAAGACAAATAGGCATAGGAGTTTGTGTCATTTTCTACAAAAAATTAAAAATACAAAAAAGTCTTTATTTTCGATCCCTGCAATTTTCTGTTTTTTTTCTCGTAAAATCAACTAAAAAGTCTCGTTTCAATTATTAATTTCTCTCTTGCAAATGAAAATTATAAATTCCAATTGTGGTTTTCTCGGAATTCCAATGGAAATATTAAGGCCGGCATCGCCTCTAATTAAAAATCAAATACTTCATCCTTATAAGGCTCTTTAGAAGGCCTTTCTAAAGTGTTCCTTTCTTTATTTCGACCACATCCATACACATACGTGCGCGTATGTATGTGTTTAAATACATACATGTTTCTGCATTACATGAACTAAACATGTAAATATGTGTAAAATGCATTTGCATATCAGATGCACAACAGACACAAGAACACTAACCATGGCAACAACAGCAGCAATTCCAACACCAGTAGCAACACAATTGCAATTTTAACAACAATAATGATAATCATACGAGTAGTACATGTGTATGCACACACCAATGCAATCACAACTCAAATAAAAAAACAAACACACACACAAGCACACGATACATACATAGGTAAATACTGTTTGCTATGGCTACAATTGCTGATGTTGCTGCTGTTGCTGCTGTTGCAGGAGCAACTGTTGTTGCTTATGCACACATTGCCACCTATTAAAATGTTTGCAACATTGTGTGAATTTTGATGTTATTTTCGATGCCCAGACAAGGGAGTGATTTTCGACGACTACAGGAACAACAATAATAACAAGTGCATGGTGTATGCATATGTGAGCATACACTACCAAACAACGACGAAACCCGAAAGGAGCATTTGAACACACACACACCCAAAGAAATACACCCCCGCCACAAAGCCAAACACAAAGGCACGTACCTACATGTATTTTAACATATTCAGAGGAAAAGATATGCATAAATGCATGTATCCTGGTTGCCAAGCATGACTATGCAACAAAGAATCTTATGATCAGGTCGGGGAATAATGATTTCCAAAATATAAGCACCCAAAAGATAATATGCCTTTGTTTAGCGGTGGCCAACTGGCTTTGAGAAGAGGGTATTATGGATTAGACTGGTTTAAACAAGCGAGAGCAGTAGACAATTGTAGAGCCCCATCCACGAATTAAAAACTGAAAATTCCACTAGATTGCAATAAACTCTACCTAATCCATTTAAAAGGACACTCTGGTAATATTTTTGTATAAATGAATAACTGTTAAACTAGTTCATATTTACTAAATTTTTTCATACAACCATCGTCTTTGCATTTGTAACTCAATGTGCATAACATTGTGGGTGGATTTTGTGAAAGGACATACCTACGAACATATGACTCCCCCCATTTTTTCTTTTAGTTCTTAGGGTATAATGCTGTGGGGCTTGTTCATGGGGTGGTGGTTCCGTACCTCTCTGTTTTTGCGCCTGCACTCGTTACAGGGATTGCACAGATTAAATATCGTTGCAAAAAGTCAACATTGTGATTGTGATATTTTCTTTTGTCATACCTGCATGAATTCTACTTTACACACGTGAATAGGTATATATCGATATACGCATTTACACACATGTATATTTGAGTCAGTCATATCTTTACTCTTGTCAATATGTGATGTTCTCGTTGTAAAGGGAACTTTTTGCAAGAAACCCCTAAACGTGACGCTATTGTGAGAAACTTTGACACTGTGTACGTAAAGTCATTCGCTTACAGTTCAGTTTTCAGTTTTCCCTTGAGGACGTTGAAACAACACGGCGAAGAAACTCTTTGGATGTGAAAAGTGTTTATCTATGGGAAGAAGTCATGACATTTTGGTATCAATTTAAACTTTTTGCATTATCTTCCTTTTAAATTGTTTAAGGAATACGAAGCTGCTGGAAAACATTTTCAGTTTTGAAATTGTTCTAAGATAATTTGCTATAGAAGAATGTGGATTACTATGTGTAAATTATTTAAAAGAACTTATTTTTTTTTAAAATATTTATAATATTATTTTAGTTAAACTAATTCTTAGTTACTTATTAACCTATGCCCGACGACTGGAGTCTCAGTGTATTATGTCCTGTATTCAAAAAGGGTGATCTGTGTGTCTGTTCCAACTATCGCGGTATCAGTCTTTTATCCATCGCGTATAAGGTCTTGTCGAGCGTATTATGTGAAAGACTAAAGCCAATTATTGAAAACCTGATTGGACCTTATCAGTGTGGTTTTAGACCAGGCAAGTCCACAACTGACCAAATATTCACGCTACGCCAAATCCTGGAAAAGACCCACGAAAAGCAAATCGATACATACCACCTTTTTGTCGATTACAAAGCTGCTTTCGATAGCCCCATACGGGGAAAACTGTACGAAGCTATGTCTGAACTTGGTATTCCGGCAAAACTGATCCGCCTCTGTAGAATGACGCTGACCAACACCAAATGGGAAAGACCTCACTGAACCACTCTGTACCAAGCGAGGACTTAGACAAGGCGACACGCTTTCGTGCAATCTCTTCAACATCTTAATGTAGATAATAATGAGAAAGGCTGCAGTAAATACGAACAAGACCATCAACACGAAAAGCCATGTGTTGCTGGCGTATGCTGACGACATAGACATCATTGGGCGAAATTTGCGAGAGGTTACTGCAGTATTTCAAAGAATCGAAAAGGAATCAGCGAAGGTGGGTCTTGCTGTTAATGAGGGCAAGACAAAATTGATGGTGTCAACGACTAGAGAAACCTCTCGACTTGGTCCGTACTTGAACGTTGACAACCGATTTAATTTTGAAGTGGTAGATGAATTTGTCTACCTTGGATCCGCCGTGAACAAGGGCAACAACGTCAGCCTGGAGATAGATAGGAGAATTGTGCTTGCAAATAGATGTTATTTTGGGCTCAGCAAGCAGTTTAGGAACAAAGCCCTCTCTCGACGGACAAAAGTCCAGCTATATCAGACTCTCATTTTAACTGTCTTGACATATGGCTCCGAAACTTGGGTCATATCGCAAGCGGATGATAAACATCTGGGAGTTTTCGAGAGAAAAATTCTCCGTAGAATATATGGTCCTGTTAGGGAAAATGGCGAGTACCGACGTCGCTGGATAATCTCTATTCTGACGTGGACATAGCTAGACGAATCAAAGTGTGCCAATTGCGTTGGCTAGGCCACGTTATCAGAATGGATGAAGATGAGCCAGCGCGAAAGATTTTTGATAACGTACCCGATGGAAGCAGGAAAAGAGGACGACCAAGACTCCGCTGGAAAGACCAGGCAGAAGAATCCCTCCGTATCCTTGGTGTTACCAACTGGCGAGAAATGGCGAAGGATAGAGCCAGTTGGAAGAATATGTTGAAATTTGTTTAATTTGTTTGTTTAATTAATTTGTGTCAGACGTCTGACCTCAGTAAAGTATATTCTTAGTTATTTACTAGATTATATAAGTATTTGTACACAGAAAAAAATAATTTTTCAATGCAATTAAAAAATTTGAAAATTCAAATCAAATATTAATTGAAAATCCTATGATAAAAAAAAATTACATATCAGCTTCCATATTTGTCTACGAAAATATGTGTACATTATTTATCAAAAATATTTTCGGTTTAGTCGATGAAGAATTTCGCATATTAACAAACTAAACTGTATCTTAATTTTAGTTTTGTCTTCGATGCGAGGTGTTTTTAGAAAGTTTTTTTATTTAAAAAAAAAAAATGAAACAGTCGCGGTAGGATTCGAACTCACATCCACTGGAAGATCGTTTCGATGTTGGTGACACAACATCGTTTCGGGCAGCGTCTAGCCACCGACTGCCTGTACAAACTGATCTCTAATTCAAGTTATGTGATTGTTCGTATCGTATTTACTTCGTTAAATATTGGGGTATTTCTTACGAATTTTTTTTGTTGATACCACGTTTGTTGGTACGATCGTCCAGCGAATGTGAGTTCGAATCCCACCCGCGGCATTTAAATTTTTTTCACTAACCGGAAAAAACATAATCTCTTACAGCCTTACAGGAAATTACAACTTTAAACATAACGAGGATCTAAAACAACAAAATTTGAAACATATGGTAGGGCCAAACCAAAACAGAACGAGACAACTACAATTAGAATAGTTCGTTCTATAAATAGAACTTTCAAAAACTTCTGCATCAGTGCGTGGAAGTAGGAAAGCAATGTGTAAGTAGCGACAACAATCACTCTGCACACAATCAATAAATATCTTCGGTTAGTGACTTGTGTAAATACACACCGCAGTGGCTTAACGGGCTAGACGCTGCTGAAGATGAAAAAAACATGATGTCTTACAGCCTTAAAGGAAATTACAACTTTAAACATAACGAGGATCTAAAACAACCAAATTTTCATTTCAATATTTGAGTAATTTGTCAGCATATCAATGAAAAATTTAATTGAGTGCTGAGATTTTTCACGTACCAATTTTTTTAAATTTTTCGAAATTTGTTTCGAAACAAATTGTCTGATATTTGTGAGTGTCTTGCTATGACCCAGGGTCACATGACTATCTTCCGATTGACAGAGTTTGTTACATGTTAGGTAAGTTTAAGTTTAGAAAGAGGAGCGGAAGCTCTAACGAGCCTGACCAACCACCATGCTTTTGGCGGGATTATCCCGCTTTTTGATGTCTCATCCCGCCTTAAATTTCAATCCCAATTTTTACAGAGAAATCCATTTTTATGACGTCTTTAGAACCATTAAAGTATAATTTAGCTTGGAAGTTATATTTTTTGATGTGTTAACATGTATAGGCACGGGTAGGGAAATATATCAAAGTGAACGCATACACACATCACACAGCGTTAGCATCACATACGTGGTTGTTGTACAACAATAGTCTCTGCCTGAAAATAAGTATGATGGTATTGATGTAGCGGCAGCGAACAAACAAACATATAGTCGTCGCCAAGGAGTATTGAATAGTATAGGAACAAATTGTATGACTCAAAGCACTGGCGATATCTGGCGAATGATTCAAGTCGTATTACTCTCTTTTTGTCATAACTTGGCCCGTTCATAATTTTGACGTGAAATATTGATGCCGTTTGAAACGTTTATGCTTTTTGTATTGGTTTATGTAATAACATTGTCGAAATGGTGCATTTATATTGAAATATTCTATAAAGATAATAAGACTCGTTTATGCCCTTTAACTCAAACTCTCTACATGAGAGCGGAAAAAGAGTGCAATGAGTTCTCTGTACTATTCAATACTTTTTGTTGTCGCTCTGTTTGTGATAAAACCATAGTAAATAACCTAGTAGTAGCATCAAAGGTCGTTGTTGTTGTGGGCAGCAACAACAGGCATTTTTTGCTTCAATCGCTTAAGCTGTCAATCTCTACAGTCAGTATACCAACAACACAAGAATACAAAAAGTACAAAAACAAAGTACATACATATTAGTTTGACAGCTGAAACGATCAACCACAATGAACAGAAATTGAAATCAGATGTTCTAACGAGTTTACCTTCCTTATTTTACCACGGACAAAACAAAAACAATCATTTCAGTGAGTTAAATATTACATTATTTATTTTAACAATATTACATCAAATGTTAGAGTAGATGTAAGAAAAAGGAAAGTGCATTAGCAAAAGAGGCTTCTTCGGCACAAAAATTATTCTTTTTGATGTGTTAACATCTATACGCGCGCCTCTAGGGCAGTAACCCAGCGGACCAAAACTTCGTATACGATATCGCATACGAGAGTTACGCGAAACTTTTGCGGGTAAAACTCTTGAAAACAGATCCGAAAACGATCGGAAAATGAATCATCAGTCGCTCAGTTTGTGGCAGTAAAAGTTTCGTTTCCGATGTCTTGCAAGAGATTCGTTTGCGAGACTTTTGCAATATCTTTTGCGAGAACAACACGAAAAATAAAACAAACTGCAATAGCCAAAACTTTGTTGTTGTGTCGTGTGCCTGCACGTGTGTGCCTCTGTTTGGCGCACGACACAACGACAACAATGTTTCTCTCTTTTCGTCCGTTTAGCACCCGTTTTTAAACCAGTTTGCGAATATTTGGGCGAGTTTAATTTCTCCCCCGGTTTTGGTCCGGTAAATACTCGCTTCTGAGCCCGTTTGCGAGCATTTAGCGTAACACTCGCTAAGGCTCGGTTTTTTGCCCGCTGGGAAACTATAAATTTAATACATACGCAAGTGTTAGGTTTGTAAGAGTAAATCATCGTTTGTTTGTTCGTTGCTTGGCAGTCGGTATTGAAGGTGATTATTGGGCGATTTTCATATAATTTTCCCACGCGATTTTCTCCGGAAATTCATAGCCGATTTTATTAATTTTTGGATTAAAAAGCTAGTGCGGGTTTCGACGAAGAGTTTAGGCCAAAAATTAAGGCGATCCGATATCGGCGAGCCGAGATTTAAGTGTTTTAATTTGGAGTATTAATTTGGAGTAATATTAAAAAAGTGTTTTATGTTGATCTTCGGTTTTGTCTTATCATCGTTTGTCTGTTCGTTGCTTGGCAGTCGGTATTGAAAGTGATTATTGGGCGATTTTCATATAATTTTCCCACGCGATTTTCTCCGGAAATTCATAGCCGATTTTATTAATTTTTGGATTAAAAAGCTAGTGCGGGTTTCGACGAAGAGTTTAGGCCAAAAATTAAGGCGATCCGATATCGGCGAGCCGAGATTTAAGTGTTTTAATTTGGAGTATTAATTTGGAGTAATATTAAAAAAGTGTTTTATGTTGATCTTCGGTTTTGTCTTATCATCGTTTGTTTGTTCGTTGCTTGGCAGTCGGTATTGAAAGTGATTATTGGGCGATTTTCATATAATTTTCCCACGCGATTTTCTCCGGAAAATCATAGCCGATTTTATTAATTTTTGGATTAAAAAGTTAGTGCGGGTTTCGACGAAGAGTTTATTCCAAAAATTAAGGCGATCCGATATCGGCGAGCCGAGATTGAAGTGTTTTAATATGGAGTAATATTAAAAAAGTATTTTATGTTGATCTTCGGTTATATCGTACGAATATAACAATGTATGTATGTATGTACAAGTGTCTGTTGCTTTGCATTCTTTGACTTTTGTGGGAATAAAACAAAAAGTATTGAGCAAGAAAATAATGACACATGTGCTTGCACAGGGTCTTTAAATAATTTTAAGTATTAATATTATTTAACTGTAACGTCATCATATGATTGAACGCTGTTTTTTATTTTCCAATGTTGCAATTACGAATGTGTTCATAGAAATCGAACAGGTACCGTGTAGCAAAAAGGTGTTAACACATCGCCCGTGAGTTCGAACACTCATTGGATTTTTTTTATTTTCCAATGTAACATTTACTAATGTGTTCATAGAAATCGAACAGGTACCGTGTAACAAAAAGGTGTTCACACGTCGACCGTGAACTAGAACACTCTTTGTTTTTTTTAGTATAAAATGTTCAAAAGTCACAAGTAGGAGAAGTTTGTGAACTTCATCATCAGAGGCTTAGTTGTAGGCTACTCACATCTGTTGAAATGTGTGACTAACTGAAATAATTTGAAAGTTTTGTTTTGTCGATTTTTCTTCAAAATAATCGGATATATTTTTACGGACGGATGGGGCACAAATAGTGTATTCAAAAATGTCGGTTTTCGGGTTCTTCGAATATTTAGATATTGCAGAAACCGGGGTTCGGTTAAACCGAGATTAAAAATTTGCGATTAAAAAAAAGGGTTTATTTTTTTTGCCATGAGAAGCCTGCCAAAGTACCGAGTACCTAGCCATGAGAAGCCTGTCAAAATACCGTTCGGAAGCGGTGTAAACTTCAGGTCTCAATCAGAGTGTGTAAGCTACTGTGGTCAAAACCGAAACCGAAAAACCGGATTAACCGGTTTATACTCAATTTGTGTCAAAAGTTCTTACAAACTTTCAGTAATTAAACAAAACAAAAGATATAATTTCATATGTCTATTACGTATTTTTTGAATTAAGTAAAACATTTATTTTGAAATAAAATAATAATAATATTTTAAACAGTATTTATTATCGCAATGATTTCGTCATTCGAATAACAACTAAATAA
The DNA here is from genome assembly GCA_963931995.1 of Phaonia tiefii. Taxonomy (NCBI): domain Eukaryota; kingdom Metazoa; phylum Arthropoda; class Insecta; order Diptera; family Muscidae; genus Phaonia; species Phaonia tiefii. Next base: position 206,084,160 of record OZ008368.1, read on the forward strand.
TTTAAATTAGTATATCAATTAATTTTTGCAACGAAGTTACTTATCGCACGTTGCGGAATGACAGCTAAATGAAAAAATTTTTAACAACTTTTTTAAACTACTTTATGACAACCCATTATTATCAACTATTTTGGGTACTTTTGGTTTGGTTTAAAGGGAGCCTGTTTATTACATATTGTATTTTCGAACTCAATAAAAAGTAAATTTAGAAAAGCCAACGTGCAAGACTGGCAAATTGATGGAATACAACCCTGGGCGTGGAATAACATTTGGCAGCACACTTACTCTTACACTCTTACTTTTGGTGTGGTTTGTGTCTAGACTAACATATGGGGGAAATTTCTTGTTTAATGGGAAGTTGCCTATGTGGAGCCTGTTTATTACATATTGTAGATTTGAACCCAGTAAAAAGTAAATTTAGAAAAGCCAAAGTGAAAGAAGTTTAAAAAAATAACATTTTCTTAAATAAGTGCATTCATTATCTTAAAAAAAGTAAATTTCCTAAAAAAAAAATACCTATTCATATTCTTAAACAGAGTACAAAATTCCTTTTCTTAAAAGTACCTTTCCCTAAAAATAGAATAATAACGTTTCTTTTCTTTTTCTGAGATAAGTAGCCTTTCTGAAATAAGTAAATTTTCTTAAAAAAATATAATTTTCCTTTAAAAAGTACATGTTCTTAAAACAAGTTCTTCTTTGTAAAAAAAAAATGCATACTCTTAGGCTTTTTCTTACAGAAAGTACTTCTTATTAAAAATTGGAACTTTTCTTAAAAAAAGCATAAGCTTTTAATAAAAGAAGTACCTCTCATTAAAGAAAGGACCTTTCGGCAAAATATAATACACATTCTTACAAAAAGGACCTAAAAATATGCTTTTGTTAAAAAAATACATTCAATACAAAAAAAATTCTTAAAAAAAGTTTCTTATTTTACAAAAAGTATCTTTTCTTAAAGATCCCGTTACATTATAGTATTTTTCAACAGGCGCCTTAGGCGTGTTGGAGCTAATTAGTACATAATATATAGCGAAAGGAACTTCGTTCCAACCGGGTGTCCCCTGACACCTCATGTAATTTTTTACACTTTATAGGATTATCATTCATGAAAATTGCGAAATTGCGAAAAAATCGAACATGATTTTCAAATTTATATAAGATTAATGTAAATATGCATTAAACTTGTTAAGTTTACCTTAAACATTGAAATATTGCAAATCGAAACATGATTTTCATTTTAATTTAAAAATAAAATGTTATTTTTCAATTTAGATAAAGCTGAGAAAAATTTGAGATTGAAACACCACTAAAACTATTCAATTCATTTCAATAAAAATCAATTCAAATCAGTTCAATTCAATTGAGAAGATAAAAAGAATTGAAGTTAATTAGACTAGACTAGACTTAGTTAGATTATATTGGATTTCATTGAGTTGGACTTACTTGAAGGAACTAAAATGAATTGCATTGCATTGCGTTGCATTGCATTGCATTGAATTGAATTGAATTCAATTGAATTGAATTGAATTGAACTCAACTGAATTAATTGAATTTAATTTATATGAATTGAATTGAATTCAATCGAGTTGAATTGAATTGAACTGAACTGAACTGAACTGAATTCAATTGAATTGAACTGAACTGAATTGAATTGAACTGAACTGAACTGAACTGAAATGAACCGAACCGAATTGAATTGAATTGAATTGAATTGAATTGAATTGAATCGAATTGAATTGAACTGAACTGAACTGAACTGAATTTAATTTATATGAATTGAATTGAATCGAGTTGAATTGAATTTAACTGAATTGAATTGAATTGAACTGAACTGAACTGAACTGAACTGAACTGAACTGAACAGAACTGAACTGAACTGAACTGAACTGAATTGAACTGAACTGAACTGAACGGAACTGAATTGAATTGTATCGAATTTAATTGAACTGATCTGAACTGAATTGAATTGAACTCAATTGAATTGAACTGAACTGAACTGAACTGAACCGAATTGAATTGAATTGAATCGAATCGAATTGAATTGAATTGAATTTAATTTATATGAATTGAATTGAATCGAGCTGAACTGAACTGAACTGATCTGAACTGAACCGAATTGAATTGAATTGAATCGAATTGAATTGAACTGAACTGAATTGAATTTAGTTTATATGAATTGAATTGAATCGAGTTGAATTGAATTTAACTGAATTGAATTGAATTGAACTGAACTGAACGGAACTGAATGGAATTCAATTGAATCGAATTGAATTGAACTAAACTGAATTGAATTTAATTTATAGGAATTGAACTGAATTGGATTGAATTGAACCGAGTTGAATTGAATTGAAGTGAATTGAATTGAATTTAATTTATTTGAATTTAATTGAATTGAATTGGATTGTATTGTATTGAACTGAACTGAATTGAATTTAATTTATATGAATTGAATTGAATCGAGCTGAACTGAACTGAACTGAACCGAACTGAATTGAGTTGAATTGAATGGACTCGAATTGAATTAAACTGAACTGAATTGAATTTAATTTATATGAATTGAGTTGAATTTAACTGAATTGAATTGAATTGAATTGAATTGAACTGAACTGAACTGAACTGAACTGAACGGAACTGAATGGAATTGAATTGAATTGAATCGAATTGAATTGAACTAAACTGAATTGAATTTAATTTATAGGAATTGAACTGAATTGGATTGAATTGATTCGAGTTGAATTGAATTGATGTGAATTGAATTGAATTTAATTTATTTGAATTTAATTGAATTGAATTGAATTGAATTGGATTGGATTCTATTGTATTAAATTGAATTGAATTGAGTTAAATTGAATTAAATTGAACTGAGTTGAATTGATTTATCTGGTGTATTCTTTAACGGAAAATTTAAAAATACTAAAATCTGACAAATGCTGCTATATTTTCAGAATAATACTTACTCTTTTTACGGGCAAACAAAACAATACAAGAAAATGTTATTTGGTGTTCATTTAGCATTATTTTTTTACAAAAATATTTACATAAAATCGGTTTTCGGAAAAAGTGATTTTTCGATTAAACCGAAAATCGGTTATTCAAAAATGCCGATTTTTGAACAGTAGTGTTAGCCTTTGCCTTCAGGGGATACAACGGAAAACTACAGTGTGGGTAATTTGGAATTTAATTCCAAATACAGGGTGGCTGATGAAAGCCGCTACCAAAAATAAAAGTTAATGAATTTTTTTCTATTTAATGAATCTGGTCAATTTTTTTTAATTTTGCAGATTGGTTTTTCGATTTAACAAAAATGGATGACTAGGACACTGAAACAAGAATTTGGATTGTCCGCCGCTATCACGCACTGGAGTCCGTAGTTTCGGTCCTTAGAGAGTATGGGCGCACGTTTGGCACGATGGACCATAATGGCACTTTTTAACAATTTTGCCGAGCATGGGACAGTCAACAGAAGACCTTACCATCGAAATCCTTCAGTTCGGACGGAGGAAACAATCGCTGCTGTAGGTGCTGCCATACAAAACAATCCAAGATTTTCGACAAGAAGCTTATCTGCTCAAATGGGTATAAACAGACAATCATTGCAGTCAATTATGCACAAAGATTTTGACATATGCCCATACAAAATTCAAATGGTCAACAAACAGAACGCAGCAGACTTCTCGATTTGCTTGGAATGTTGCCAGAAGATGCTTCAAATGGTGAAAGAGGACGGAAATATGTTGAACTGTCTTTTCATGTCTGACGAACCCCATTTCAATTTAAACGGCAACATAAATAGAAATAGATATTCCATGAGACGGAATTGCATCCACTTCGTGTCACAGTGTGGAGTGCACTTTCATCACGCTGCATTGTCGGGCCCTACTTCTTCGAAGAAAACTGTCACACCGTTACGGTTACGGTTACAGAGTTTTTCTATCCAGAATTACGCCGAATGTGTGGTGCAACTCCTCACATAGCCCGGCCTGTTATGACAGAATTGCGACGAAAATTTCTAAATAAGCTGATATCCAGAAACTCCACATTCCGTTGGCCCTCCAGGTCGCCTGAACTTACTGCATCTGACTTTTTCTTGTGGGGTTATTGCAAACAGGAAGTCTACAAAGCAAAACCAACAAATTTGAATGAACTAAAGCTATCCATTCGAGAAACAATTGCGACTATTCCTGTCTCAACTCTCCAATCAGTAATGAACAACTTTTTGGTAAGATGCCGCACATGCATCAACGACCAGGGGTGGCATTTACATTCCTTTTGTTTTAAACTAATTAAGCTATATTTAATAAAATTTAATGAGCTTTAACATGAATAAAATTAATTCCATACACTGAAAAAAAGAAGTCATTTGAGTTTCTTAATGCAGCAATATTCATCAGTCACCCTGTATAAATGGCCCGCCCTTTATTTATGCACTTATTTTATTCAACCTGTCTGTACTAATAATTGACTTCGCCAATTAGGCAATATCATCGTTGAGTAAATTTTCCTTTAAACCTTTTATACTTCTTTTTGGATTGTGAATACTGTTTATTGTTTTATGCATTTCTACTAACATCCTACCAGTGTTGTCATTAGTTCCGGAACTTGCATCTAAAACGGAGTTGGCAGATATGACTTATATTGCCTGGGACAACATATCTCAGAAAATTATTGGCGAAATAATTCGTTGGTCTTTTGTGTCTGCGGTGTTATATCAGTTGTGTAAAAACCGAAAAAGATATGGAAATGACGTATTATCATTTAATAGACTTAGACTAGGTATATGTTAGGTTGAAATAATTTTAAATACCTCTGCTACTGACCGAGCTGTACCTCAGTATGAATGTTCGCCACCATAAATTTGTGAAAATACCCATACTTTCACTCTAATTATCTCAAAAATTTAAAGATATATAGAATACAACACATCATTGGTCAGTAAGTTACTTCACATATCAAACGGTATACTAATTACTATCCTGTCGATAGCCAATAAATATCTACACACAGAGAAGAGATTCGTTGTCACAACTATATTTACAGCCAACTATATTACAGCCAATTATGGGTTGTGATTACCCATAATTGTGTTCATGATCTGCAAATGTTGTGCATATCAATTGATTTGTAATACAGTTTTGGTTGCAAGAACTGAAATATTTAGTTGAAGCCACAGCAACAAGAAATAAATGTGATCTCTCAATCGAGTTTTAGTTCTAGCAATCAAATTATCTTGTAGTGGTGAATATTCTATTAGTTGGATGAACGAAAAATTTAAAAGCTAATCCGGTTGCACCAAATAATATATTGATATTATGAATTTTATAGAAAAAAAAAATGCATAGGTCAGACGTAGAATACGTTAGTCATTTTGCAATTAAAATATATGAATTAAATATAATTTTTGATAAATGATTTAAATCTATCAAATTTATCTTTAATTTTTATGTTAAAAATTTAGGATAGTTTTTAACAAAATTTGGGTACACTTTATATCAATTCGATGCACTTTTAAAAACAAGTGTAAATACTGCATGTGGCAACACTGGTTCTGTAATGTTCACATAAAACATGCATTGTCATTATACTTCTTCTCTTTCTCACACTGGCTCTGTGATGAACACACAGATAATCGTACTGCTCTTACACATGATGTTATAATACATAAAATACAAAGCATATGAAAATTAATACAAAATTTGAAGAAGTTAAATTTTGATTTACTTATAGAATCAAAAAAATTATATGTAGTAATATGATTATTTAAATACAAATCAAAAGAAGACATATTAAATATGTTACGACCATACTTGAATTTTCTTCAATGCATGCATAAAGTATTAAAAACTTATAATGAAAGTGACAAACATTTTCTCAAAATTTTGTGCTCCAGATCAACACCCCTACCTTACCGTATAACGTATTCTACGTTAAAAGTAAAAAAAAATATTTTTGATGTGTTAACATCTATACGCGCGCCTCTAGGGCGGTAAACTATAAATTTAATACATACGCAAGTGTTAGGTTTGTAAGAGTAAATCATCGTTTGTTTGTTCGTTGCTTGGCAGTCGGTATTGAAAGTGATTATTGGGCGATTTTCATATAATTTTCCCACGCGATTTTCTCCGGAAATTCATAGCCGATTTTATTAATTTTTGGATTAAAAAGCTAGTGCGGGTTTCGACGAAGAGTTTAGGCCAAAAATTAAGGCGATCCCATATCGACGAGCCGAGATTTAAGTGTTTTAATTTGGAGTATTAATTTGGAGTAATATTAAAAAAGTATTTTATGTTGATCTTCGGTTATATCGTACGAATATAACAATGTATGTATGTATGTACAAGTGTCTGTTGCTTTGCATTCTTTCACAGCCTTTACACGATGCCATTTTTTAACCATGCAATTTGCGTTTGTGGATAAGGGGCGTAGAGAAGCAAGAAGGGAGGAAAAAATGGCACGAAGTGCCTCCGCATCGGGTTTCATGAAATTTTATTGCAATTCTCTTTGTGCTCTTTCCGCATTTGTTATGATTTTTAGATTTGATGTTATAGTTTCTTTCATTCTAGTTTTCGTGTGTTGTGTTACCTTGTTAGAGGTTACGTGAAATAATTCAGCAGAATTTAAAAAAAGGACATAAAATTTAATTAAAAATAATAAAGACAGATTTCATTTCTTCCTTCGAAAAAACAATTTTTAAACTTATGTAGAACAAAATTTGACCGCTTACAAAAATGAACAACACACACAAGAACACTCACTAAAGAGAAATGTTAGAAAAAATGGCAAGCACTAATATCATGAGATGGCAACGTGTAAAGGCACGAAGATTTACGCTGCAATTTCAAAAGAGAATTCATAAAAATGGCAGCTAAAAATGGCATCGTGTAAAGATGGTATTTGACTTTTGTGGGAATAAAAAAAAAGTATTGAGCAAGAATATAATGGCACATGTGCTTGCACTGGGTCTTTAAATAATTTTAAGTATTAATATTATTTAACTGTAACGTCATCATATGATTGAACGCTGTTTTTTATTTTCCAATGTAACATTTACGAATGTGTTCATAGAAATCAAACAGGTACCGTGTAGCAAAAAGGTGTTAACACATCGCCCGTGAGTTCGAACACTCATTGGATTTTTTTATTAAAATTGTGTATTTTATATTTAAATATAAACAAAATTATTATTACTTATAACCAGGGTTCGTATTTCGTGCCCTTTTTTGATCGAAAATATGAAAAAAAATTCTATATCTCGAAAACGGAGCGTCCAATCGAAAAAATAACAAATTTTTCTCACAATGTGTTCCCATTTGCATGAAATAATTTTTTTTTTCAAAAAATCGCCAAAATAAGAAAATCGCTAAAATAAAAAATGGCTATAACTCGGAAACGGTGCGTCCAATCGCAAAAATAAAAAAATTTTAACCTCCAAATGAGGCTGTAAGAAATGGATGTCTTTACCACGGCATTACGTTTTTTAAACAAATCGCTGAAACTAATTTTTTTCGAATAAAAAAACGCTAAACCACCATTATGTATATATTTCGCAACCGGAGCGTTCAATCGAAATATAACTAATTTTTTCGGCTTTCTAATGAGTTTTCATAACGTGTTCTAATTCGTATGAAATTTTTTTTTTGTTACAATCGCCAAAATAAAAAAATAGCTATAACTAACCGTTAAACTAACATTTTCTGAATAAAAAATCGCTAAAACTTATATATGTATGTATGTCCGAGTTATAGCCATTTATTATTTTAGCGTTTTTCATATTTTGATGATTTTTTGAACAAAGTAATTTCCATACGATGTACCACTTTATGAAAAATCCTAGAAAGTCGCTCCGTTTCCGAGATAATGAATGGCATAAGGGCGTTTTACCGATTTTTGATTCCAGAAATTTTAGTTCTTGCGATGTTTTAAAGACATGCCATATTGAAGACATCCATAGATGAAAGCCTCCAATGGAGGTAAAAAATTTGTTATTTTTGCGATTGGACGCACCGTTTCCGAGATATAGCCATTTTTTTATTTTAGCTATTTTCGTATTTTGGCGATTTTCTGAAAAAAAATTATTTCATGCGAATTGGAACACTTTGTGAGAAACCCTTAGGAACCCGTAAAAAATTTGTATTTTTTCGATTTGACGCTTCGTTTTCCAGATACAGACAGTTTTTCTAAATTTTTCATATTTTCGACCAAAACTGGTATCATATGTATGTTTAAGTTAATTTGTGTCATCCAGAATAATAGTTCCTTCAGCCAAGTATCCACAATTGTCTGCATTTGTTAGTGAAGGCGTCAATAGTGGCGTCATGTTTAAAAGTCTCACTTCACCTCAATTTATGATAATATGTATTCTTCGCTGGCTGATATCTATACACTTTATTGTTTTTTCGAGTTTCGGTTTGGTTTTCATACTGATCGGAGCATAATTTGTCAAAGCGGAAGAAAATATTTTTCAAATAAAAAATAAAAAAAATAAATAAAATATATTTTTATATATTTCATTTAACGTAAATAAATATATTTCATCATGAGCAAGCCTCTGCTCTTATTGGAGCATACCAATCCTGTTCTAAAACTGCCACCAGACAAGCCAAAGGTCGCCAGCAAAACTATTCCTAAATCAGCGATATATGAAGAAAATCAGCCGATTTCAGAAGTTGACGCAAGAGCAATGGATTTTGAAGACGAGATTCAGGAGTCATCTGACGAAACATTTATTTCAGTACGCAACGTTGTATTGATGCAGTAGAGGTAGATTTGTCCATGTTAAACACCTCTAATACACGTAAGCCAGAATCCCAATATATTTCACAAAACCGTTTCGCGTTATTGGCAGATTTGAATATTGAAGAAGATTCTACGTCAAATAAAAATGTATATCGTGAAAAGCTTAGTAATTGCCGCGAGAAGGTTAAATCTAGGACATTCTGTCCACCAATATTCTAATTTAATGTAAATATTGAAAAGTTAGTAGATCAGTTAAATTCAAAAAACGTTTCATACAAAATTGATAATAAACACAAAAACAAAAGTAAACTTTACTTCGAAGATGCATCTGTTCACTCCGAAATGATGCAACTTCTGAAGGAAAATAAGATAGATTCATACTCATATACACCCAAAGAATTAAAACGAATCAGTGTTGTGCTTCGCGGATTGTGTTATAAGACCGATGTGGAAACAGTTCAGAAGGAAATTGATAAGGTAGCTCGAACCATTGTTGAATTTGTTACTAAATTTTCTACAAATTTCTCTAGAAAATATAAAATTGATACTGGTTTGTTTATTGTAACTCTAGTATCAGGAAAATCAGTAAACGATTTGATTAATTTACGTTATATTTTGAATCAGAGAATTTCTTGGGAATCTCCTAAGAGAAATGCTTTGGTCGTCCAATGTTGGCGTTGTCAACAATGGGGCCACATGTCACGTAATTGTAATAAGCCTTATGCATGTGTGAAGTGTGATGAAGGTCACGAACCTGGCCAGTGTAAATTCCTTTCTGACAAAGTGTACTTACCTTTCTGCACTAACTGAAAGGTCAAAGGTCATCCATCAAATTACAGAGGTTGTCCCTCTTTTGTAAAATACATTGAACTAAAAAAAAACACACGAAGACAACAAAATAAGTCAAGCAGAAAGTTCAAAATAATGTTTTTCAAGAAATAGAAAAATCAAGTTTAATTGAACCAGGGAAATCATTTTCAGATCTATTTAATGTAAAACCTCGATTTAAAGAATTTAACCCTGACTTTGGAAATCCATTAATACAAGAATTTGTCAAAATTGCTCGAAGTTTATGTCAACCGGAAGTAATATCTTTGGAGGACAAAATAAAAAAATTCATTATGGAGTATAAATCACTATCTAAGTCGGAAGCTAAAGAACAATGCATTGGAATTATGAATGAAATTAATAAAGTTTATGGTCCGTAACTCATTAAACCTTTTAACTTTCAATGTAAGATGCCTTATTCAAGTGCATCGCAGAATTGAATTATTAAATACATTAAAATGTAACAACATTGACATTGCGTTCATTCAGGAGACACACTTGAGGAATAATCATAGAGTAAATCTAGAAGACTATAACTTTGTGCGAAATTACAGTTCGCAGGGTGTTGCGCTTGTAATTAGGAAATCTTTTAAATTTACCAAAGTTGATATTCCTAATATTGGCATACCTCACATTTTCATATGTATTTGTTTTGTATTTAATGGACATGAAAAACAATTCTTATTAGGATCTATCTATATTCCCTGTAATTCGCCTCAATCTCTAATTAATGAAAGTCTTACAAATATATATAGATCATCCCAAAATTTTCATGGAGTTTTCATCGGAGGAGATATGAATGCTAAAAACACATCTTGGGGAGATACCTTGAATAATATTAATGGCAGTGCGCTATTTGATTGGCTACAGAATTGTTCTTCTCATTTTACTCGTCTGTCCGATTCAATACCCTCCTTCCCTAACGGTGCTTCATATCTGGACCACTTTTTAATAAGTTCAAATTTGATCAATCATAATATTCCGAATTATTATGTTTCGAGTCTTCCTTCATTTTCGGATCATTTTCCTATTAAATTAAATATAGAAATTGCAGATTTTGAAATTATTGTTAATGCGCCTAATACTTTTACATCATTTAAAAATACAAATTGGAATAATTTCAAAGACGATTTTCTGAACAATTTATTAAATAGCTTCCCTGAATCTACAAGGAACTTAACTAATTCGGAAATTGATCAATTAATTTCAAAATTTACAACAGTTTTTAAAACAGTCTATGAGAGGCATTCAGAAGTTGTCCACAGACGCTCACGAAAGTATCTTGTGTCTGATAAAATTAAATCGTTATTTCAAATAAAATAGAGGTGGCAAAAAAACTTAAAGCAAATATTCCACAGAACACTTAACAGATTTAATTCAGAATACAAACTGATTTCAAAACAAATTCAACTATTAACTATAATTATTAATAAATTAGTAGAAATTGAGCAATGCCAAATTTTTAGTAAGAAAATAAGAACTATTGTCCCCGGCCCAACAGCTCATAAAAACGTTTACAACATTGTAGGTTTCAAAAAGAATAACTGTTTAAATAAACTATCAATAGATGGTAGGATAATTGAGAATGATGATGAATGCTTGGTTAAATTAAAAGACCATTTTCATAGTAGCTTCAATGGATCTTTTACCAATGCAAATACTGAAACTATCGAAAACACTGTGAACAGCGCTATTAACAGTGTAGTTCAGAACTTATACCCCTTCGACGAAAACTTAAATGCTACCAATAATCAAAACAGTTACCTTCTTGTTACGACAGATGATTTTTGTCTTGACGGCAACAATAAGAAATCTAGCGGTATGGACAATATCTCCAATTTCATTATTAAGAAATTTCCCATAAAAGCATTTGAATTTCCCACAATAATATTTAATAATTGGCTTAGTAATTGTTATTTTCCAATTTCTTGGAAAATTTCTAAAATTATATCTCTACAAAAGGAAAGGAACAACTTCGAGCTAAATAATTTAAGACCAATATCATTACTTTCTAACTTAGGCAAATTATTTGAAAAAGTTATTCGGAAGAAAATGGATATAGGGTTAGATGGAAATTACATACATGATTTACAATTTGGTTTCAAAAAAGGGCATTTAACTTCCGATGCATTGTTTAAATTCCATAACGATGTAATCGCTAATCTTCGAAAGAAGCAGTGTACAGTGGCTGTGTCCTTAGATGTTGAAAAAGCCTTTGACACTGGTTTTCACTATGGAATTCTCTACAAAATGATTACTATTGGTTTTAATTTTGGAATTATAAAACTGTTTCACAGTTTCTTTACAAATAGAAAATTTTGTGTACTATTTAAAAATAAGCTATCAGAATTTGGTGAAGTTAGTCGAGGAGTTCCACAGGGCTCTATTTTAGCTCCACATTTATACAATATATTTGTCTATGATTTCCCTCACATTGAAAATCAATCTGTTGGTCTCCTTTACGCTGATGATTCTTTACTTTACGCACATACTGAATCTCCAATTGATGCTTTGATAAATGTATATTCCCATATATCGAAGGTTAAACAGTTTTATGAAAACTGGGGAATACGTTTAAATGCATCTAAATGTGAAGCAATTTGCATAAGAAACGCATCTGGAAAATGCAAAAAATATGTGGTGCCTGAAAGCAAAACATTACGAATTTTCCTTGATGGAATTGAAGTTCCATTTAAAGATAATATTAAATATCTTGGCGTTAAATTTGATAAGCTATTAAAATTTAATCAACATGCTAGATGCAACTTGCAAAAAGCGTATAAAATATTGGGTTTATTTTCAAGATTATTTTGGAATAAAAATTTGCCTGAAAAAACTAAACTTTTATTATATAAAACCAGTATTCGGCCAGTAATTTTATATGCCTTTTCTATTTGGTTCAGTATATCACCAACTGTAATGAAGGAAATTGAAATCCTTGAACGCAAAATTATTAGATTTTGTATTGGAAAAAACTTTGAGACCCAAATTGAACGTTACTCAAATCAGTACATATACAGAGAATCAAAAGTTGTCCCCATCGGTCTTTATGTTTGTGATACGTTAGATCGATTTATTACTAGAGTAAGAATGGATGAAAATGGGTTCATTAATAATATTTTTGATGAGCAAAAAAACTTTGGTTGGAGCAACACAATCTATTTATCCCCAGTTGGGTACATAAATGAAACACGCTCGGATTTTTCTTCATACAACCGCCACAGTTTTTATAATAAAACTCTTATAGGCACGCACAGAGGATAATGAATTTAGTTGCACTATCTCTGATTCACTTTGGAACATCATGAATTTACATTTCGGAACTTTATTTGTTATTTATTTTATTTTTTATTTAGTTTTAAGACAATTTATATGAGAAACACTCTCTAGTCGTTTTTAGCCCCGGTAGCAAGGGCGTAATGTTTTTTAATTGGTAGAAATTATTTCTATTTTCTCTGATTTGTGACATAGCATGGTGCTTTTTAATTTGTATAGAATATTAAGATATTACATTATAGTCTTAAGTATTCACTTTTTTTTTTTGCTGTTAGTATATTTTTCTTTCATTGTATTACAAAAAAGGCTCAATAAAACAAAACTTAAACTTAAACTTATTGTTTTTTCACAACTTTGTTTATCACTTTCTGCTTAAAATATTAGTTTTTCTGTAAAGTCCAAAAGTCAAATATACGTAGTTTCTCTTAAACAACAAAGCCTCTTGTGAAAAATCGAATACATAACTTTGCAACAAGTGTTTTTTTAACAGAAACTAAATTATGATTTTCAGTAACTAATATTTGAACACGAATTCTAATATTGTACTTTTTATTAGTTGTATCTTCCATTTCAGATGAATGAGGTTTTTGAAATACTCAAATTGGTTAATACAACTGAAATTCGATAGTAGCAACTTGTATTTAGTAAGACCGATTTTTGATCTATCTATAACATCGACAAATAATTCTGATGTTTGGCAATTTCGAATTATGATCAAAATATATACATACTTTATTATGAAATTTCCTATGCCTGAATTGATTTCCAACTAACCTTTTCCTTGTTTGTATCTGCGATAAACGCTTTGTTTTGTTTGTTTGTTTATTGTTATTTGATATCCTGTACAACATGGTTACATTACAGGAATTATTAATTTAAAACTTTTGTAAATAAATACTGACATGAAGGAGAATCATAGACAACTTATTTGTATTATAAATTAAATAAAATAAAGAATAATATTGAATATAATTTTAAGTAGAAAGACAAAGAGGGTATTTAAGATAAAAATCAAATGAGGCGTCAGGGGACACCCGGTTGGAACGAACTTCCTTTCGCTACATATTATTATATACGATATTTTAAATGAATCTTTAAAAAAGATACTTTTTGTAAAATGTAAAACTTAGTTTTAAAAAAATAATTTTTTTTTATAGAATGTATTTTTTTTATAAAAGTATATTTTTGGGTCCTTTGTTATATTTTCCCGAAAAGGTCCTTTTTTTAAAGAGACGTACTTGTTTTATTAGCAACTAATGTTTTTTTAAGAAAAGGTACTATTTTTAAGAAGATGTACTTTCTGTAAGAAAAAGCCATAACAGTATGACTTTTTCTTACACAGAAGTTCTTTTTAAGAACAGGTACTTTTTAAAGAAGTGGTACTCTTTTTAGGAAAATAGATGTACCACTGTTTTATTTCAAAAATTTACCTATTTTCAGAAACGCTAGTCATCTCAAGAAAAGAATATGTATTATTTTATTTCTAAGAAAATGAATTTTTAAGAAAAGGAATTTTTGTAAGAAAGTGTATTTTTTATAAGAGAAGGTATTTTATTTGAAGAACAATTTTTTTTAAGAAATGTGATTTTTTTAGAATTGGTCCGGTTTTCAAGAATATGTACATTTTTAAGAGTAGGTAGATTGAAGGAATTGTCCTATTAAATTAGACAAAATTAAACCATATTTAAAAATTATATAACACAGTGCAACACGAAAAAAAAATAACCATATACGGACACCACTACGTGATAAAAGACTAAAAAAAAAGACCCGTGTCTCCCAATTTTTCCCAAAAGTCATGCACTTTTTTTTTTTATGGGCCGCCAAAGATTTGGGGCCTGGTATCATTTTCGTAAAAATGTGATCATTTTCTCAGGCTCATATCTTGCAAACCGTTCAGAATTTCGATTTACTCTCTGAGGCAAAGTTGTAGCTCTTGTCATAAAGAACAAAAATTGCGAACATATAAAAAAACTTCACTTCCAGATCAAAATCGCAAAAAACTTAAAAAAATTCGATTTTTTTTACCTTTTTTCCCGTGTTCAGGTCCATTGGTAGCAAACCGTTCAAAATTCAAGGAAACAATCAACTACAAAAATTTACCTAAGATCTCAATAAACAAATTTGTAGAACATATAAACTTCCTAGAGATGATTCTTAACACTGTTTAGGTAGCACGCAAAAGTGAAAAATTTGCCGAAAATTTTTTAATTTCATTTTTTTACCTTTTTCTCATGTTCAGGTCCATAGGTAGCAAAAAATGAAATATGCCTGGCCAGAAGCATGTGTTTGTCCAAGGGTTAACACCGTTTAGATAGCGCTTAGGTATCACGCGATCATGCACCGACAGCAGCAGCACATGCAATGCAGTAAGCTCAGCACACGCAACAAGGGACGCAGCACACAATATAAAAGCGACACGACGCTCACATCGAGGCATTACACAGCGGGACGTCAACGAGAGCTCAGCGGTGAAAGTTATAAAGTGAAAGTGAAAGTGCTACAGTATAATTCGCACACAACATTGGCAACTGACAATTTCAATATGCAGTGTGAAAATATTGATTTATTTTGCTACGTTTGCGGTCATCAAACCAGAAAAAAACATCTACAAGATTTCAGAACAGGCGTACTCATTTAACAGGCGTACTTAATGGCCCTGACATTAGAAAGCTATTCAAGAGCAACTTTGATTCATCGCTTGATGAAAATCATTCAATGGCATGGATTTACCTTCAGCGTGTATGCACCAGAGTCTTGGGAGGGGATCGAGACGCGGAACCGGAAGCAAGAGAATGGGTGAAACAAATGCTGCATTATTTTGAGATAATCGGCGCATCGATGACATTAAAGCTGCATTTTCTTCATTTTCATTTTGGCGATTTTATCAAACAACTCCCTACCGAATCCGATGAGCAAGGAGAACGGTTTCACCAAACCACAATGCCCATGGAAAAACGGTACAAAGGCAAAAACCTCGACGCATTGCTTGCAGAGGTATGTTGGTGGAGTCACAAGATGACCCTGTATGATGTTAATGAAGTATTTGAAGAAGAAAGAGCTGATGATGGAGGGCAGTCTGGAAGCAACGTGCCTGTGGACACCATAATTGCTGAATCAGAGTCAGATTCGGACGATTCGGACGACGATTTGGATCCACAACTTAAGAGAGCGCGATTTGCAAGTCCAGGGCCATCAACATTATAAACATAATACGAATACTTTTTTCTAATATTTTTGTAATAGATAGCATAGTATCTCAATGTTGAAGTAAATAAAAAACAAATGAAATTAAAAAACGGTGTTAAGAATAATTCCCAGGAAGTGTATATGTTCTAGAAATTTGTTTATTGAGATCTTAGGTAAATTTTTGTAGTTGATTGTTTCCTTGAATTTTGAACGGTTTGCTACCTATGGATCTGAACACGGGAAAAAAGGTAAAAAAAAATCGAATTTTTTTAAGTTTTTTGCGATTTTGATCTGGAAGGTGAAGTTTTTTTGATTTTATATGTTTTTATGACAAGAGCTACAACTTTGCCTCAGAGAGTAAATCGAAATTCTGAACGGTTTGCAAGATATGAGCCTGAGAAAATGATCACATTTTTACGAAAATGATACCGAGGCCCCAAATCTTTGGCGGCCCATAAAAAAAAAGTGCATGACTTTGGGAAAAATTGGAAAACACGGGTCTTTTTTTTTAGTCTTTTATCACGTAGTGGTGTCCGTATATGGTTATTTTGCTATGACTTAAAAAATTACACACAGTGTAATCAAAAGAAAATATCGAATTGACGCAACAAGGGATGGGGGAACTGCTATATTAATCAAGAATAACATACAATACTGCGATTAAGATAACAAATGTAGATACTTGCTAGATGCTTTAGAGACACGAGCCATATAAAGGATTTTTCAACAGAGACGCTACAAAAGTAAATCGATAGAGACGGTAAACGACGCCATATTTTTTCTCGCTCTTTTGACATTTCTCTTCAGTAAGGTTTGCCATTTAATCATGGAAAGATATACTAACCAACGAGTCGAAATTATTAAAATTTACTACCGAAATTTGAAGTAAGTGGTCTCAACTTTAAGAGCGCTACGTCCAATTTATGATGAGGCTCATCAGTCGATTGGCCGCCTCGGTCGTGCGATTTGACGCCGTTAGATTATTTCGTGTGGGGCTGCGTCAAGTCTATGGTCTATGCCAACAAGCCAGCGACGATTGATGAACTTCGTACGAATATCGGCCGATTTATGCTTGAAAACCGTCGAAAATTGGGTTCAGCGTCTGGACTTGTGCAAGCGTGCCCGTGGTGGCCATGCAAAAGAAATCGAGTTCCATACATAATGGCATCGAACTTACTTTCACAGGAATAAAGAATTTCATTGGTACCTAAAACCAATTTTGTTTTATTTAAAAAAACTTTTGTAGCGCTCTTATTGAAAACTGTAAACTGTAAAATTTTGACTGTAAAATTTTTTAGTTACTAGATGTGAGTACTATCGTTTCAAAAACTGAATCAAAAATTCCAAAAACTATTTGATTCTATGAGACTTGAACTGGAAGCACACAGAATGGGGTAATACTGTTAATATCGCAAAAGGCAATAGCCTAAAAGAATGGTTGTCGGAAAACGAAATAGAATTCAGATGCAAGCTTTACGCTTTTGTAGCACCATCCCTTCCTTGATCGGGCTCATACCACGATTTATACATAACGGATTCCAAGCTACATATACTGAGAGTCAACGAAATGTCAAACTGCCTCAAAACATTGGATTACGCTAGCGACCACACCGCAGTGGAATTAATTGTGAAAATTGAGAGTGAGTCGAATGTTATGACAACTTTGAATGAGGGGACAACGTTCAAATTTAACTTTAAAAGGACGAATTGGAAAAAGTTTGAGAAGGTGGTAATGCAAGAAATCAAGTTAGAAGCAGGTATACAAAACTATGGAAATCTAACGAATGATGAAATAGATGTATATATAACTAGATTACATTTGCTAATATCAGAGGCCATTGAAAGTACGGTGCCAAAATTTAAAGACAAAGATGTCTTTTCAAAATTTTCTAACAGCATCATTAAAAAATTACAATCAGAGAAAAGTAAAATATGAACGATGATAGAAAGACAAGGATAAAAGACAAAGACTTACACAATTATCATTAAACACCTTACAAGCAAAACTCAAACTGATTAATAAACTATTGAATGCAAATTTGATATTAATAGGTAGTAAAGAAATTCAGGAACGCCTGGAGATTATTAGATCATAGAGATCCAGTAAGAATGTTCCAAGGTACGAAAATATTTAAAAAATAAAACCTCTCAAAATAACTAAAATAGTTGTGCACGAATCTGAAAGGACAATACTAAAAAAAGCTAGAATAAACACGCAAGATCTAGAAAAGGATATTACGGACAACCTAGTAATACGTGGCCAAGAGGAAATGCATGATGTATTACTAGTGTTGATGAATTCACCGAAAAGCATACCAACATCGGGCTCTGGAGTATATTTAATAAACATCTATGTTGCATTTGTACAATTTTATAAATTCATTTTGTTGAAATCAATTTAACACTCATATAAGATAACAATGTACAGAAAAATTTTTAATAAAAAAATATACATAAATATCGTATTATTTATATACTAAAATCTATGGTCCAGTTAAATAAATTTTTTTTTTGTAAAACAATAATTTTGAGATAGCAACCAAATTTATTTTTATATTTATGCGATATGTTAGTATTGTGTCTAAAATCACCGACATTGTACGTTGTACTTTTTGCTGCTTTAATATTTAATATTTGCAGAGAAGTAGAGACTCCAAGATATTTCCTTTCGAATATCCTTAATTTTTCCATGAACGCCGGCGATACGTTAAAACATACAGGACAACCATATGTTATGACAGGACGATTTTACGTTTGATACATAATAGTTTTGACACGGGAATTTATATGTTTGGAATGAAAAATACGCCTGTATGCTTTATAAAAAAAGCTTTCCTTGCCTTTGAGACCATCTCCTTTATATGTTCTTAAAAGTATAAGAATTTGTCCAGGTGCACCACTAGATATTTAATTTTGTGTTTGTTCGCAATGCTCGTATTCGAAAGCTTTGATTTGATTCCGAATTGTTTCCAATTCCGTTTTACGTCGTTATTACATTTCCTACTGGTGACCGAAATATAATAGTCTCACACTTGTTAGTGTTTATTTTTAAATGCGAATCAAGGGCATACACCTGCACCATGTTGAACGAGTTTTGAAGCCCTTCATTAATATTAGATATTAGCGTGATAAATGACAATAAATAACAGTTTGATTATTATTGTTTTCATCGAAATCCTTATATGATGTATGTAATGCATTGATTCCAGAAATGCTCCTATTGTATCATGCATTTCCTCTTAGTCACGTATTACTAGGTTGTCCGTATTATCCTTTTCTATATTTTGCGTGTTTATTCTAGCTTTTCTTAGTATATTCCTTGCCGATTCGTTCACAACTATTTTAGTTAAATTGAGTGGTTTAATTTTTTAAATATTTTCGTACCTTGGAACATTCTACATATAGATCTTAGAGATCTATATGATCTAATCTCTCCGGGTTGTCCCGAATTTCTATATTACCTATTAATAAAAAATTTTCATTCAATAGTTTTTTAATCAGTTTGAGTTTTGGTTTTAAGGTGTTTAATGATAATTGTGTAAGTCTTGTTTCTAATCTATTATGTCTTTTTATCATCGTTAATATTTTACTTTTTTCTGAGTATAATTTTTTAATTATGCTGTTATAAAATTTTGAAAAGACATCTTTGTCTTTAAATTTTGGTACCGTACTTTCAATGGCGTCTGATATGAGAAAATGTAATCATTTCATCATTCGTTAAATTTCGATAGTTCGGAATAAATGTTTCTAACTTGATTTCCAGCATTACCACCTTCTCAAACTTTTTCCAATTCGTCCTTTTAAAGTTAAATTTTAACGTTTTCCCCTCATTCAAGGTTGTCATAATATTTGGCTCACTCTCAATTTTCACAATTAATTCCACTGCGTTGTGGTCGCTATCGTCATCCAATGTTTTGAGGCAGTTTGACATTTCGTTGACTCTTACAGCCCTATTCTGGAAGGGTTACAAAAGTCACCACGGTTTCTATTTCACAGCAATGTGACAATTGTCACAAATCGGTATTCTGACACATTTTTTTGGTGACAAAAGTAACAAACACTGTTACCTTCCAAAGAGGAGGTAACAGCGCGTGACAGCTGTTTTATTTGCCGGAAAGTTGATACAAAAACATTTTATAAATTCTGCAATACAATATTTTGTACCAAAACGACAAGGAAACGACAACGATAATTAAATGGAGGAGGGACTTTTGTGACTTTGTGATATGGAAATGGAGCAGAAAGATCTTTTTTTTGTGTTGGAGAGATTGGAAAAGCGAGAAATGTTTTAAAACAATTTTAACGTAAATATCTCCGGTCTTTGAAGTGATATTGGTGAATAATATACCTTTAAAAAAGGCCAAGGTCTCGCTTATTATCGGAACCTGCCAAAAAATAAGTAAAATAGGGCACTTTTTAGAAAAAAAAAATAAATTTTTTGTTAGCAGAAAAGTGAGGTTAAAAAACGTTTTGACGTAGAATACGTCTTACCTTACGGTATGAGGAGTCATGTCAGGATTTTATTGTTGTAATCTTTATTTCATTGAATTTGAGGAAACGGCTAGATGAATTTTTTTAAAATTTTTTTTGTAGGTAAATGAAGATGTTATCTTTCGTTTGATATACATTTCATATTGGTTGATATATTTCTAGTATTTTAATTTCTCAAATGAAAATTGTTTAAACACATACACTCAAACATATGTGTGGCGTTTGGTTGAGTGTTTTTGGTTGCTCAACATTGCTTAGGAACATGTATCTAGTAAAAAGTGAAACGAACAGCAAGCTAATGTTGCTTGGCAACATGTATCTAGTAAAAAGTGAAACAAACAGTAAGTTAACGTAATAAAGCTTTTTTTGCGAAAGCTTCAATAAAGCTGTTGTAACATTAATTTTGAATTGTAAAGCGTAAAGCTTTCACACAACGCTCGAATGCTAATGCGAAGACTCGATAAGGTAAACCTTTTTTAATATTAGGGCGGCCCTCTCAACATTCGCAGAACTTATTTCAATACAAATATTAATTAAAATACATAAATTAAATTAAGTTTAAAAAAATTGAACATAATATTTTTTTTTAAACGGACTTGAATCAAATGCCGTTGGTAAATATAAAAATTACAGCAGACAGTTGTCCGAGGCCTTCGGCCACGGACTGTCCCTGCAGGCTGTGTCAGAGACACGGCCATTAAGTTTAACGTAGAATACGCCATCCGATAAGACAGAAAACATATATAACAATAAATGATAAATAATATAAGCAAATGAATTTATTGTTATGTATGTTTTCTGTCTTATCGGATGGCGTATTCTACGTTAAACTTAATGGCCGTGTCTCTGACACAGCCTGCAGGGACAGTCCGTGGCCGAAGGCCTCGGACAACTGTCTGCTGTAATTTTTTTAATTCGCTACCCAATGGGTTAATAAAAATAAATACGTTTATACACTGATTTATAGAGCTTAGAAATACCTTTGTAATGATACCCATTTTAACCAGATCGGATTATAAATACCAGAGATACGAACGAAGTTGGTAGTTGGACCGACCGCGGGGGGAAAAAAACTTGTTGAACTCAGCGCAGAAGCTTTAGTCGGTGGTGAAATTTTGATGTAGATCAGAGAGTTGGCGCTAAAGTAAATACTTTCTTCTATTAAGCGCTTCTTCTATTCGTTCCGCTTAGCATCTCTGGATGTGCCTTGAGGAAGGCAATATAGCATTCCAGCTGTGCCTTTGCGGTTCGCTCAAATTCCCTAAATAATAACGTAGTAATTCTAATTTAATAAAATTCAATAAAATACTTACTTTTCCTTTTCTTACCGCGTTCATTTTGTGCAGAAATCCATATGTTTTTGTTTTGTTGTCCTTGCTTTTGACAACCTCTTATGGCGAGGTGAGTTATTTGTTACGAGGTGAATTTTTAGTTGTCACCATGTTGCCAGAATAACAGATACAAACAATGGTGACACCTGTGTTACAATTTTGTGGTTACAATTTGATTGTTGCGAATAGGGGTGTTAGTATATTTAGCCTGGAATCCCTTATGTATAAATCGTGGTATGAGCCCGATCAAGGGAACGATGGTGCTACAGCAGCGTAAGTTTGCATCTGAATTCTATTTCGTTTTCCGACAACCATTCTTTTAGGCTATTGCCTTTTGCGTTATTAATAGTATTACCCCATTCTGTGTGCTTGCAGTTCAAGTCTCCCGCTAGTACATAGTAATTATTTGAATTTGGAAGCTTCATAGAATCAAATAGCTTTTGGAAATCTGATCGTATTGAATTTATATTACCGGCCGGATAGTACGCATATGTAATAACTAAAAAGTTGTCGCAGTCAACGGGTATCTTTATGGCGCCTGTCTCTAAAGCATCTAGCGAATATCTACTTTTGTTATCATGACTGTAGTATTGTATGTTATTCTTGATTAATATAGCAGTTCCCCAACCCCTTGTTGCATCAATTCGATATTTGCTTATGATTTTATAATTTTTAAATATTACATTGTGTTTATATTTTAATTTTGTCTCATTTAATATGACAATATCTACTACCTACCTACTCTTAAAAATTTACCAATTCTTGAGAAAAGACCAATTCTAAAAAAAATCTCCCCCCTTTTCTTCAAAATAATATCTTCTCTTATAAAAAATACATTTTCTTACAAAAATTCCTTTACTTAAAAGAACATTTTCTAAAAAATAAAATATTACCTTTTTTTCTTGAGATAAGTAGGCTTTCTGAAAATAAGTAAGTTGTCATAAAAAATAACCTTTTCCTAAAAAGAGTGCCACTTCTTTAAAAAATACCCGTTCTTACAAAAATACGTCTTTGTAGAAAAAAGTCATGCTGTTATGGCTTTTTCTTACAGAAATTACTTCTTCTTAAAAATAGTAGCTTTTCTTAAAAAAGCATTATCTTTTAATATCTTAAATATATTTTAATAAAGAAGGACCTTTTCGGGAAAATATAATACATATTCTTACAAAAAGGACCTAAAAATGTATATATATATTTTTTTAAATAAATTGTAGAAAATAAATAAATTTTCCTAAAAACAGGTTTATTTTGATGTGTTAACATCTAAAGGCGCGGGTAAGGCCTAAATTCACAAAGTGAATACATCCCAATACAGTTTATCCGACTGCGATCACACAGATTGTCCGACTGCGATCACACAGATTGTTTGGCGTTAAACTCCTCCGAAACGGCTGGACCGATTTTTATGAAATTTTGTGTGCATTTCGGGTAGGTCACAGAATCGGCCAACATCTATTTTTCATACCCCTAAATGATAAGGGTGACCCACCCCTATATAGAACACAGATTGACCGACTGCGAAAGACAGATTGTCAGATTGCGAAAAAAAAACACACACTGATGTAGCGGCAGCGAATAGTTGTATTGTGTGGGGCGGAGCACTCTCAGAGCAAAGAGAATAATGACGTGGTTATACGTATATAAAAATGAAATAGCAAGAGAGCGACGAAAATTGTGTGAACAAGTGTTGCCAGAGACCGGCTAAAAAATTATGCCAAATATCCTCAAAAATTGTGCCGTTTGCAAAATTATTATGCTAAAATTAGCTTTTAGTGTATTTTTTCTAATTCTGAGATCAAACCACATACAGTCCATCCAATAAATGGATGCTCATCTCGCCCTTAAAAAGTTGTTAAACGTTAACCGTTTAACTGAAAAATAAATATGATGGTGTTAATTTGTTATAGCCTGTATGTTAATTTCATACAAAACACTAACTTAAAATATTTTAACAAATTCTACAACAATTTCGAAAGACAGACATTAAATGAAACTTTAAAAAATAGATTTTATTACTTTGTTTAAGGTCCATTATTTTTAACCATTTCTATCAATCTTCTTAGAATAAAATTTCCCAAGTTTTGGATAATTTCTTTTGGAATCCCTTGCACTTATCCCAGCGAACAGTGGCCAATTCGTCACTACTTCGAAATTTTCTTTGTCGGATATTTCTGTCATAATGAACACGGAGATTTTCCCTGGAGTTTGTATGTGGAGTTTCGAGAAGAACTTCCATGGGATTTAGACCATTTTACAAAAGTCATGCCTTGATACTGAACTACTGTCCAACACGACTAATTTGAAGTTTGTCGTCCATATTTTTATTAGAGGTAAAAAAGTACGTCTTACAACAGGTTTCCACTCCTGAGTTGAAGTGTGCATTATGGTATCCCTAATAATATAAGTAAATTTATAAGGAATTTTGTCATTTATCTCTATATGGAATTTTTTAAATAATCAACCTGTTTCTGATAGTTCATGAATTAAGTTTTCGCTTTTAAGCCTGTGGAGTTGCTTTGTTAGCCAGTAACCTAAAAATGTGATATTGTACCTTCTATACCGATAAATAGGATGTAACATTTTAAGATAAATTAAAGGGAGAAACTTTCAGTACGAAAAATTGTACCGTTTGCAAAAGGATTGTGCTAAAAAATTGCACAAATATTAAAAAAAATTGGGAAAATGTTGAGGATATTGTGCTAAACGGCACTTGCCATAATTTTTCAAAAAACAAGTCTCAAAACCAAAAAAATTATGCCAAAACGGCACAAATTATCCCAACATAGTAACACTGGTGCGGATCTCAAAGTAAAGAGAATAATGACGTATTATACGTACATATATAAAAATGAGATAGCACGAGAGCAACGGAAATTGTGTGAACTTGAGTAGTTGTGGGAATAAAATAAAAAGTATTAAGCAAAAAAAAAATGACACATGTGCTTGCACTGGTCTTTAAATAATTTTAATTATTAATATTATTTAAATGTAACGTCACCATATGATTGAATGCTGTTTTTTCTTCAATGTAACATTTACTAATGTGTTCAAAGAAATCGAACATGTACCGTGTAACAAAAAGGTGTTAACACATCGCCCGTGAGTTCGAACGCTCATTGGATTTTTTTATTTTACAAAAAGTAGCTTTTCGTAACGACCCATTTAAAATATCGTATTTTTCAATGGTGCCTTAGACGTGTTGGAACTATCTAGTACATAATATGTAGAGTGGTGTGCGATGAAATAGAGTCAAAACTTTTATTCTCTGCAAATCAGTGGTCCAAGATGTTTCATGTCAAGAAATTCTGAACCTGATTGACCGGACCTCTGCTGAATATAATGCCGTCATTTTTAATAAATTTTGTACAATACTGTTCTCCAGGTTAGTGTCAGTATTTTAAAGGCTATGTAATGACGTGTGCTATAAAATAGAGTCAATTACAAAAAACTATTTTTTTTTTGAAATGGTTAATGGTAGTTTGGATTTGAATTTGAAAACAAAGGTTAGCTTCTAAATATGATTAATGTTTATTAGTAGAATTAATAAATTGTCATTATTGACGTTCCAAAATGGGCCGATGTAAATATTGCAATCATGAGCGCCAAGAAAGAATAAAAGAGACGATAAAAGAATTCAGAAGCTACATACAAATTACTGACATAATTGGATGCTCAAAGAAAATGTTGGAGACCGGAATAAAATATAACCCCAATCCAGGAAACAGACGGTAAAACCCTGAATATTACAGAACATTTGGAACCAAAAATATTGCGCCACGTAGAGTTCGACTTTTGTTACCTCTTCCGCCCTTAAAATGCAATTTGATCGGGATGTTGACAACTCTGCATTAAGAAAAATGCTAACTAAAAACAATTTAAAGGCAAAAAGTGTCCGAAAAGTTCCATTTCTATCCAAACGGAATGTTCAAAAAATGTTGCATTTTGCCAAGGAGCATGAGAAATAGTCCGTTCGCAAATGGCGAAATATTTTGAGGACAGCTGAAAGAAACTAAAGTGAGATTGGGTAATTATGATAAGAGTAATCATCCTGTACGAAGACCTTCCAACACCGAATTCAGGCCCCAGAACACAATCCAAACCGTTAAACGTGGTAGCGGAAACATAATGGTACGGGGTTGTTACTCGTACATTGGGACAGAACCTATATTCCAAATTGAACAGACAATGGACGCTGCATATTATACCACTGTATTAAAAAAAAACATCATGATGCCTTGTGCTAAATGGAAATGCCGCTTCGATGGGTGTTTCAACATAAGCTTCGTTTGAAAATAATAGTGTCACAGTTTTAAGATGGTCTATGCAGTCGCCGGGCTTAAATCCTATTCAGAATTTGTGGCGGGACATTAAAGTGTCTATCAAAGGAATAAACCAATTTAATAAAGATGAGCTTATGA
Organism: Phaonia tiefii; assembly: GCA_963931995.1. Lineage (NCBI taxonomy): Eukaryota > Metazoa > Arthropoda > Insecta > Diptera > Muscidae > Phaonia > Phaonia tiefii. Next base: position 206,110,423 of record OZ008368.1, read on the forward strand.
CACTGGTACAATCGGCGTGGAAAACATGACTTGTGGAGACTTGATGATTCAATGTCAAGGCGTTGCTTAGCTGTGATAAAAAACAATAGTTATTTCATAAAGTACTGAGATAATGTAAAGGATTAATGAAACATACATTTTATTTGACACAGCTATTTATTCTAGTTCAGATGATGAATCGCGATGACTCTGTTTTAATTCACAGGCGAAACGGGGCATTTTGAAATATTTTGATTTATACCTAATGATTTAATTCTAAATTACGACATTAATGTTCGAAAATGTTATATCTAGTTCTTAATTGAACAATTAAAAATAAAAGTTATAAACAAAATTAAATTTTTCTACATTTGTTTTTGTTTTGAAAATGTTGATTAGTGTTGACTCTATTTCTTCGCACACCACTGTATATAGCGAAAGGAACTTCGTTCCAACCGCGTGTCCCATGACACCTCATGTGATTTTTTTCACTTTTTCACTTTCTTCCGGTTTTTTGAATTCATTTCACTTTACAATGAGTTCACAGGACTGAAAAGAGGACGCCAACATTACTCTCGTCATTCGCTAAATACAACTTTAAATGCTCGTACACGTAACCAGGGATTAGGAAAAGTAAATGCCTATAAATGAATAACCCAGAATGTCTAATGTAACATTAAGAGAAATATGATTTTTTTATTCTTAGGAATGCTAGAAATCCGTGTTAAGTATGTGAGAATCTTATGAAATATTTCCTGTTTAAGGAATCCACACAACATGGGCATTCATTCACATAAGGGATTACGTGAGAAAAGACTCCATTGCAACACTCAAGTGTTTCCATCACATCCTTCATTTGGTGCAATTCCCATTTCTTTCACGTCCCTCCCCCTTTACTAACCCCTATTATGCAAAGTAGTTTTAAGCAGATTTTGTAACGTAATAGAATCTTTTGCATTCAATTTGAAGAGTTTTCTTTATAGCGCTTGTTACCACTCAACTCCCTCTATCACTTTATTCCTGGACGCTGATAGTCGGGCGGATGACTGGATGAATGAGTTGGTTGAGCTGTTGCTGGCAGTTGCACTGTTGTATGCGGCGGCGGATTTTGGCTCCCGTTTGTTTCGAGATGCCAACAAAACTTTCCCGTTGCTCTCTCAAAAGTATGCGCCAATATTAAGTTTATGTTTATTTAAGTACTTTTTCTTTTTGAAAACATAATTTTGTTGTCTGAAAAGTTTAACCGTGTTGCTGTAACTGCTGCCGCTACTGTAGCTGTTGCTGTAGCTGTTGCTTTTGCTGTTACTGATGCTGCTGATGTTGTTACAAATTTATGCTTAAGTTGTTCGTTTTTTATTACAAAGCAATTTTGTTTGGTAACATTTTTGTACTGTTTTTGGTACTTTCTGCTATGTAGTTTTTATGTTGTTATTTTTTTATATTATTTTTCTTATACGAGTACTTTACTGTATAATTTGGCTGGGGGTTTCGTTATAAGAACCTTCATCTTAAGTTATGGAGTTTTTCTTTTTTGTGCGTCAAATTTAGGACTTTAGCACTTCGCGTTATTGCTGGTCGTGACGTGGAAAGCGGAAAAGAGTTGTTAAAATAGTTTCGCGCTAATGTCTTGTTGTATGACAAATCGTAGAAGTTGTTGTCGATCACAACATTTTCAGGGGTCGGTGATTTTGTTGGGATAGAAGAAATTGTGGGGCCATTAAATGATGCCACTGTGGTGGACAGAGATAACGAAAAAGGAAAGGTTATGGGAAAAGTTTAATATATCAAAATGTGCATTCTTAGGGACATTCATAGGGAAGAGGTTATACCATTTAAATTTGTATGATGATACACCGTTTCTTGTCAACGGCAGCTAAGTGTTTTCAAAAACACTTCTTCAATAGCAGCAGATAGGGACTTGTTCTTATTTTTCCCTGGTAGATAAATGTATAAACTGTCAAAAACCAAAATAATAACAAAACCTCATATTTCGAATTATTTTTTTTTATTTCATGACACTTTTAAAATTTTTGCGTATCAAATGAAAAATGTATGCTTTTTGAAGCTGCAAAACAGTATGATTTTATATTTTTTTTAAAGTAATATATTTTATTTATTATGTAAAGGGTTTTTCAATACGAGCGCTACAAAAGTTTTTTTAAATAAAACAAAACCGGTTTTAGATACCAATGAAATTCTTTATTCCTGTGAAAGTACGTTCGATGACATTAAATGTGACCTGGTCTACGGAAAGGGGGCTTAGGTGTAAAAAAATCAGTTTTCACTTTTTGGTTAATTCGGATGGAAGATGAGATGCTTTTTCACGTGGTGAAAAGCAGAAAATCCTAACTTGCTTACAAGTGTACTAAAAATATAGAGAAAGAAGAGTAAGAAGAGTAATCAACAGAAACAGTAAACGTCACTTCTTCAGTGTTACTTTTTTAAATGTTCCACACTAGCAACTTACACGATGAACTATAATAATATTCCGACCAACAACAACACTTACTGGACCAACAACAACACTTACTGGACGTCCGGAGCGGAGAACAATTATCGAGATAATGAGAAACTGACGAAACGAGTTGCTTACTTTTAACAGCTTTTTCACAGAAAACAAGTTTTCGCACGTAAGCTCCCTTTTCGTAGACCAGGTCACATATATGGAACTCGATTTCTTTTGAATGGCCACCACGGGCACGCTTGCAGAAGTCCAGACGCTGAACCCAATTTTCGACGGTTTTCAAGCATAAATCGACCGATACTGCTGCAATTTCACGTTCGATATTCGTACGAAGTTCATCAATCGTCGCTGGCTTGTTGGCATAGACCACAGACTTGACGTAGCCCCACAGAAAATAATCTAACGGCGTCAAATCGCACGACCGAGGCGGCCAATCGACTGGGCAATTTCGTGAGATAACACGTGCACCAAACTTGGTTTCCAATAAATTGATTGTGGCATTCGCTGTGTGGCTTGATGCGCCGTCCTGTTGGAACCACATGTCCTCCAAGTCCATATTATCCAATTGGGGCCAAAAATATTCGGTTATCATTGAACGGTAGCGATTCGCATTCACAGTAATGTGCCGGTCTTGATCATCACGGCAGAAGTACGGCCCAATGACGCCACCGGCCCATAGACCGCACCAAACCGTAATTTTTTCGGAATGCAATGATGACTCATGGATTACGTGTGGATTGCTGGCTGACCAATAACGCATATTTTGCTTATTGACGAAGTCATTCAGCCAGAAATGAGCCTCATCGCTGAGGACTATAAATTGGGCGTAGCGCTCTTAAAGTTGACACCACTGACTCCAAATTTCGGTAGTAAATTTTAATAATTTCGACTCGTGGTTGGCTCGTATATCGCTCCATGATGAAATGGCAAACCTTACTGAAGGGAAATGTCAAAAGAGCGGGAAAAAATATGGCGTCGTTTGCTGTCCCTATCGATTTACTTTTGTAGCGTCTCTGTTGAAAAACCCTTTATATAAAACACCAATAAAAACGACAAAACTTTGGTCAATTCAGATATAAATAAATTTTTGGAATTTTTTCTTGAAACTACTGGAAACAAGATTTTGTTAAGTCACGAAAACGAGTTTGAAAAAAATTTTTTTCCCCTTATTTGTTGGATCGATGGGGACCCATTCTTGTTTTTTTTTATCTATATGACAGATGTGTAGACTGGCGTAACATCCTATCGGATAAACAGATTTTAACTTAAATTTGCCGTGTATAAGATTTTCAATGCAGACAATTGTATGCCTATTTTGAAGGAAATAGGATAACGAATTCTGGTGCCTCCCATACAAATTGTAAAAATCTCGAAACTTTGTCGTTTTTAGTTGTTTGGATGCAACTATAACGTGTGTTTGGAGCTTGCGGCAAATATAGTATACTAGTGTCCAAACACATATTATTTGCTATTCAATATTACATGTTTGAGACACAGTTATTAATATGTTATAACATATGTGTTTGCGTACCAAATATATCTATGTTTGTTTGCCGAGTTTGTTGCACTCTTTATGCTCTCGTGAGAGCAAGAGAAATAAAGAGGGACAACGAGAGAGTCTATCTCGTATGAGTGTATCAGTACTTTTGCATTATCCTCTCCGTCAGTGATTCATAAATATTCCTTAATGTGCGTGTAAATTGAAGACGTCAATGATTCTTATTTTGGCTGATGTATTACGTTTCAGATTCAGTCGACCATGGTTCATCGGACAGAGGATATCAAAAGCGCTTGATACTTGCAAATATTTATTAACTAATTACTAACTAATTAAAGTAAAAATAATCTCCTACAAAATAATTCATATGTGACTTACAAGTAAAACAGTAATTTTAAGCACTTTTTAAAAGGCTTAAATATAAAAGAAGCGGAGAAGATTTTGCAATTTTCTAATAGATTAAAATTTAAACTAATTTATCATGAAAAAATAGTTCACCGAATTTTATGATGTTTTTTTCTGCCATCAAAAAATGAAAATTTTTCAAATATTCATCTTGAAAAAGTTAATTTTTAAAAATCAAATAAATTTTTTTTAAGATTTATACGAAATAAAAAAAAAATACTCCATTGCTTATGGAGTCGATGAGTACTTGTGTGAGGGGTCGGGGTGTACCTAAAAGAAACACTGTTAAGAGAATGCAAAGATCGAAAAGTGTGAGAAAACAATTATAAATAGAAATAAAAACAACAACACCAACAACAACAACAACTACTATTACTACTACTGATATGTTGGTGATTTATTTGTGCTTGCTGTGTCGCGGAGTGTTTGTGTGGGTGGTGGGTGGTGGGTGTAGGGGAGGTACGTAAAAGTAAAACTGTTAAGGAAATGCAAAGAGTTGAGAGTGGGAGTGTAAATTGTCATGGTGGAGGGTATATAAGCTTCGGCCCGGCCTAACTTAACACCGTTTCTACCGTTTCACCGCAATGCTGAACATCAAATGAGTCGCTTTGTTTGGCCATAGCAACAACAACGAAACAACCAAACACACAACATCACCTTTGTCCGAAGTAGCTGACGTATACGTGTGTCAGATAACCACATGTTTGCCATATCAACAGCAACGAAACAGCCAAACACACAACATCACACATACTTTGTACGAAGTAGCTGACGATTAGTGTGTCACTATAACGTCGACTACGCAAGCCCAAATGCAATTTTTGCGTGGCTATGCTTTATATCTCCGTTCAACAGCAACAGACCCATGTACATACATACATTATTATGTTAATACATACGCTATACACACAATTTCGTTTGCCTCACCCCTGCCACACCACTCTTTCATTGCTCTCTTGCTCGCTCATTTTTGTTTAACACGTCATAATTCTCTTTCGCAGTCGCAGAAAATCTGGTTTTAGCAGCAGCATAAAATCTGGTTTTAGCAGCAGCAGAAAACCTGTCTGTGTGTTGTTTTCATGTGTTGTCTTTGATAGATTTAGTCCCTATACGCCGCTATAGATGTTAACACATCAAAAACAAAATTTGCACCGCTTCTTACCTATCGAAAAAATAGAATAAAATTTAATTTCTTCCACAAATGTATTTTTGAACAATAGTTTCCTTCAACTTATAACGAACGAAACTAAAAAATCTAATTATTTAGCATACAAATCCCTCACTTTGAATTGCTCTGGAGGACAAAAAATCTATTTCTATGAAAAAATCGTTGCTGTTTTTTTTTATTATTATTACGTATTTATTGGATCGTCCTATGCAAAAGAATTAATTTTCTTATATAAAGCGTAGGTGTGAAAATACTGAACAACGTTAACATGATTGAGATAATACAGTTTACAGTTTACAGTTTAAACTTACTTATATATGCTATTACAAAGGAATGAAATAAATAAAGTTAAGACAAAAATTTTAAATACAAATATAAAGATAGAGATAATTCAATTTAACATTACAATTAATGACTATTAATAACAATTATTGTAGAAAGACGCTATTACAGTCGACTCCGTTTAATTGAAACGGCAAAAATGTAATCATTATGTTTCAGTTATCCGATTTTCTCGCTAAAGAGGAGGTCGGATAACTGAAAAACATTTCAGTAAAGCGTTACTCGGATAATTGAAAAACGTTTCACTAAAGCGTAACTCGGAGAAATCAAAATAAAATTCAACTTCACGACCGAATTTCAGACCCTATACTTACTTACTTATCCGGTCTCGGACAACCCCGGGGGGTCAGGGACCTTACAAAACGAAGATAACATATTTCGCCAACCAGTTCGATCTTTTGCTTTATCTCTCCAGTTGGCAATACCAAGTGTACGCAGGGATTCGTCAACCTGATCCCTCCAGCGGAGTCTTGGTCTTCCTATTTTTCGTCTTCCTTCGAGTTCGGTTTCGAAAAGCCTTCGCGCTGGTTCATCTTCATCCATTCTACTGACATGGCCTAGCCAGCGCAATCGCGTTATCTTGATCCGCTTAACTATGTCAATGTCAGGATAAAGCTCATACAGCTCATGGTTCATGCGTCGCCGATACTCGCCGTTGTGCACTATAGGGCCATAAATTTTTCGGAGTATTTTTCTCTCGAAGACTCCTACAGATGTTTCGTCTGCTTGCGATAGGACCCAGGATTCTGCGCCATAAAGCAAGACAGGTTGAATGAGAGTCTGGTACAGCTGGACTTTTGTTACTCGAGAGAGGGCTTTATCTCTAAAGTGCTTGCTTAGCCCAAAATAACATCTATTCGCAAGCACAATTCTCCGTTTGATCTCAAGGCTGACGTTGTTGTTTTTGTTCACGGCAGATCCGAGGTATATAAATTCGTCCACTACCTCGAAGTTATAACGGTTATCAACGTTCACGCTTTGGTCTAATCGCGTGGAGGCCCTGTTCGTTGAAACCATTAATTTTGTCTTGTCCTCATTCACCGTCAGACCCACTTTTGCTGACTCCTTCTCAATTCTCGAAAAAACCGCAGTAACTTCTCTAATTGTGCGCCCAATGATATCTATATCATCAGCATACGCGAGCAGCATGTGACTTTTGCTGCTGATGGTTTTATTCATATTGACTGCAGCTTTTCTCATAATGATCTCCATTAAGATGTTAAAGAGATCGCACGATAGGGTGTCGCCTTGCCTGAGGCCTCGCTTAGTTTCGAAAGGTTCGGTAAGATCCTTACCAACTTTCACTGCGGATTTGGTGTTCGTCAAGGTCATCCTGCAAAGGCGTATGAGTTTTGCAGGAATACCAAGCTCAGACATTGCTTCATAGAGTTTCTCCCGTATCGGACTATCGAAGGCTGCTTTATAATCGATAAATAGATGATAGGTGTCGATTTGTTTTTCGTGTGTCTTCTCCAGGATTTGGCGTAGCGTGAAAATCTGGTCAGTTGTCGATTTTCCAGGCCTAAAGCCACACTGGTATGGTCCAATCAGGTCAGCGATAATTGGTTTTAGTCTTTCGCACATTATACTTGATAGAACCTTATATGCTATGGATAAAAGGCTTATTCCACGGTAGTTGGCACAAATACTCGGGTCACCTTTTTTAAATATGGGACATAGTACACTGAGACTCCAATCGCCGGGCATGCATTCATCTAACCAAATTTTGCTAATGAGCTGATGCATGCACCTTATCAGCTCATCGCCGCCAGCCTTAAACAGCTCCGCCGGTAATCCATCGGCTCCTGCGGCTTTGTTGTTCTTAAGCCGGGCAATAGCTGTTCTGACCTCGTCTTGGTTAGGAGGGGGGCAATCGACGTCGTCGTCCATATTGTGATCGATTGTCCCATCGTCATCGGATATCTCAGGTACTAGTAGCGCGGAGAAATGCTCTCTCCATATTCCCAACATGCTCTGCACATCTGCGACGAGATTTCCGTCTTTGTCTTTACAGAAGGGGGGCCCTGAACCATGTCCATTAGTTCCGTTTTTAACTTTTTGGTAGAATTTTCGGGCTTCGTTCTTCCTTCTGTATGTCTCAATTTTCTCACTCTCGCGTTTTCTCCACTGCCGTTTCTTACGCCTAAAGAGACGGTTTACCTCCTTTCTCTTCTCCCTATACCGCTCAGTTGCAGCTCGCGTTGCAATTGACTGAAGCATTACCATACGTGCAGCGTTCTTTTCGTCATTTGCTATGCGACACTCTTCATCGTACCACGGTTTGTTGCGAAGCGGTTTTTCGAAACCAAGTACGGTTGTTGCGGCAGTTTTTATAGAGTCGGAAATGGGTTTCCACTGCGCATCAGGATCGTCATCGGGAGGGGGTGGGTTCTGTGCCAAAAGTTGCGAGAGCTTCCTTGAGTAGGCTGTGGCTACCTCTGGTAATTGCAGCTTTCCGATGTCCAGCTTCCTCTGCGTCTGGTTTCGTACGATTTTCGCTCTACTTAATCTTGTGCGAACCTTTGCTGCTACCAGGTAGTGATCAGAATCGATGTTAGCTCCTCTGATCACTCGTACGTCCATTACACTGGATGAGTGCCTTCCATCAATTACCACGTGATCAATTTGGTTCCTAGTTCTTTGATCAGGGGATACCCAAGTAGCCTTGTGGATGTCTTTATGCTGGAATCTTGTGCCACTGATGACCATGTTTTTTGCCGCGGCAAAGTCAATCAGTCTCATACCGTTGTCGGAACTGTCAGCATGAAGACTGAAATTGCCAATAGTTGGATTAAACACATTCTCCCTTCCTACTTTGGCATTAAAATCTCCTAGTACAATCTTAATGTCATGGCCAGGGCAGCGGTCATACGTTTCCTCTAGGAGCTCATAGAATATGTCTTTGGCATCATCATCTTTCTCTTCTGTCGGGGCATGCACACAAATTAGGGAAATATAAAAATATTTCGCTTTTATGCGGATTGTGGCTATTCGTTCACTCACAGGATTGAACCTAGAGACTAGATGTCGCAGTCTTTTGCCAACTACAAATCCACAACCAAATTCATGTTTGTTTTCATGGCAACTGTAGTATATATCGCAGTTTCTTTTTCTTGTGCAGCCATGTCCTGTCCATCGCATTTCCTGGATAGCGGTAATGTCAGCCTTATAACTTTCGAGGACATCTGCCAGTTGGATACTTGCACCGGATCTATATAGAGTTCTTACATTCCAAGTGCATATCCGTAAATCGTGGTCCTTATAACGTTTGCGGGGGTCGTCAACAAATAGGGGTTGTTTATGTTTTCTGTTTCGTTTTTGTATTTTCACTGCCATTATGAACGGTGGCGGGAGGCAAACCCAGCCCACCGGGTTTTTGAATTTTACCTACTGCCAGGATATTTGATTGCAGCCGCCCATTATGGATCAGACGCTGACCAGGATGCGATATGTTGAACCTGGATTTTCTTCTTTTAGTTTCTATCCGCCGTTGGCCCGTATGTTTGGCTCATCCGCCTTCTAAGGACAAAAGAATATGCCCGATTGTTTGATGAGCTTCAGTGACATCAGTCACCTACTATACCTGATTTGATGCTCATTTGTTTCGCCTTCTCACTCTAGCTAGCTAACGGAGGTTTCCGAAAAGCCATTGCCCAGGACATACTGCGTGGAAGTAGTGAGCTGCTTGGACTGCCCAATGAAGGAATCATTTCTGGCCACTCCCAAGTGAATGGCAATCAGAAACTTTCCACCTCCACGGACAGTCCCATGTCCCTATGTCAGACCCTATGTAAATTTAAATACGATCTCAATCAAAATCATAATAACCATTCATTAAACTCTCATCGCCAACTTTAATCACCTTACTAATTCTCCTAAGTCTCTCTGACAGTGTTTTGTTATCACGATTTTTTCTTCGGGATTTCAATAATTTGTCTTTGTAGCATATTAAGGAGAGAAGATTATCCGATATCCACGGCGTTGATTTCTTTCGAGTGCATGAACTCTTATTTATTGTTGTTGTGCTTTGCATGGAAGCTGCTTTAAACATATCAATAAGTTGCTCACATGCGTCAGAAGAATTTTCAGAAACTCCCGAGTTCTGTAAATTATACTCTAAATAACGACCTAACTTTTCGTAATTGAGTTTGGGAAATTTTTCAAGAACAATATCCTGACCGAACAACTCTGACTCAAAACTACAACTTATCATATTATGGTCGCTCAGTTCATTCTCAATAGAGTTCACAAATACTCTTCGATCAATGTTTGTAAAAACGCAGTCAATTGATGTTTTACTTTGCGGTCTTGTAATTAAGTTATGACATGAATGTATATTACTCTGAAAATAGATTTAAAAATTGACGTTGAGTTCTGTCATCAGACAGGACATCGATATTACAGCAGAGAACAGTTTGATTGCCTTATTTCATGACTTTGAATGCAATCACACAAAATGAGCATATTGCTGTCAATACTTATCATTTCAGTATAACAACACATGACACAAATCAGAAAAGTGATTGTGACGAAAAGCATGCATTGCATTGCTCGTCTTCTGTTTATCCTACTAAACACTCACAAAAGCAACGAATGTTTAACGATTGGTATGAATGGCCTCAATGCTTATGGAATAAAACGTAGATTTTTTTCTATTTTATTATATTTTTGGTGATTTAATTTTTTTACTTTAAGAGTAAGAAAATGTGAAGATATACATATATAGGGGTTTTCAACAGAGACGCTACCAAAGTAAATCGATAGGGACAGCAAACGACGCCATATTTTTCCCGCTCTTTTGACATTTCTCTTCAGTAAGGTTTGCCATTTCACCATGGAAAGATATACGAGCCAACAACGAGTCGAAATTATTAAAATTTACTACCGAAATTTGGAGTCAGTGGCCTCAACTTTAAGAGCGCTACGATTCGGATTTTCATGGGAAAATCATCTTCAGCGATGAGGCTCATTTCTGGCTGAATGGCTTCGTCAATAAGCAAAATATGCGTTATTTGTCAGCCAGCAATCCACACGTAATCCATGAGTCATCATTGTATCCCGAAAAAATTACGGTTTGGTGCGGTTTATGGGCCGGCGGCGTCATTGGGCTGTACTTCTTCCGTGTTGATCAAGCCCGGCACATTACTGTGAATGCGAATCGCTACCGTTCAATGATAACCGAATATTTTTGGCCCCAATTGGATAATATGGACTTGGACTTGGACCGCCACAAGCCACACAGCGAATGCCACAATCAATTTATTGGAAACTAAGTTTGGTGAACGTGTTATCTCACGAAATGGCCCAGTCGATTGGCCGCCTCGGTCGTGCGATTTGATGCCGTTAGATTATTTTCTGTGGGGCTACGTCAAGTCTATGGTCTATGCCAACAAGCCAGCGACGATTGATGAACTTCGTACGAATATCGAACGTGAAATTGCAGCAGTATCGGCCGATTTATGCTTGAAAACCGTCGAAAATTGGGTTCGGCGTCTGGACTTCTGCAAGCGTGCCCGTGGTGGCCATGCAAATGAAATCGAGTTCCATACATAATGGCAAAGTACTTTCACAGGAATAAAGAATTTCATTGGTATCTAAAACCGGTTTTGTTTTATTTAAAAAAACTTTTGTAGCGCTCTTATTGAAAACCCCTTTACATATGTATTAGGGCGGGTCAAATTGTATGGAACGATTTTTTTTTGATGAAGCGTATAGAAAAAACCTTTTGGGGGCCCCAAATCCGACTTAGAGCTATGGTCTCTTGAGCAAAATTTCTCAGAATCACCTATGGATTAAAAAAATTAACCCGCCCTAATATGTATGTATAATTTTTCATTAAAAAAATTTGAATATTGAAATTAAGATTTGAGAAATTCTCTTTAAATTTAGTTAAGAACATAACAATTTAAAAAAAATGAAATAAAATTGAAGAAATTCCGTTTTTACAGGATATTTACATGTAAATACTATTAACAACAAGAATGAAAAAAAAACTAAAGTTCATATATAATTAAAGTTCATATTTAATTCTCTTTTAGATTAATAAATAAATAATAAATATACATAACTAATCAAAAACAAGGAGCATAAAGACAAACACTAAATGAGGTATAAGAATAATTACATGTGTCATATCAAGAATGTTCATACATATTTAAATATAAACTGAGTTCAAAAATGGAATATTCTTAACTGATTTCGGGCCCAATCCATTTATTACTTTCTTATTTTCATTTTGAATGAGAGAAAATATTTTCCAAATTTTCCGGTTTTTTTTCCACAATTTTGTCAAACTCCACGATTCACAACACATCTACAGGTCAACGAATACTCAACGAATGGTGTGAATGGTTTTGTTTTGGTTTTATTGCTGTATTGTGTCATCAATTTATTTTGTTGCTTGGCATTAAACGGCATGAGTTAATGATGAGTGCCATGAAGGCAATCATCAAAATCAGTAAATGTATGACATAGCAACAACACTAGTTATTTTTGTTGAATGATAGCATGGCAAAAGCAATGAATATGTGAATGCATAATAAAAGCGAATAGTTTCATTCTGTTCTCTGTATTACAGTCACCTACAAAGAAAATATGTTCAATTCTCATTAAAAAATTCTCTAGTACACATTTTTGTGATCTATTAATGGATGTTAGCACTAACGGCTTATTATTTATTTTAATATCAGTTAAAACTATCGACACTACATCCAGATAGTCTTCACTTATTTGTATTTTAACGATATAATTTATAGAAGATTTAATATAAACAGAATTTCCTCCGTACCCATCCTTTCGACAACAATGAACAGCTTCGTAGCCTGGAATTGAATATAAATTTACCAGTTTCTCGTTGAACCATGTCTCCTGGACAGCAATTACATCAGGAAGCCTCGCCATTTTGCTCAGCTCATATTTAAATATATTGAATTTACAAATTGAAGAAACACTTCTTATGTTCACTGATAATATATTTAAACATTTTTTGTTAAATTTATTAATATATGAATTAAATGAAATTAAATCTTTAAAATATTTAGTATTCATGATTCAAAATAAAAGGAAAATAAAACAATTTGTGAGTTGAATAACGAAATTATATTTTAGTTTAGTTTTAGTTTGGCGATCGGAAAGAATTATTCTCATCTTCATCAGACGCATCTCTTCGAACAACAGCAGCACGATTACTTCTTGTCCGAATACCAGAAGCACTCAGCAACATTTTATCAACATCATCCATCGAATTTATTTTATTATATCTGGTCTTTTCATCTTTCCTTGAAAATATATTTCCATCTTTAGCATACACAAACTTATACCCAACAGTTTTCAAGGTTTTTGCATGATTGAAAACTTCCAGAGATTCTTTGCTGAGAAAATCATTTATATATACTGTCTTCAGTTCATCAATTTGTTTCAATTTTGCTTTTCCACTCACAAAGACTTTTTTACTTTTTTTGTTGACAAATTTTACCACAAGGGATTTTTTTGCATATTTATTATTATTAGGATTCAAAAAGTACGTATCATCTATTTCATTCTCACATATATCAGCGCCAGTTTTTTTTAGCTAAATCTAAGACAGCTTGCATCGGTCCGATAGTTTCATTTTCAATTGTAACTCCATTAATGATACAATTGTTCTGCACTCTTACATCATTCAAAAGTTTAACAGTTGATTTTAATTCTTTAATCTCACCACGCAGTGTGTTATTTTCCTTCTGAAGATTATCAATTTTCTTCTTATTACACGCAACACCTTTTACAATTTCATCATATTGGAAGGCCATAAACTTTATGGTCTCCCTAATATCATCCAGCTGATTAAGCTTTGTTTTTATTTCTGCTAGATCACTCACTACAGAAGTGTTCTCATTTGGTTTACAGAAATGACACTTGTACTCAAGAGAGGCATTATTAAGCAATTTTACTATTTCTCTTTTGTCCATTTTCGTGCAAACCGAATGGAGAGTTTTATCGCAAGCATCGCACTGCATTGAATATTCCTCTTCCAACACTTATGTCTTGCATTGTAAACAGATTATTTTGTTTTTAATGTTTATGCTTTGGCGTCTGTTTCCTGGCATTGTTTTTTTATTTTCACCGAAAGAGAGTCAACTACTCTTCACTTTAAACTTATGACTCGTTTTTAAAAACGGCTGATTTCTATAAATATTGTTTATTTTTTATACACGATTCTTCCGCTCAGATTTTATATGTTTCTTTCAGACAAGGGTTGCCAACTTTTTTTCATTTATTTAATTTTTTAAATTGAAAATAATAGGGTAATATTTAAAAAGAAAATATGAAAAAATTAATTAAATTTTGTCATATACATATATAGATGAAAAATATGTAATGAAAAATATATAATTTAAATTCAGCCCCAAAAAAAGTAAGGAACATTCATATTTCTAAATTGCATACGTAACAATTAATTTATAATTAGATGTAATTTATAAAATAATCTCTGATTTGACTTTGAGTCATTATTTATAATTTGAATTAGATATTATAATTTTTATAAAAATAAAGTCGTTTAGAACACAAACTGGGTGAAACGCATCTTTAAACGTAGTTGCTTAAAGTTTCATTAACCTCCATATCAATCTCATAATTTTCCTCGACGAGTGCAACACCAATAAAAAAAAAAATAAATGGTTTCCCATTACATCTCATGAAGGGACCGGGGAGAACTTCTCACAATCACTGAGCTGTGCGCTTTCCAGTTTTCACTCACTGATTGGGACCTACAGTTTTACTCCGATTCCGAACGGTATTTTGAGAAGCTTTTTCATGGCTATATACTCGATAGTGTCGCCGTCACTAAGCGAGGTGACCGTCGTCGAAAGAAATTTTTAAGGTGGTTGGAGCAGGGATCGAACCCAGGATCTCCTGTACAAGAGGCGCGCACACTACCCATTGCACCACCGACGGTCCGCAGCACTAATAACCTGTTCAATTATATCATCATCAGCTAAGTCATCACAACAGGTCACATTTTGATCAATGTCAATAAGACCTTCTATTTCATCTACGATTGTATTTGAAAGTACATCTTTCCCTGCTGCACAGACCATTTTACGACCACTGACAAAGCTAGCTTTTCTGAAACAGTTTTTAATAGTTTGTTGTTAGTAAATCTGACCATACCTTTTTAACCATATTTACTGCTTCCAACATATCTATTTTTTGCAAAATCTTCTAATGAACATTCGAGGTGCAAAACTATAATTTTTCTGTAGTAACATTTAAATGTTCTGATTACGCCTTGATCTAATGACTGAATTATCGATGTTGCATTTGGAGGTAAAAATTCAATTTTTTTATTTTTCAAAATAACATCGTCAGTAATTGTATGTCAACCAAGAGAAGAACGTTTTTATTTTCTTCTCGAACACTAAAAAAAGTTCTTTGATTATTTTCGTCCATAAATGCTTTATTATTGGACGAATAATTTTCAGGGCCATTTTTCGCTTTGAAATCTCTGGGATTAGCAAACTTGCCAACACTATAAACATATTTCTCACTCCAAGTTGAGTTGCGAATTATCTGCACTATTTGCTAGTGTTCCATTAGGCAGTGCCTTGTAGAAGAGTTTTGATTCGTCTGCATTGAAAATATCTGCTTCAGAATAAACGTGCAGTATGTCCATACATAAGTTTCAGTTAAGCGAAGTCATTTTCGTCTAACATGCCATATTGGAGTACAAAAATTATTTCAGTTATGCGATTTTTTCAGTATAGCGGAGTTTCGCTAAACCGTAGTGAATTGAATGAAGTAAACATAAAATCAAACTGGGAGTAAAGCTCAATTTCAGTAAGCCGATATTTTTCAGTTGAGCGTGTTGCGCTAAAGCGGAGTAGACTGTACATACCTATAAAACGATAACAAAAAAATTCAATTCCAACCAAGTCAGATTTCCGATTTTTGTCCATGAAAGTATGCGCCTGGTCAAAATCCGCACCAGACAGTTGCTCGTTGTGGGTGTATTTGTTTCTAATGGATTGCATGAGGATTTTCTGAGCCCCAAATTTGACAATTTTGTGTATTCACGATGGAAATGCGCTTCATCGGAGATGATTTTTTTTTTTTAAAAACTCGCTCAATTACGCGTTGGACGAATTATCGGCGCATTCCATGGTCTGCTGATTTGAGCTTCTGAGTAAGTCGAATTTTGTACGCATAAAGGTGGAGGTGTTTTGTCTAAATTCGCTGCGTTGCGCTTCGTGAAATTTGAAGTTGGGTTTTCGGCGACACTCTCGTTGACTGCAGCAATGTTTTCAAGAGACCGACCTATGCGTTGACGCACCGGAGTCTTAATGGCTATAACCGACCCGGCTTCTTCCAATTTTTTGACCAGTCTTCGAGCGAGCGACACATTAGGGGCACTTTCTCGCTTGAAAATTCTTCGAAATTTGGGAGCTGTCTCGGCATAACGTTCCAAATTTTTGTAATAAGTTTTCACAATTATAGCGCGTTGTTATTTTATAAAGCGCTCCATTTTTAATAATCGGATTAAACATATGTGACGGCTGCCACATTTCAGAGTTACCACTTGCACACAAAAAAGAGACTAAATTTAAAAAGTGAAATCTTACTGGGACACCCCTTACACAAAAGGGAATGAAGTACAAATGCATGGGAGGTGATACAATTTTTCTTGTAGGTGTTGTCGAGTAAAATGAGAATCCATTTGTGAAATTTCCCAAACACTCGCAAAATCTTGACTTACGGGTAGAAAACCGGGTTTACGTACCTTTTGCGGTTATAAGGCTGTAGTTTAGGTAGTTATCAACCAATTTTCAATTTCTCACAGGATTTCAAAAGAAAGACCTCAGGACTTTCGAACGATGTATACAGCATTTAAGAAACTTAAAAAATCTGTGTGTATTTGTCGAAGATATTGTTACACACTATTTTAAAAGGAAACCGTATTTTATTAAAGAACCACATTTACTAATTAGTAAAACCCAACTTACTTTTTACAAATCCGTTGGTAGTATTTTCTAAAATGACAAAATTCCAATGAGAGCATAACTCATTTAAATTGTTATGAGTTCTTTAGCAAATCATCAGCATATGGTAGAAACGTCATACCAGGGTATTTAGCCGTATTCGAGTATGGAATCTGCTGTCCATCTATTAGTGACATTTGACTTTATTAGTGACATTTATGTGAGTCGAGTTTCTTTGATTTAGTTGAATATGCCACCACTGTTGAATATGGTTCAGTCCACTGTTTAATATGGTAGAAACGTCATACCAGGGTATTTAGCCGTGTTCGAGTATGGAATCTGCTGTCCATCTATTAGTGACATTTGACTTTATTAGTGACATTTATGTGAGTCGAGTTTCTTTGATTTAGTTGAATATGCCACCACTGTTGAATATGGTTCAGTCCACTGTTTAATATGGTAGAAACGTCATACCAGGGTATTTAGCCGTGTTCGAGTATGGAATCTGCTGTCCATCTATTAGTGACATTTGACTTTATTAGTGACATTTATGTGAGTCGAGTTTCTTTGATTTAGTTGAATATGCCACCACTGTTGAATATGGTTCAGTCCACTGTTTAATATGGTAGAAACGTCATACCAGGGTATTTAGCCGTGTTCGAGTATGGAATCTGCTGTCCATCTATTAGTGACATTTGACTTTATTAGTGACATTTATGTGAGTCGAGTTTCTTTGATTTAGTTGAATATGCCACCACTGTTGAATATGGTCCAGTCCACTGTTTCATATGGTTTACAGCCATCTGTAGTATTGCAGTTGTCTCTGATACTGGTTTAGCAACAGCAGTATATCACACTCGCTGACAAACACACAAGCTCTGTCGACATTGTGTACATAGAAGCAGCGAACTACTTATAATGGCCGCACGAGAATGAGTGCTTGGATGCAATTCTCAATTGCGTCAATACAGCGATAGTACTTAGTGTTAAGGTTGACTAGATTCGAGTCGTCGCTACCGACCGAACAACCAGAGAAGATTATAACATTTTGTCTGGGTCTCTTGTTCTGCAAAGCACATAAGCAATTTTGGGATCAGTTGTTTAGTAAAGACCATGATACAAATACAAGGTAGTAGCATTAGCATTGTTGTAATTTCCGTATCCAGTTATTGTCAAAATCAGCTTATAAAAATGTACATATACATGTACAATTATGAACATAGATAGATGAAATTAAAAAAGAACGGACTCACACAAACCACTTTGTCATTTACTGGGTAGGATGAAATGCAAACAAAGGAAATCATATGGGCTGACGCATGGTAGAATGAGAAGGTAAACTCGGTACACAGCTGATTTCAATTTTTCCTCGTTGTTTAGTTGGCCGCTTCTGTCAGTTGCAAAGGTTTTGCTTTAGTACTTTTCTGTTTACATTTATTTGTTGGTATATGTATGGGTTGATTTTGACATGAGGAGAGCCTAAACAAAAACAAAATGCCTGTTGTTCTTGCCCACAATTGTTGTTGTATCTACTGCGACTACTTGGTATTTTTACTATGGGCTGACGCTACTACCTTGTATTTGTATCATGGTAAAGACGGTGTAAATACATTTGCTACACAGGAGTTTCGGCTCACTGTTCCTACACTGGAGTTTCGGCTCACTGTTCCTACACAAGGGTTTCGGCTCACTGTTCCTACACAAGGGTTTCGGCTCACTGTTCATACACAGGGGTTTCGGCTCACTGTTCTTACACAGCGGTTTCGGCTCACTGTTGCTACACAGGGGTTTCGGCTCTCTGTTTCCATGCAACCAACCCGATGATAACCGATACCGAACTATTCCCACCGGACTTTCCAAGCTCATCCCGGCCAGCAATCCAAATATCCGATACACGCAGCGAATCCGAATAGTCGTGTGTGCGACACACTAAGTTCCCGATCATCTTAAATCGACCATTCAACCCCAGAAGAGTGCTGGCAAGCCAAGACAAGTGCCCCCAGAAGAGTGTTGTCAAGCCAAGACAAGTGGCCATAGAAGACTGTTGTCAAACCAAGACGAGTGTTCTCAAGTTATGAGGAGCATTCGCAGCGAGTGAATCAGTTGTTGTTATTTCTGTGAATTAAATTACTTTGTAAATTAAAGATCAATAAAGAATGTATATTCGAACCACTGAAGAGGGTAAACTATTCTGTTTTTATTTCGAAAGGTTTGGTGGATCCTACCGAAGACTCTGGAGAGGACTGAGCTTACCTCAACCCTCTACAAAACCATGTTAGAGTGTATGATTTTAATTGAACTATTTACGATTTGCATTAATTTAAAGATAATGTTGAGTGGAAGGTGTTGAAGAATTTTAACTGTTGGTAGGTCAATGATTTTTTTTTTGTTTAATGATTTTATTATCACACGATATATTGCCATCACCATGCGCCTCACTGCGGTCCACCGAGTTAAATGTGCTATTAAGATGGTCAGCAAATATCGTTGCCTTTTCTTATTCTTTTAAATGCCACGCAAATTATATCCAGTCCGTCAAAAATAAAATTGATCCATCACATATATCACGTTTGCTCCAGATTTACAAATTAATTTGCTCCTTTTAGCAAGATTTTAAATTTCATTCTGTTATTAACCTACATTTTCACTGGAACATACATTTAACAAACATTTAGTATTCTCCTTTCCCTTCTGAAAGTTGTTATCTATCTATCTATCTATCTGACTGTCTGTTTGTCTGCCTGACATGTGTAAATTACTGTTTCAGTTGCATCATTGAAACATTGTTGATTCTCCACTTTGATGATAAAACTGCATGAATTATGAGATTTTTCCTTTCATTTTATTACCATCATCTCCAGCGTGCAGTTGAATGGACACATTCTGGGAGGTGGATTGCATTCTGTGCAAAGATACTCAAAACGCTAGTTTCAAATGGACCACACCACCATATGTTTGGTGTTATATAACTGTAGCAATCACAATAAAACATGCTTATTTTCTCATTCAATCGTCAGCCCTTCTTTCTAGGATTCATTCATCCCTTCGTTGATGTACTTATGTTCGCCCAGTTTAGTGTTTATTACAAACATTTATCTCTTCTTTTTTTTTTTTAAAAGTGGGGAAGAGAAGGAACTTGAGAATGGCTCCCAATGTAGGGAAGTGTAGATTGTGTTGGATACAGTTAACTGGCGTAAAATAATGCCTAAGTTTCTAAAAAGGCAAAATTTTGAACTAACAATAGATGAATTTCATTTAAAAATCGAGATAAAACTGAAATTTTGAACCCGACCACCTCAGATATCGATGAAATTTTGTTCATAGCTAAATTTGATCAATACAAACAAACTCTCATTTTTAGAAATGACTGTTTTGGGATTTTTTGGGCGTGGCACAGTGGGAAAGTTTTCGAAAAAACGCGAAAATGGTCGAAAAGAGCTCCATTTAAACTACAATAACTCAGAATCGGCGGGACAATGTTTATTTATTTTACCTGTAAATATGAAATATAGCCAAAGATCTAATATTTTCTTGGAATATTTATTCTATTACTTAGATTTTTCTAGTACCAGTTACAAGTTTCGAAACTATTGGGATTTTTGGTAAAAGGCTTCGTGGGTATGCACGACCAAATTTGCTTCTTGATTGTGCGATAAAAATAATTTATAAAAATTACACATGGCTTTGTACACTCAGGCTCACCGACGATATGTAAAATATTTTGGCAGGTTCGTCACTCGATTTGTTTTTGAGATCAATTGAAAACAAAATGACAATTCCATCGTAGCTAAATTTTAAAAATTGATAGGGATCAGAGTCCAAACCGGGATGAAATATCAGTCGGGAGAACCAACTAAGGCATATCCTCACGCTTAGTGGTCCATTAGGTTCGAGTTCCACGATAAAAAGGTCTACACTAAACGGAAAAGCATCCTCACATGGATGAACATTTTCATCACCCCAACAACTTTCGTCATCGAAAGTGAGCTAACGTAACAGTTCGTTCCCGATATGAAAATGAGTTCATCAACGGCAAATTGTTCGTTACTGTGGTGGAAGTATGGTTGTTGCTGCAATGAAGTTGCTTCATTATTGCAACGAATTTCTTTCGTTGCTGAAGGAATTTGTTTCATTGTTGCAATGAATAGGTATCGTTCTTGGAAGAGATTTGCTTAATTGCTGCAATGAATTTGTTCACTGCTGCTATGAATTTGTTTCATTGGTGCAACGAATTTAAGTCATTGTTGTAATTCATTGTAATTCATTCATTGTGTTTCATTACTACAATGATTTTATTTCATTCCTGCAATGAATGTTTTGAAGTGCGTTTGAAATTATTTATTGACAATTGTACAAAAATGCTCTCTTAGTATTACATTGCAGGTGGTTTGATAAAATTTTTTTAAATTTTTGTTTTCGAAAATTTATTTGCTAAAAAGATTATATTCACTCCATGTTGAAACACTCGTCTGGAGAAAATTGTGGTAGTCGACGAGGGGTTGAGTGTTATTCTGGCCGTCATATTCAGGTCCTGCAATTAAAAACGTATACGAGGAATTTATTGTTAAGATTTCTATTTAAGATATGTAAGTACATATCCATGTCTGTACTTACCATGAACATAAGCTCTACTCCCCTACACTGAAAGAAAAACGCTTCGCCGCTTGGATGAATCATTTTCGTTAATATTTTTACGTAGCTATAGTGAAAATTATTGTATATCCGAATATTTGGTAGTCAATGCCACGAAGAATTTCATACATGATTTCTTTGAAAATTTTTCATTTCGTTCCTGCAACAACTAAACATTTCGTTCCTGCAACAATTTTATTTAATTTCAATTTTGTAGAAAAATGGGTTTAAAATTAAAAAAAACAGTAAAGACATGATATTTAACTACTGATATTTGGTTTATCTCTTACTTTTTATAGTTTATTTTTATTATTTATAAATCTTGGGGGTTTGTCAACATTTACAGTTGACGAAACAATTTCGTCATTGCAACGAAACTAATTTTTAAGAGGATAAAGAGAGAAAAGCAGTCGAAAAATGAACGAGCGTAAA
Source organism: Phaonia tiefii (assembly GCA_963931995.1). Lineage (NCBI taxonomy): Eukaryota > Metazoa > Arthropoda > Insecta > Diptera > Muscidae > Phaonia > Phaonia tiefii. The sequence continues at coordinate 206,132,301 of OZ008368.1, forward strand.
AAAGAGGCCAGCAAGAGAAAATGATGAGCGTGAGTGGTCACGTACACATCTTAAATCAGTTCCTTTGCAACAGCCGAAAGTGGTAGACATATTTCTCCGCCGGAATAATTTATATAATTTTTTTTGAAGAAGGCTATTTGGTTAGGCGACCGCTCATAACGCCCAACGGTCACAACGTCCAAATGGTTTTTGCGCCTTATGACCGCTCTGAGGGCGGTCATAACCCCCAATTTGGTTTTACGCTTTATGAGGCCTCAGAGCGGTCATAAGGCCCAAAAAAAAATGTTGGGCGTTATGACCATTTTTTGTTTCTGTTTAAAGTATAAGGAGTAATAATTCAATATAAGCAGTGGTTAGTAATTCAATATTTATTATTGATATTTTGAAAATATGGTACAAGACCTATAAGCATCCTGCTTACATATGTCAAACCCGTTAATTATTTTGTCCGCCGGAAGGATTAGTAAACCTAATATCATTATAAATATTCGCCTTACGTCCGCGGTTGATTTTACGGCTCACGCTAGTTCACTCATCTTTGCCAATTTCCCTCTCAGTGCCTGGCAGTAATGAAACCAGCATCCCTTCAGGTGCAGTTTTGGAAAAACTTTTAAAATAGCATTTCGAAGCGCTTTTTCGAAGTCGCTTGTAAAAGTCGTGGGCTTAAGTTGAAAAATGTTGACATTAATAAACTGCAGAATGTGTTCATATGACTTTTGAGATTTATTGGACATCAAGACAAATGCTAAATGGAAACCCTAAATACACAAAAATTGTCATTACTATTTCAAAGTGAATGGGGAATGCAATTTGGAAATAGAAATTCTAATCATCACCAACTCCATAATTTCTTCCATTTCCAAATTGCATTCCCCATTCACTTTTTAAATGTTAGTATTAAGTAGTACAACAATAAGTGAACAGATGAAAGGATTCGCAAAATATAGCGTGTGATTCTTCTTGGAATTTCACACAATCTAATGATCTGCAGTTTGTTAATAATTTCTATAGATGCCTTACAATTTTGTTGGTAACAAATGTATCTCTGTATACAATATTTTTCTTTACTCATATATTTAGATTTCACTTTATAAAGTTGTATACACCAATGCACAATTTCTACGAGCACCTCCAACAAATTGAAATTCAACATTGTCACCCATTCTTCTCACTGGTTCATAAACAACTGAATGAATGTTACAATTCCATCTATCATCAACCAATTCTACTTTTCAGCCTTAAGAAACTATTGTACAGTTTCTTTTCGCACAGTAACAACACTTTTTTCCTAAAACATTCAAATTTGCTCATAAGTGGAGAAAAAATATCAAAATAATGGGGTTTTCAACAGAGACGCTACAAAAGTAAATCGATAGGGACAGCAAACGACGCCATATTTTTTCACGCTCTTTTGACATTTCTCTTCAGTAAGGTTTGCCATTTCATTATGGAAAGATATACGAGCCAACAATGTGTCGAAATTATTAAAATTTACTACCGAAATTTGGAGTCAGTGGCCTCAACTTTAAAAGCGCTACGTCCAATTTATGGTCTTCAGCGATGAGGCTCATTTCTGGCTGAATGGCTTTGTCAATAAGCAAAATATGCGTTATTGGTCAGATAGCAATCCACACGTAATCCACGAGTTATCATTGCATTCCAAAAAAAATTACGTTTTGGTGCGGTTTATGGGCCGGCGGCGTCATTGGGTCGTTTTTTTTCCGTGATGATCAAGACCGGCACATTACTGTGAATGCGAATCGCTACCGTTCAATGATAACCGAATGTTTTTCGCCCCAATTGGATAATATGGACTTGGAGGACATGTGGTTCCAACAGAACGGCGCCACAAGCCACACAGCGAATGCCACAATCAATTTATTGAAAACCAAGTTTGGTGAACGTGTTATCTCACGAAATGGCCCAGTCGATTGGCCGCCTCGGTCGTGCGATTTGACGCCGTTAGATAATTTCCTGTGGGGCTACGTCAAGTCTATGGTCTATGCCAACAAGCCAGAGACGATTGATGAACTTCGTACGAATATCGAACGTGAAATTGCAGCAGTATCGGCCGATTTATGCTTGAAAACCGTCGAAAATAGGGTTCAGCGTCTGGACGTGGTGGCCATGCAAAAGAAATCGAGTTCCATACATAATGGCATCGAACGTACTTCCACAGGAATAAAGAATTTCATTGGTATCTAAAACCGCTTTTGTTTTATTTAAAAAAACTTTTGTAAACCCGTTAATATTTGGGCATTATGACCGCGCTAGGGGAGGTCATAACGCCCAAAAATTTTGGGCTTTGTGTCCTTCTATCTGTTGGGCCTTATGACCGCTCTGAGGGCCTAAACCCAAATTGGGCGTAATGACCGCCCTTATGACCGTTGGGCGTTATGACCGGTCGCCATTTGGTTATACTTAGCAATTATCTTTTGTTGTGCAAAATAAATTGTGGCAATTTATGTGTTTGCTATAATCGCTTGTGTAAATTGAGCATCTATAAATAAAATAGATAAATTAACAGAATGCAAGGTTTTAACCATAATTCGGTAGCGGTTGTTTCGTTGTATTGGTATTTGGATTTGACGTCAATGAAAACGAAGAATCCAATGTTACAAAGTGTTTCAAGTAAGACGAACATAAAAACTAACAACTTAACGTACAATGAAATTAATCCGATCGAAATTTTAAGAAATTTCGTTAAAATAAATAAAAGAGAACTTGAAGAGAATGCTGATCACTGGCTTAATGACGGAGAGTTTGACGCTACAATAGAATGACAAAACCCTCAACACAACAACAATTGCATGATTTAAGAAGACAGTGATGCGGTTGGCATAGGGGAGTAGAGCTTATGTTCGTGGTAAGTACAGACATCGATATGTAAATATCTTAATTATAAATCTTAATAATAAATACCTCATATTTGTTTTTAATTGCAGCACCTGAATTAGACGGCCACAATAACATTCAACCCGTCGACTACCACAATCTTCTCCAGACGAGAGTTTCAACATGGAATAGATTTAATATATCTATATAATTGAGAGCACTTTCGACACAAAAATTCAATTTTTTTTTGTCAAAACACCTGCAATGTAATACTAACAGAGTATTCATGTACAATTTTCAATAAATAATTTCAAAACATTCATTGCAGCAATGAAACTAAATCATTGTAGTAATGAAACAAATTCATTGCAGCAATGAAATATATTTATCGCAAGACTGATATTTATTCGGTGCAACAATGAAACAAATTCATTGCAGCAATGAAACCAATTCGTTGCAATAATGAAGCAAATTCATTGCAGCAACAACCAAACTTTCATCACAGTAACGAACAATTAGCAGTTGATGAACACATTTTCATAGCGGGAATGAACTGTTACGTTAGCTCACTTTCGATGACAAAAATTGTTGGGGTGATGAAAATTTTCATCCCTGTGACAATGCTTTTCCGTTCAGTTTATGCTCTACTCCTTTAACAAAGAACCACATCATTGTTTTCTAAATCATGCAATTGTTGTTGTGTTAAGGGTTTTGATATTCAATTATAGCGTCAAATCTTCCCGTCATTAAGCCAGTGATAGCACTGTAGGCATTTTCTGCAACTGCTTTTCTTATTTATTTCAACCAAATTTGTTAAAATTTCGATTGGATTCGTTTGACTGTACGCAAAATTTTTTTTTTATATTCGTCTTACTTGAAACACTTTGTTTCTTTGACGTCTTCGTTTTCATTGACATCGACTGCCCACACAAATTTAGGTATGTCTTTCGTTGTTTTCTGAATCCAAATGCCAACACAACGAAACAGGCGCGACCGAATTATGATTAAAACACAAAATCACGAACATTTTGTTGCAACTTGTCCGTCACGCGTTTTTCTGCTATCGATGCGTCACTTTCTTTGCTGTCGTGTTGCTCCTTGCATTCTGTTCATTTATCTATTTGATTTATAGATTCGCAAGTTACACAAACGATCACAGCAAATATATAAATTCACACAATTTAGTTTCCGCAATAAAAGATTATTACTAAATATAACTAATTAGTCTGTTTTAATAAATTTATTTAAATTATTCCGGCGAAGAAATATGTCTACCACTTTCGATTGTTGCAATGGAACTGATTTAAGATGTGTACGTGACCCACCACACACGCTCACCATTTTCTCTTGCTGGCCTCTTTTTTACGCTCGCTCATTTTTTCGACTGCTTCTCTCTCTATACCATCATGAAAATTAGTTTCGTTACAATAACAAAATTGTTTCGTCAACTAAAAATGTTGACAAACCTCCAAAATAAATATATAATAAATGTAAACTATAAAAAGTAAGAGATAAACCAAATATCAGTAGTTTACAACTGATGCCTTTACTTTTTTTTAATTTTCAACCCATGTTTCTACAAAATTCAAATTAAATAAAATTGTTGCAGGAACAACAAGTAAGTTGTTGCAGCAACGAAATGGAAAATTGTCAAAGAAGTCAAGTATGAAATTTGTCGTTGCAACGACTACCAAATTGTCGGATATACGACACTTTTCACTATATCAACGTAAAAACATTAACGAAAATATTTCATCCCTGCGACGAAGAGTTTTTTTTCAGTGTATATTCGCCCTTTAGCTACACGAATGAGCGTGGCAAATGCACCCTTAATATCAAACTAAATTAGGATTTCAAGTGTTTCTTGGGCATTTTGTAGGGAAGTACATTTGTAAGGGAAGTACAAAATTCGGCACGGCAAAGTTGTTTATTTGTAATTCCACAACAGCTTGTACAAAATATTGCTCAGTTCCAAGTTTCATTAGGATTGGTTGCGGTTTACGGAAGATATATCCGAAAAACTTTCCAACTTTTGTATAGGAGGTACAGAAATGGGCGTGGCACAAAAGTCAATTCTAAATAATAAAAGCGTTTGAGAAAACATTGCCCAGTACCAAATTTCGTTAAGGTTGGTTGTAGTTTACGAGAGATATTATTGTGTCCAAACGAACGTGTCGCTAGAACGGGAGTGGCAAAGCCAGCACGATCACTCTTGTTATAGTCGGTGACTGAAGTTTCCGAAATGAAGCGTAATACATAGTTTCATTAAGATCGGAAGTGGTTTACGCGATTTACCGCATTGACAACCCGGTCTTTATGTGGGAGGTACCAGAATATTCTTGTCACTCGGCTGTTTTATTGAAAAATACACCTACGATAACCTACGTGGTATCTGTATTTACAGCTTTTTCAGTTTGTCCGCTATATCGTTCAGATAGTTGCCATAATCGGAACAAACCATGTACCCTTCTATGTGTAACGATGATTTGGATTGGATGGACAAGCCGGCATTTCGTAATTATGGTCTCCCTAAAGCGAACCACAGACTTGTCATTCATGAGCATGAACATCAGCTATCGTTGATGTTTACTGAAGGTTTAGCACCCGTCTTGATAACAAAGAAGAATTTAATCGAAGTCGTTTGCATCACCAGTATTTTCACAAATGTTTTTGGTAGAGGGAGGATCAAACATAGTTTTTTTTTGCAACAAAAAAATAAAAAATTCCAACATAATCTCCTTTTAGCTCAATACAGTAAGTCCAACGTTTCTCCAATTTTTGTATCCCTTTCAAAAAATTGGATTTTTCGAGAGCCATAAAATAGGCATTTGTTTGATCAATAATTTCATCGTTGGAGCTAAATCTATTTCCACCGAAATTAGGAGAGATTCCACCGAAATTAGGTTTGGAAATAGAAATAGTAGAAAATAGTCACTGGGGGCTAAATCCGGAGAATATGGCGGATGAGGTACCAATTCATAGCCCAATTCATGGAATTTTGCCATTTTACGTTTATGGTCAATTGAGAGCAGACGCGGCACCCATCTAGCAGACAGCGTTCATAAACCCAACTGATCATTTAAAATCAAAACCACACTGCCATATGAAATGCCTATGGCATCAACAATCTCACGCACTTTTACTCTTCGATCGGCCAACACCATATTTCGACACATTTTCAACATTTCGGGTGTAATTGGCCATCCAGAACGTTCAGCGTCATTTGTACTTGTGCGAGCACTACGAAAGTCAATAAACCACTTTTTACCATTGAAATCGATGGTGCAGAGTCTACATAGTATTTGTCGTGCTTTTCCTTGGTTTGATTGCCGGCTTTTTTTCGCACAATGTAATGTTTAATGAGCACTCGAAATTCACTTTTTTCCATTTTAAAAAAATGCACGAGGTTGTATGTTTTGAACAACTGTTAAACGCAAAGTACTCGTAAATGACGGAACTTGCTCAAAATTTGAAAGTAGTCTATTAAAAGATGGTACTTGATGGGAGCAGTATTGCATTTCGCATAACTACGAGGGAAGTTCGAAAATTCACGGACTTATTGCTCCGCCGTCTAATATGTTTTCAAATTTATCAGTCTGAGAAAAAGTTCCTGATGAATGACAAGGCTGTGGTTCTCCTAAGGCTGCTCATTCAGGCCTTTTCAATCGGGGCTCAAACCTGACGTTTGGGTGATGATAATGGGATGACTCCAACTCCGACTCCAGCAATTAGAAAATCAACGACTCCGCTACGCATTTTGAAAATTCAAGACTCCACACCGACTCCAATATTAAATTAATCCATTTTCTAAGGTATAATTTGGATTAGGAACGAAATAATTTCAATAGCATATAATAGGTCGTTGTTTGGAGCACAACACACAAATATTTATATTGTTTTAGAAGAAGTTTATCCCCCATTCAAAATAATATGAAACGCTTTCTCTTTTCAAAATAATGTGCCTATATTGTCAAATTGAAAAAGAGTCTTGAAGGTCGAATTGTTTTTATTGTAAATGTCTATCATTTCCCAGTTGGAGAACTAGTCCTTCAGACATTACCAGTATAATTTTCTGGTTTACATGTCAGTAGGTGGTGATGCTTTATATAAGACATATTTTTGGCATGTCACTAGTCTTGACTTAGGGGACATAAATTGTGATAGCTAATAATCTTTATAATCGGCATTGTGTCATGACTTTTTCGAGCATAGGGGATGGTCTCTCACTAATAACATTTGTAATGTTGTTTCTCAAGGCTGCAATTGCCGGCGATTCATAGGCATAGTAACATAGACATAGGTTTCAAAGACACTGTTCATGAACGTGATATAAGTTGCTCACCCAACTCATCTCTCAATAGGCCCATTGCTTCGAGAGCTGTGGGGCACGTAGTGACACCACATATCGACCAGATTCCGTTCTTTCAGTTTAGACAACACAGCGGGCGCCACTTTAAATAAATATGGACCAATATGGTTTGGCAGGTTGCCCAGCATCAGTTGCTATATTTCATACACTTTCACATTAAAATCCTGGCCAAAACTCTTCCACGTAGTCGAGCATACCATAAACCTCTGCTGATGAAGATTTTGATAAGATCCGGAATAGCCATACATACCACCCTGGTTAGCATTGGACAATTTTTTTGTGCTCGACTTTTTTAAAGTAATATAAAGCTAATAAATAAACTTTATATTAAAATGGTATTGAGCTTAAATAAATTTAGAAGGTTAATATTTATTTTGTTTTTGAAGCAATATTTTTTTAAATTAAAAAACAGTTGATTTCGTATTCAAAATATTATAAAACGAATTCCCTATCCAAAATAAATTGAATATAGACGCTCGAATTGAAAAGTTTGAAGTTCGAATTTTGTTTATATTCTTGTAAGCATCTAGCACTTCTGTTCTTTATTTGCAAGAATAATTCAAATGTTAGTTGGAATATTTGTAACGATACCAAAGATATGACAATATGTACGTCGGCTTCGTTGAGAAATATGATCGCCCTAAATATACCGTTCTATTTGAAATTTGAAATACATCAATTGAAATTTATAAATTCTATTTGAAATTTGAAATACATCAATTGAAATTTAAAAAACATTAATCGAAATTTGAAAGACATCAATTGAAATTTGAAAGACATCAATTGAAATTTAAAACACATCAATTGAAATTTAAAATACATTAATTGAAATTTGAAACACATCAATTGAAATTTGAAAGACATCAATTGGAATTTGTAAGACATCAATTGAAATTTAAAATTCGTCACTTGAAATTTAAAAATTATTAACCGATTTTATGTATTTGATTTTTAAATTTCAATTAGTGTATTTCAAATTTCAATTGATGTGTTTTAAATTTCAATTGATGTCTTTTAAATTTCAATTGATGTTTTGCAAATTTCAATTGATGTATTTCAAATAGAATTTTCAAATTTCAATTGATGTGTTTCAAATTTCAAATAGAACTTTTAAATTTTAATTGTATTTTTTATAAAATTTCAATTGGAAATGGTGTAGTTGATTGAAAAGAGGTTGTAGCAGCCGTAAATTCGGCTGTTACCACCGAATTGCGGTTCCCACAACCGAATTGAGGTTGTCACGACCGAATTTAGTCCTCACATCTGAAATTCGGTTGATGCAACATCGTTTCATAATTGATTCGCTTGTGACAGCTGAATCTTGAATTATATTTGTTTTGCCAACGAAATTTACTAAATTTTCGGTTGAAACATCCGAATTTCGACTTAATTCAGATGCAGCAACCGAAATGGATACCAAATTCGGTTGGAGTAACCCAACCTGGCATTAATTCAGGTGCAACAACCGAATTTGACATCGATCCGGTTGTCACTACCGAATTTGGTATCAATTCGGTTGTAAGTACCAAATGTGGTATCAATTCGGTCGCAATAACCTAAGTATCCCCCTAAGTCGGCTGCAACGACCGAATTCGTCGTCAATTCGGTTGCTGTAACTGCATTTCTTTTGAATTCTGTAGGTGCAACCGAATTTCATTTTCAACTCGGTTACCACTATATTATTCTATGTATTTAAAAGAAGAAAAAGAAGTTAAAGAAAGTGGAATTGTTCCCGTCACGGCGCACAGTAGTTCAGAATCAATTTCCATTGGTCAAAAGTCTGTATCTTTTGATCAAGAAAACATTTTTGAGTTCTGTAAAAAACTGATTGCAGACAAGGACTTAGAAATTACAATGACATACCCTGCAGTATTAGTAATCGACTCTACGCTGATGAGTTCATCGACTACCACAAACCTTTCGTCGACTACTCGCTAAACTACCAGCAATGCTTTTGAGCGGCGAATTTAACAAGGCGATGTCCGCTTTGGTAATGCCTTACTGTTCGTCGATTACTTCATCGGTAACATTTCGTCGACGCATTTATCGGTAACATTTCGTCGACGCATTTATCGGTAACATTTCGTCGACAGGTTAAGAAAAACAATAGAAAATCTCTGGAGACACTACCTTACAGATTACCACTGAGTACCAATGTAATCGGCGATGTAGTCAATGAAAAATCAATGGCGATGTAGTCGATGAAATGTTGCCAGCCACTACTTGTGAAACTGCAGGGTAGAGCTATAGCACAAAATTTTATTGTGTTGGTAAACTTGGATGGAAAATGATTCTGAACCACTGTGCGGCGATATCAATATTTTTTGTGATTATTAAGAAAGGTAAGTACAACTATTGTAATTATAGTTTTAGTATTCAATCATCGTATTTTGCAGAGAATGTCCAAGTAGATATCAAAAGTTTTGAATCTTTTCAAGATCGGTCGTTTGAGATACACATGCTGCAATAATTTGTGTACGAAACGGTTTAGGACCGAAATCAACGGATACAATACGCCAGAATTGGTGCAGTGACTCATGATAATCGGGACTTCTAAAATGGTCGGTAGTGACATGTAAAATAAATGTGTTACTCTAAAGATTGCCGTATATAAATGACTCTGTTTTCTCGCTTTCTAATATTTTTATAAGAATATGGAAAATAAATCATTAGTTAACAATAAAAAAAATTTCAAAATTCATTTGCGGCACTATTTGTGATTGTGACAACCTCGAATGACTTTGTGTTAATCTCTAATGTGGATTTAACAACTTCTAATGAGGCGGCACTAAAGTTTACTTGATTCATTTGACTCTACCCAAATATTAAGACAAGATCCTGGTTAACTGAAGTTCACCACTTAGCTCAGTTCATTATCAGTTCTGATTAGTTCATCAGTCTCATCAGTTCTCTTGGATTATCAGTTACAACCAAAGGTCGTTTATAAAGACCAGGAGTAGAGAAGTATGGAGGACGAAGCCTAGTGGTAGCGCTGTATTCAACGTATGAACTGCCGAAGAAACCCCATATCATCACCTGAAATGCCCAAAGGTTACGCCAAATAAAAACAGTTTTTTTGATTGAATATAATACTCCACGCTAAAATATATATATGCTAAATAGTAGACTCCAGGTAAACCGTGGATTGAACGCGTTTAAAACTGAAATACTTTGGATTTTATAAGGCTTTTTGCTTCTCTTGTACAATTTTGAAAATGAGGGTTACGTCCTTGGGCATTTTAGGTGACGATATAGAACAACACATATAGTGCGATCTATGAGAAAGTTAAATATAATATTTCCCCATAACATGAACTGAGGGGACAGGGGATAGATTCTCACACTCAGTGAACGGTGTGCTGCCTAGTTTTATACTCGTTAATTAGGATCTACAGTTTTACACCGGATCCTAATGGGGTTTCGACAAGCCTTTTCATGGTTAATTTCCCGATACTACCACAGTCTTTAAACGAGGTGTATTTGGAAATATGATCAGAGGGGTAATCGAATCGACGTTCTTATGTACCAGAGTCGCGCACATTAACCATTGCACTACCATATCTGAGAAGCTTGGAATTAAATGAGCGATGACATTGCCGACACCAAGGGCTCCAAGCTTTGTTGATAGTTTGTCGATCGAGACTCTAACGAACGCTATGAATATATTTAAAGCCACCACCTAACTATCATCAACCTTGTAAATACGGATGGCTCACAAATTGTGCTACAATAGTTTGTTTTTGAATCAATGTACACGCATGTGCGACACCTGATCAGAAAATTATACATTGCGGCCTAAAGGGTTGAAACCGCGATCGTTGTTACGACATAAAAGATTGAAATCATATAAAAAGCAGAAGTTGAACGAAATTGAAAACTCAGCTAAATTAGTTGGAACCACACTTATGATTCCAAATAGTTTCATACAGTCAAATTGCTACAACACAATCTTCTAATAAAACTAACCAAAAAAATCCAATGAGTGTTCGAACTCACGGGCGATGTGTTAACACCTTTTTGCTACACGGTACCTGTTCGATTTCTATGAACGGACACATTCGTAAATGATACATTGGAAAATAAAGAACAGCGTTCAATCATATGATGACGTTATTCCCACAAAAACCAAAGAATGGAAAGCAACAGACACTTGTACATACATACATACATTGTTATATTCGTACATACGCTACACAAGTTCACAAAATTTTCATTGCTCTCTTGCTATCTCACTTTTATATACGTATAACCACGTTATTATTCTCTTTGCTCCGATTTTGCCACATTTTATTTGACTTACCGTTAACAATAATAAAAATCCAACCCGTAATAAACATAGTTTCTGACTATAAATTCTTTCTATATGACCACGCCCCTTTGTCCAATCCCGCCCATATTTGCAGCAGATCTTAGAATATGTAAACCTAACCAACATACCCAATTTTGTTCAAATACCGTTAACAGGAGCAGAAATAATGGATTTTTAATTTGTGATTTGTATGGGAGGTACCATGCCCCTTTATCCAATCCCGCCCATATTTTGATAGTTTATTTTTGTCGTCGCCATTAGTTTGCGTGCGAAGTTTCACCTCGATTGGATAACGGGAAAAGGGTTAAAAATCAACCCAAAATTTTTTCGGCATACATGCATACAGACAGGTGAAGTTAATATGAAGAATTTAAAAAGGCGTTCAATCATATGATGACGTTTCATTTAAAAACCAAACACACAACATCACACATACTTTGTCCGAAGTAGCTGACGTATACGTGTGTCACATAACCACATGTTTGCCATATCAACAGCAACGAAACAGCCAAACACACCACATCACACATACTTTGTACGAAGTAGCTGACGTATTAGTGTGTCACCATAAAGTCGACTGCGCAAGCCCATGGGCTTGCAAATGAAATTTTTCGTGGCTATGCTTTATATCTCCGTTCAACAACAGCAACAGACACATGTACATACATACATTACTATGTTAATACATACGCTATAGACACAATTTCGTTTGCCTCACCCCTGCCACACCACTCTTTCATTGCTCTCTTGCTCGCTCATTTTTGTTTAATACGTCATTAATCTCTTTCGCAGTCGCAGATAATCTGGTTTTAGCAGCAGCATAAAATCTAGTTTTAGCAGCAGCAGAAAAACTGTCTGTGTGGTGTTTGCATGTGTTGATTTAGTCCCTATACGCCGCTATAGATGTTAACACATCAAAAATAAAACTGCAGGGACGCGTTTAAATTCAACGCTACTATTGCCTTTTTGATGTAGAAGGAAACACGCGAAAGTATTATTTTAAGTAATTTTCGCTATCCCTTCTTGACAAAAATTAATTGTGGACAACTTCCTTTACTCGCTAGTAAAGCTACCTAATATATTCAGAAAGAAATATATGCTTGACACCGACACTAAGACCGTATCTGGTAACAATAAAATGTATTTCCTTGAATAGGACGAAAACGCAAGAGAGCCGGCAAGCTTTATTACGACTTTTCCCTATCAGGGTAGCACACGAACTGACTCTAGGATGAACATTAAGCGTGTTTTGGTTACACCGCTTTCTTATGTAATCGCTTGTTTTGTATGAAGCACTTAGCGAAGACTTAGCGAGAACTTAGCGACGCGAATCATTTTCGCTAAGTTTAAACAAATATTTGTTTGACATCTTTTACCGATTTCAACATTTTCTCATATTTTTCAATAAAATTACTTATCGCGTTAAAGTCGTTTTCTTTGCAACTTAGCAAGCGATAATAATCTAGCACTTGGGCTAAGATTTGTGTTTTGGAGTGTTCGGACACATGTAGTGAAATTTTATGGCGATAATTTTTGTGGAACATTTTCACCACGCCCCCGTCATTTTGGAGCATTTTTTTGCGAGTTTTCAAAAAAAAGTAAAAATTATGGTTATACGTGACGGTTAGAGGGTTAATTTGTTCCACAAAAATGTTTATCTGAATCTTTTGTATAAAACTTCTGAACATATTTTGTGCCTCAGAAGTAAGGAACACACAATTTTTCATGCCGATATGTTGCTGGAAAGTTCCGAGGGGCGAAAACTTAGACCCTGCCTAAAAAAAATTCTGATCAGATATGGCAAAACGCCGATACACGCAGGTCTAAGGTGCGCTTTATGAAAATATGTAAACAAAGAATTGTGTGTGTTTGTGTACGGTGGTGAGATGAAGTTCTTACAAAAATTGTCGTTGAGTAAACGTTGTAACTAACGGGTCCGCCATCTAACGTTTTTTTTTTCAACTAGTGCTTATTTCGTGAATGGTAACACTTAGCTCATGTCTGATTTTACAGATAATTAGTTTTATCCTTCCGCTGAACGAATATGGTTGTGTATACGCTTGAACAACGCTGGGAAATATTGCGACATTACTTTGAAAATCATGGTAATGTTGCAGAATGTGTGCGAAAATTGCGTACGGATTTTGGAAGAAGAGATGCACCGTCAGCAAACAAGCAAAATTGTCGCATTTGTGGCACAGAAAACCCGCACGCATACACTGAAAAGCCGATGCACCCAAAACAAGTCACTGTTTGGTGCGGATTTTGGTCCAGAGGCATAATTGGGCCATTTTTCTTCGAAAATGAGCACGGAGTGGCCGTTACTGTCAATGGCGATCGTTATCGGGCCATGTTGAACGAATTGTTGTTCACAGACATTGAAGAGGAGGATATTGGCAACATTTGGTTTCAACAGGACGGCGCTACGTGCCACACAGCCGAAGCTACGCTCGATGTTTTGCGCCCTGTTTTTGAAGATCGCATTATCAGCCGCAGAGTTGATGTCGTTTGGCCACCTCGGAGCTACGATTTGACGCCGTTGGACTATTATTTGTGGGGTGCCCTCAAAGATAAGTGTTACGCCGACAAGCCAGAGACAATTGACGCTTTAAAGGCCAATATTCGTGAAGCCATTGGTGAAATACAGCTGCACACAATCGATAATGTGCTTGGACCGATCGTGTAAGCTACTGCATGGCCAGCCGAGGCAGCCATTTGAATGAAATTAGTTTTCATTATTAACCGGAAGGATTGTACTTTCAAATAAAAAAAGAAATTTGGGCAAACATTCCATAGTTTTTTTTATAGCATTTTCAAAAAAAAAGTTATTTGGCGGAACCTTTATTTATTCTCGATTACTCTTATTACACAAATGAACTATTCTAATCCAAATTACACTATTCTCAATTTTAGGGTGTGTCGAAACTAAATAAAATCAAACGTTATTGAAGTAATGATAGTCAAATAAATTTATATATAAGGGTCGCTACAAAACCTAATTATTTGGAACAATAATGTTGCGATTCCAAATAATTTCTCGTTTTTAATATTACCACATACTTACTAAATTTTGCTTATCAATCAAAATAACAATTCCATAAACTTTCCGAAAACTAAAACCAAATTATTTGGAACGACAATGTTGCGATTCAAAATATCTCCTTTTTATCCAATAGTACTAACAACCACTGACCACAATTTGCTTACCAATCGAAATAATCATTTGAACACTTGCAATTCCATAGAATTTAATAAATCCAAATACATGAAATGTCAACACACTTTGCATTCTTCGGTCACTAGAATGTAAGCAGGAAACGAAGCAGACACAAATAACAATTAAGCAAGAAACAGTAAAAACCTAAATTACGCATTGTAAGGGATTTCAAATAGCGTAAGTTATTGTTAAGAATCAAATTATAAAATTGAAATATAATAATAAATCAGAAATAATCTCACTTCCAAATCAATTGGTTGTTTTCATTTCATTTCATTTCATTTCATTTCATTTCATTTCATTTCATTTCATTTCATTTCATTTCATCATCTCGAAATAATCGAAGGGATCACAATTAATTTTTTTTTTATTTTAAAGTTGTTTTGAAATAGTAAGTGATCGCCTCAACTATTGTTTTAATGGACTGTTCCAATTCAGCCAAATTCCTTGGTTTCGTTTTGTATACCTCGTGCTTGACATAACCCCATAAAGTCTGGTGCAGTAAAGTCAGATGACCTTGGTGGTCAGTGGAAAGTGGGGTTTCTGGATACTCATTTGTTTGGGAATTTGCGTTGGAGGTCCGCCATAACTGGTCTTGCTATGTTTGCAGTTGGTCTATCTTGCTGGAACCAAATGCTGTTGAAACGGATACGTCTTCAGCGCAGTACCGGGTAAAAAAAATTCCTTCAACATCTTTAAATAACGTTCCCCTTTAATTTTTTTGACTGGTTTACAACCTCATGAGGTCAGACGTCTTACACATATTAATTAAACATTCTTCTGCCTGGTCTTTCCAGCAGAGTCTTGGTCGTCCTCTTTTCCTGCTTCCATCGGGTACGCTAACATGGCCTAGCCAACGCAATTGACCCACTTTCAGAATAGAGATTATGTAGCTCTGCGTTCCAGCGACGTCGGTACTCCCCGTTTTCCCTGACAGGACGATATATTTTACGGAGAATTTTTCTCTCGAAAACTCCCAGGTGTTTTTCATCCGCTTGCGATATGATCCAAGTTTTGGAGCCATATGCCAAAACAGGTAAAGTGAGAGTCTGATATAGCTGGACTTTTGTCCGTCGAGAGAGGGATTTGTTCCTAAACTGCTTGCTGAGCCAAAAATAACATCTATTTGCAAGCACAATTCTCCTATCTATCTCCAGGCTGACGTTGTTGTCCTTGTTCACGGCGGATCCAAGGTAGACAAATTCATCTACCACTTCAAAATTAAATCGGTTGTCAACGTTCAAGTACGGACCAAGTCGAGAGGTTTCTCTAATCGTTGACACCATCAATTTTGTCTTGCCGTCATTTACAGCAAGACCCACCTTCACTGATTTCTTTTCGATTCTTGAAAATACTGCAGTAACTCTCGCAAATTTCGCTCAATGATGTCTATGTTGTCAGCATACGCCAGCAACATATGGCTTTTCGTGTTAATGGTCTTGTTCGTATTTACTGCAGCCTTTCTCATTATTATCTTCATTAAGATGTTGAAGAGATTGCACGAAAGTGTGTCGCCTTGTCTAAATCCTCGCTTGGTACAGAATGATTCCGTGAGGTCTTTCCCCACTTTCACTGCCGATTTGGTGTTGGTCAGCGTCATTCTACAGAGGCGAATCAGTTTTGCCGGAATGCCAAGTTCAGACATAGCTTCGTACAGTTTTCCCCGTATGGGGCTATCGAAAGCAGCTTTGCAATCGACAAAGAGGTGGTATGTATCGATTTGCTTTTCGTGCGTCTTTTCCAGGATTTGGCGTAGCGTGAATATTTGGTCAGTTGTGGACTTGCCTGGTCTAAAACCACAATAACGTTCTCCATTGACAGTTAATATTACTCCGTTTTCTTCAACGAAGTATGACTCCACAATGTATGACTAACTGTGCACCACACAGTGACTCGTTCTGGATGCAGTTAGATCTCATGAATTATTTCTGGGTTTCTTATTTGAACTGTCGTTTAGATCATAATGGGCCTCATCAGACATAAACATGTAGTTTATCAAGTTGTTGACTTCTTCGGCCATTTCAATAACTTTTGGCAAAATTCCAGGCGAATTGGTATATCCAGATGGTTTAACTTGCTTGTAGTTTGGACTTTATACGGAAATAAATTCAAGCCGATCGTCATGCGATGCTTTCATATCCGCAAAACAGGTTTGCCCACCTCAAAGTGTTTCACCTACTCGACGGGAGTACCGCGAAACTCCTGCCTAAATTCCCATTGGACAGAAATGAAAGACTGCAAAGCATGATATCGCTCCACTATCCAAATCCTCGTTTTGGTTTCCCAAGAATTCATGTTAATCAACATAAATAGCAGCCTGCAAAATAAAAAAAAATCAGCCGATTGCGTATACAGAAACAAAGTTATTACGTTTTGTTTTGCAGCCCGATTCGTGCTCTACACGGTCTCCATATCCTTCTAAAGCGCAAGGCATATAAAGGGCTTTTCAACAGAGACGCTACAAAAGTAAATCGATAGGGACAGCAAACGACGTCATATTTTTCCCGCTCTTTTGACATTTCTCTTCGGTGAGGTTTGCCATTTCATCATGTAAAGATATACGAGCCAACAACGAGTCGAAATTATTCAAATTTACTACCGAAATTTGGAGTTACGTCCAATTTATGGTCGTCATAATCGTCCTACCAGATCAACAATTGAGCGTCTAGTGGAAAAATTTGAATCCACAGGCACAGTACAAAATGTTCCCGTGCCGGTGAGACACAGAAGTGTCCGTAGTGTCGAGAATATTGCTGCCGCTGAGGCTTCAGTTCAAGAAAGCCCAAATGTGTCTCTCACACGTCGTTCTCAAGCGTTGGGCATCTCTGTGACGTCGTTGTGGCGAATTTTGCGAAAAGATCTTGGCCTACATCCTTACAAGATCAAATTGACGCAAGAACTGAAGCCGCTTGACCACCATAAACGTCGTATGTTCGTGAATTGGGCTGAGCAACAACTCGAAAATGATTCGGATTTTCATCGGAAAATCATCTTCAGCGATGAGGCTCATTTCGGGCTGAATGGCTTCGTCAATAAGCAAAATATTCGTTATTGGTCAGACAGCAATCCACACGTAATCCATGAGTCATCATTGCATCCCGAAAAAATTACGGTTTGGTGCGGTTTATGGGCCGGCGGCGTCATAGGGCCGTACTTCTTCCGTGATGATCAAGACCGGCACATTACTGTGAATGCGAATCGCTACCGTTCAATGATAATCGAATATTTTTGGCCCCAATTATATAATATGGACTTGGAGGACATGTGGTTCCAACAGGACGGCGCCACAAGCCATACAGCGAATGCCACAATCAGTTTATTGGCCCACGAAATGGCCCAGTCGATTGGCCGCCTCGGTCGTGCGATTTGACGCCGTTAGATTATTTCCTGTGGGGCTACGTCAAGTCTATGGTCTATGTCAACAAGCCAGCGACGATTGATGAACTTCGTACGAATATCGAACGTGAAATTTCAGCAGTATCGGCCGATTTATGCTTGAAAACCGTCGAAAATTGTGTTCAGCGTCTGGGCTTCTGCAAGCATGCTCTTATTGTAGCGCTCTTATTGAAAAACCCTTTATCTACTGCGAGGCAAATTTTAAGGTTGCTGGCCTTCCCATTTTCAGAACCGGCTGTATATTGGTAATCTTTCTACAATATACAAAAATATTCGAATTGTTCCACAAAATGGAAGGGCGAGCAAGGGGCGAATAACAGTCTTTCTGAACAAGTTCCTATATACATACAATTCGGACAAGGGCTGGCCTTTTGACTCCACGTGTTCGCGAAAATATCTGAGTAATGGAACCAGATACTATTTAAATGCTGGGAAGTAGTTGATTGCTAACCTGCATACAGGAATTATTTTCAAAAGTTTCTGCAAAATGGTTAGCCTGCCTTATCACGTGATTCCGTGAATATCTGGGTGTTGTTAATTAGAATTGGACTAGAAGAAGAAAAGTTAAAAAATTATTAAGGACGAGCCACGCCATCAATGTGGTCATCTGAAATGCAAAGTTTTCAATTAAATTGCCCGAAACATTAGTTAAGCTCAGCCCATCGGTCATTATTATTATGCAAGAAACCTGTGTCTGGTTGAGAAGGTTAGAATATGAAAATTATACAATAATCTGAGAAAACAAGAGGCTATTTTCTGTTTTTCTTGTTGCGGGAAACAAAAATATTGTACACGATATTCTATACTAATCCATTACTACACGCTGAAAAAACGGCCCTAGCAACATATTGCAAGAATCATTGTATATATTATTTTGATGCATAGTTTTCATGAATTGATGATCTGCTGCTTGTTTGTTCCTTTGTTATCTGTCACTTTTTAGTTTTCAGAAGTCTTCAACAAACCAAACCACATTTGGGTCACAAAACATATAACCTATTAATTATTGTGTCTCCAACATGTAACATTTAAAAGCAACCACAATGTGTTTGGACACAAGTTTTCTATAATTGCGACAGGCTTCAAACACGTTATATTTGCATCCAAACAACAAAAAATACAGATTTTCAGCAAGTATTGAGCACGTTGTAAATACAAAAATATTGATCGTTATCGAGCGGCCCTTCCAAGGCCCAATATGGGATTTTACTGTCATGCTGGGATGAAACAAACGAAGTAGCTCATTCTACCTTCATTGTCTACACGCTGCAAACTAGCGGCCCCAGCTACATATTGCAGGAAACATGTATATTTTTGCCAGTATGACTTTCATTGCAAGCATGACTTGCTGCTATTTTTTTTGGAGTCTATCACGTTTTTGATTTCAGCAGTTTTCAACAAACAAAATCCACCTTTGGGTCACAAATACACATATTATTACCTATTAATTATTGTGTCTCAAACATGCAATATTGAATAGCAAATATTATGTGTTTGGGCTCAAGTATACTCTATTTAGGGCAAGCTGCAAACACGTTATATTTGCATCCAAACAATAATACACGACAGATTTCTCAGCGTGGATGGCGTAATTGATATTCAAATATTCGATATAAGACTCCATGCAATACCAACTAATGAAACAGAGTCATCATTGCCGCTTGGAGTCCTTCCCCCTCATTTTGGACTTTATCTATCACATGAGCTCATTCATTCATTGCAAAGGACTTCAACAATGTAAACAAAAGTTGTGTGTAAAGTTTAAAATTTTACAACTTTTTTCCTCTGCTTTCCAAGTTTACTTTTAAAGTTGCAACAAGGCGAAACGCTGTTGCAACAGTTTGATGTTAATAAACAGGAAGATTTTTGTGGACTTTTCTCATTTTATGTGTTATAGAAAAGTTTGCCGCTTAGAAATCTCACACCAAACGCTATAAAAATTGCAACAGCTAAAAGTTCAGCTGTGAAGGTTGTCAATGGAGGGCAAAATCATGAATGTTTGCAAAATGCTGACAAGGCTGCAATGTAAGTAGTTTTCTATTGTGCAAATTTTTATTAAGAACTTTCGAAGTGTCATTGGCTGAAACAAATTTCAAAACTGGATTGTGGAATATTATAAATTTGAAATATGGGCATTTTGTAGCCAACAAACAAAAGCGAAAGAAAGTAGGACAATTTTGTGTAAGCAAGTCGGAAGGACTTGAAATATGAAATGACATTCTGGAGTTTTGATAAACTTTTCTAAATGTCATTTATTTTATGGATCATTAAAAGTTAAAAATGTTCAAACCTAATCCTAACTGTTTCAAGTTCAATATTGGATAGTTAAACTAATTTTAAAAATAAAATATTTTATTCAAAGTGGCGCCGAAGGTATCTTCCGATGTTCTTTCATTGATATTATTTTTACGAATGAAAAACGTTGGTTTTTCTTTGGACTATGTAAAGGGTTTTTCAACAGAGACGCTACAAAAGTAAATCGATAGGGACAGCAAACGACGCCATATTTTTTCCCGCTCTTTTGACATTTGTCTTCAGTAAGGTTTGCCATTTCATCATGGAAAGATATACGAGCCAACAACGAGTCGAAATTATTCAAATTTACTACCGAAATTTGAAGTCAGTGGCTTCAACTTTGATTCGGATTTTCATAGGAAAATCATATTCAGCGATGAGGCTCATTTCTGGCTGAATGGCTTCGTCAATAAGCAAAATATGCGTTATTGGTCAGACAGCAATCCACACGTAATCCATGACTCATCATTGCATCCCGAAAAAATTACGGTTTGGTGCGGTTTATGGGCCGGCGGCGTCATAGGGCCGTACTTCTTCCGTGATGATCAAGACCGGCACATTACTGTGAATGCGAATCGCTACCGTTCAATGATAACCGACTACTTTTGGCCCCAATTGAATAATATGGACTTGGAGGACATGTGGTACCAACAGGACGGCGCCACAAGCCACATAGCGAATGC
Source organism: Phaonia tiefii (assembly GCA_963931995.1). Taxonomy (NCBI): domain Eukaryota; kingdom Metazoa; phylum Arthropoda; class Insecta; order Diptera; family Muscidae; genus Phaonia; species Phaonia tiefii. Next base: position 206,153,405 of record OZ008368.1, read on the forward strand.
CACAATCAATTTATTGGAAACCAAGTTTGGCGAACGTGTTATCTCACGAAATGGCCCAGTCGATTGGCCGCCTCGGTCGTGCGATTTGACGCCGTTAGATTATTTCCTGTGGGGCTAAGTCAAGTCTATGGTCTATGCCAACAAGCCAGCGACGATTGATAAACTTCGTACGAATATCGAACGTGAAATAGCAGCAGTATGGGCCGATTTATGCTTGAAAACTGTCGAAAATTGGGTTCAGCGTCTGGACTTCTGCAAGCGTGCCCGTGGTGGCCATGCAAAAGAAATCGAGTTCCATACATAATGGCATCGAACGTACTTTCACAGGAATAAAGAATTTCATTGGTATCTAAAACCGGTTTTGTTTTATTTAAAAAAAACTTTTGTAGCGTTCTTATTGAAAAACCCGTTACATATGTGAAGGATCAACGATCAGTATGCAAACGAACACCAATCCCAACAAATGTTGTAGAAATCGCCTGACAGAAGTCGTCTGAGAGAAGCTGCTGTGAGAAGTTGTCGAAGCTGCTGAGAGAGTTGTGAAAGTTGTAGAAGCTGTTGAGAGAGTTCGTAAAGTTGGTAACGCGAGCATATAAAAGAGAGGAATCTCTCGTTGTCTAGGACAATAAATATCGCACTAGCGATTATCGATATCGATATCGTTGTCGAGGCAGTTGTCAATCAGTCGTCGTCGGAAAAGTTTTGAGAAGAAGTTGTCCTGATTATCGGTGTTCCTTAAATATATTCTATTAATGTTTAATTTATGTCAAATAATAATGAACTCTTATTTAATAAATAGAAATGTTACATACATATTTGATATCTTACATTTTATTTCGATGAGTCGAGCAATTGCTACCCATCATGTGGCCGCCGCCAGAATTTCCATCACTCTCAATCCTCCGGCGATAGGTTCTCGCATTTGGATGTTCTCTTTGAGAGCTTCACAAGCCGGAGGTTTGATGACAAAGACTCGAGACATCAAACCACCCACAAAAAGAAGTCTGGAACGGTTAAATCTGGCGATCGCCAAAACGAGAGATGAGGCGACCCGCATATGCAACTTTGAGCGAGTGTAATGGCTCTGCTTGGGTTATACGTAGCTTTTGGTTCTTCGCATATCCTCTGTGATGGGAATGGGCGTCGTCACTCATGATGATCTTTGATGAACAGTTGGATCTTACTTGTGGTCGAGATAAGAATTGGCTTGACCGTAGAATACACCCGCTTGGCGGACAACAGTATACTACTGATACACTTTGTGCACTTTGTAAGGGAACATGGTTAACCCTGTTACCAAAATTCTCTGTAAAGACCGCCTATTGATGCCCAATTGTGTGGCACGTCGTCTGGTCAATACTGAATTATTTCTGAATTATTCAAAATTTTATATCTCGAAAACGACTTGAGATATTTGAAAATTTTGTTTTTAATTTTTTTTTAGGAAAATTAGGGGAGAAAAATTCAGAAATCAGAAAATAGTCTACACGGAAAGAAATTTTCGGAAATGTACTCTTAAGAAAACAATCGCATTTCAAATGAAGAGCCGGTGCAAGGGAAAAAAATTAATCATTCATGGGAATTTAGGAAATTTAAGGTTGGTATTTTCGAGAAGTTTCTGAGATACACTATTTTTTGTGGGACGACCTTTATGCCTAAAAAGCGAAAATGCAGTGTTTACAACTGTTTCTCTTTATTGTTCTTCTTTAGTTACGCATTAAAACAAATATCTCAAGTCGTTTTCGAGATATACAGTGGCCGACAAAAGTCTACATACGATCCCAATTTCTGCTACCTCTTGAGTCCGAAAACATTGTGAGGCAAACTAATGATGCAGTTTTGTTTAAAATCTATTTTTATTAACAGACCACGAAAAAATTTATTTACTGCAATATACACACAAAAATTATTCACGAAAAACGGAAATAATGCGTTGACAAAAGTCTACATACAGCTTCGAAACTAACATAAGCAACTTAATTTAAGAATGAAAAATTATACTGATTATTAAATCAATAATTTGGTTGGCACACCACGGGCATCTATAACTGCTTGCAATCATCTGGGTATTGAAACATCAAAACTTTCCAACTCAGCATTCGTTTTGAAGCTTCTCACTCAGTATTGAAGCACTAGTAGTCCCAATTTGTTTAACTTTACCTACTTTACGTTCAATAAGCTCCCAAACGTGCTTAATAATATTTAAGTCTTGGATTTAAAGAGGAGTGTAGAATTTTCGTGAGGCATAATAAATCAGAAAATCGTCCACGTTATGAACGGTGTGTTTTGGTTTGTTATATTCGGGGAAAATCAAAATATAACGAGTATATAAAATATCGACCGATGCTTTAAAAATTTGTCCTAAGGCTAATTTATATTGGCAATAATCCATTTTACTCTTAATAAGTACCAGATTTCCAAATCCTGATACACCGGCGGCACCCAAAACCTACATGCTGCCCGTAACATGTTTAACAGTACGGTCTACGTCTTTCGGTTTCATTGCTGTAGTAAATTTACTACAAATTTTGGTCTCCCGTCATTTCCAAATTAATTACTTTTAGTCTTATCCGTAATCAATACTCGTTTCCAGAAATCTGTGCCTTTTTGGATATGCTGTTGGGAAAATTCCAAGCGAATTTGCGTCTTTTTTTCGCGTATGGTAACTATCATTATTCAAAGTTCATTGAATTAATAGTGAATGCACTACAGTATCTTATTTTATTTACCAACCCTTGGACCCAATTTGGGGATTTAATTTTCAGATTTTTGTCCACTTCTCCTAAAGTAAAGTTGGCATCTGTGGTGTTTAAATTCTTTGGGCGCCCACTGCGGGATTTTTTGTCAACAGCACAGCTGTTTTTAAATTTATTTAATATTGTCTGCTTTTGATTTTCTTAAATTTAACTGTTTCTATATTTAAGCGAAGGTTTTCTACATTTCACAACTAAGTGTCGGACAAAACTTTAATTTTTTTTTCGACGAGCCACTTTCACAATTAAGTATTTCTTGAATCTAACCAAACTCCAACTAAACACAATGTATTGGATCCTAATGCAAAGCACAATATTAAAATTCAGCCAACGGGGCTTCTCTAACCATTCAGCAGCGCACAAAATCATAAGGTATGGCCGTATGTAGACTTTTGTCAATGCTCTTTTTTCATTTTTCGTGAATAGTTTTTAAGCTTGCATTCAAGTACAATTTTTTTGTGATATTATATTATTAAAAAAAGGTTTCAAAGAAAACTGTATCATTACTTTTCTCCATAATGTATTTGTACTCGTCTGGCAGGAAGAATGAGGAACGTATGTTGACCTTTGTCGGCCACTGTACAATTTTGAATAATTCAGAAAAAATTCTAAATTACTGAAATTGCAACAACAACTTTAGGAATTTTACTTCAATTTTTTGTGGAGTTTTACACATTGAAATAATCTTTCGATATATGGACCAAAGTACAAAATCCCTGACCCACTATGTAACACTCCTCGTGGCCTGGCCCAGTTGTTAAATCGGTAGCCAACTAAAGCAGTGGTATCAACTCAAAGTTGTTAACCTGTAGAAAATTGCCCTTTAATAAAAGGAATGAAAGTAATTTCTCCATTGATGGTTGGGAATATAGATATTTCGATGCCCACTCAGGCATCTGATGAGTAACCTTCTCCATAAGTAAGTAGATATATTATCATACTTTATACGAATAACTAATCATCAACTTAATGGGAATTGTAATGTGTCACATCCAAAAAAATATTTTACCAAAAACATCAGTATTCACAACTTCCTGTCTATGCAAGCTTTCATTGAAATCTATTTGAGCAATCGCATTATCTTTTATCTTTAAACAATTTATACGCGTAACTAATTATCAACTTAATGGGAATTGTAATGTGTCACATCCAAAAAAATATTTTACCAAAAACAACAATATTCACAACTTCTTGTCTATGCAAGCTTTCATTGAAACCTATTTGAGAAACCTTTAGTATTAAACAACTAGATTTTTCAAAATGAAATTACTCCTTTACTTGTCTGCTACCATACTTCAATCAATTCGCTCAAGTAAAATGATCTTCCTGTACCTTGAAGAGATTCCTTTCATACTGACATTTATGAAGATAATCTGCGTAATTGATGTTTCCATTTTGAATAGCAATTAACAAATGAGCAGAGACTCGTAAGTTTTCCGGATATTTGCCTGGATGACTGGTACAAGAATAACATGAAACCCAAGAATGTACGAGAATCCTGGTATCATTTGAATATTAAATCACATCCAATCGGCAAACTATGTTCATTACCTCAAAGTAGTGGTGGTTGTTGTTGATGGTGATGGTGATGACGGAATACATTAAGAATAATTATCTTTGCTTTGAGAAATCGTTTTACCAAGAAGATATTTCCGGGTGGCTGAAAAGAACTTGATGATGATGTCGAAGTGATAAACTTTTGTGATTGAATTTCCAATTCAATCCTGTGCATTTGACATTTGATGATCCAAATGCTGAGACGGAAGGAAGATATTTTTTGAAACGACAAGTGTTTGAGTTAAGTTTTGATACTTATCACATACAAATGTTTCGGTTTCGAATTGAACCTTTAGTTGAGACTTTTCTCGCATTATCTTTAAACAATCTTAAACGATTGCGTTTAGGTAAGATACTCAATATTCACTTCATGTTTCTAGTGGTGAGGAGAATATTCAAATTTCCATTTGAATGAGTTGTAAGGATTTCGTAGAGGATTTCATTGTCTGCTGTGAAATAAGTAGATTAAGGAAGAAGCTATAAATTGTGAGCAGATGACTGAACATTTCTTGTGCAGTTTTGTCTGGGGTTCTCGTTCTATTTTCAGCTTGTAAATAAGTTTAAAATTTAATAGTATCCAAAATTGTACTTTTGGCATTTGGTTTATATTACTACGAGATGTCCTATTTAAGTTGTTAGATAAGTAAGAAAAAATAATATTTCTCATTTACTTAAGAATAGCTTTAATAGTTTTCAACGTACTCTACATGGAGCGCTTGCGTTTATTTTATTTATTTATTTATTTATTGATCATAACCAATACAAACGAAAAAATTCTTATAACGAGTGTATTGGACCACAGGAGGTTACATTAAATATTTATGCATACATTGTTGGAAATGAGAAAAAAAAAGAAATGACAATCATAATAAAAAGTTAAAAATAAAAGTTAAAAATAAAAGTTAAAAATAAAAGTTAAAAATAAAGATAAAACTAAAATTATATATATATGGGTGATTCCTTGGAAATAACGTTTTCTTTGTCCATCACGTTTATTTCCATGTAATTAAGGGACGGCAAATAAATAATCGCGTAATTTCACTACTTTTATGGTACACAAGATTTTCCACAACAATATTCTCACCTGCGTCGCGCTTATTCGATAGAAACATACAGAAACTAATGAAAATATCAGAACCGTGGCGTGTCCATTTCATAAAAATCAAGGTTTATACTATATTCACTCCCTCATTTCGCAGGATGGATTGATATTTTTTTATGGTCATTGAAATTGCCTAGATAGAGGATATTTTCATGTATTTACCGGGCGTAAATCTCCTATTTAGGCCCGACTAACAAGATCTAAACTTTGTCCACGCATTTTTGCCTAATATCGTACATTTACGTTTTACCGCTGTGGCGCCATGTTGGATGGGTATAAAGGCGCCCTCGCTGTGAGAACTCGACCATTGTATATCAAGTGTTTTGTTTACATCAATGGCTGACAGATTTATCCACATTGAATCGATTGGAGTGAAGTGTTTTCTTTACGAAGGGTAAGTCACAAAATTAGCTGTCAATACCATGGTACCGCTTTTTTATTGCGCAATATAATACTCGCCCTCCTAGTGACGAAATTTGTTCGATATTTAGTCATCGAAATGTGATTTTCAAAGGAAATTATCTCACGTCAATTTGGCATAGAATGAAGTCAATTTAAATATGAAATGTCAATACCGTGGATGTCAGAATCGTGGCAATTCTTAAAATTATAGTATAAAATATATTGATAAATGTTTGTTGTATTGTAGTACAATAGATGTTGGTATACACTATAGTAGTATATATAAACAAAAACTGTAAAAAAAATCACATCCGAGGTATGTTAAAAACTAATAATTTCACCATCCGAAAAAACGATATTTCCAAGGAATCACCCATATAAAAAAATGTAAATAATTATAAACATTGTAGGTTATTGTTAATTGTAATTTGAAGTTAACCAATATTTGAACCAGTTGAACCAATATTTGACCCAGTTGTTTCAATCCAAACGGGGTAATACCGTATCATACGCTTTAATAGCACCAACAGCCAGAGAGTGGAGCCGCTGTGGCGCACCGCCGCCTTCGATTTTTATAATTTTCTGCCGCCGCCAATGCTATCAGCGCACATTGCTAGAAAGAGGCCACTGTTACTTTTTTTGTCATTGGCTTAAATTGTAAGAATTACATACAAATAATTGAATTGGTAAATTTGTCTTCCGCTTCTTAATTCACGTTCCAATTAAGCCGCGGCCGCCGTGGAGTTGAAGAGGTTAAAAAGAAGCCACCAATATGAAAACTTCGTGCTCGTTGTTAATTTAAAAAGAAGACATCGGCGGCCCTCAATTCGATATATACGTTTTGGAGGGCACCTCAATATAAAGAGAAATTGTTAAATAAATTTCGATAACTTCTTTGAGGTATTGCTTAACTCAATAACCCTTTAAACCAACCACAGACTTGTCATTCGTGAGCATGAACATTAGTTATCGATGATGTTTATTGTTGGTTTACCGTCCTTCATGATACCAAATAAGAACGTAATCGTAGTTCTTAGCATCACTGTCAGGTTCGCAGAAACTATTGCTAATATTGTTTAAAATTCACCAGTCAGATACAAAGTTATTGACCAAGCTCGTGCTCATGAATGACAAACCTGTGGTTTGCTTTAAGCACCTGAAACATGAAGGGTGAACATTTTCTGCAATCGGCCTAAACAATGGTGGCGTTTAGGCTTCGGCAATTTTCTCGGTTATAAACTCTTTCAAAGCCACCAAGCTTAGGGAACTCTCTTCTGTCTCGTCGGTTCCTCAGACCTCCAATACTATATTTTTTTCTTAAATTTTTCTAAAATTTCAATGGCCTACATCTTGGTAACTAAACGAGTTATCGGACAATTTTATTTAATTTTTCTCTCTTACTTGGGATCAACAGAGCTGGGATGTCGTACTTTCGCCAAGACAGCAGTCAACATAAAATCTTCGAGCCGATTACAGACGGCGAACCCGCGACTATCAGTTGGTTCAGCCGCCACCGTTAATATAGGGGTGGCTCCATCTTCAGCCAATGGCTTCTTCATGCTTCAAAAAATAATGATCTCGCAATTTATTTCTGATATGAGGCAATATCGAGAAGGTATTTGATTCCAAATCAGAGCTATACTCTGAGTTCTCAAAAATGCACTTGATTGCAGAATAATCCGTGTTCGGTAGCTAAGTTTCTTTATTTCTTCAAAGAATTATTACCGAATTGAACGTTCTACATTCTGGTGACACAGTTGCGATATTTCCGCTTTATTTGAAGAAACATGCGATTATTTACTTCGTGCACTACTATTGTTGAATTTAGCTTGCGTTGAGAAAACCATACAATCGACTGCTATTTAGTATCGAGTTCATACGAATAAATTTCTGATTCTTTGCCTGGCACGATATTTAGATATCTTTTGAAGCGCACCGCGATCGAATTTGTTCAACATTCTTTCACGCTGAAACAAATTATGTTTGTCACATATTCTCCTAAACTCATTCTTCACGAAACATGTATATGTTTAGAACACATTCAAAATATTCATATAATTGCCAGTCCTAAACTCACTTAAATTTAAATGCAAACATTAGCACGTTTACTTGCAAACATTCATTCTTTTATATGGAACCTATTCGTGTTTGATCCCAAACATAATAATATTTGGAAGCAGGTTATATTTTGACTTCAGAATACATACACGGTGAAAAATCTGTCTGTTTTTGTTGTTTGGATGCAAATACAATGTGTGTTTGGAGGTTGTCGCAAATATAATATACTTGTGTCCAAACACATCGTGTTTGTTATTCAATATTACATGTTTGAGAGGCAATAATTAATATATTGTAATATATGTGTTTGCGAGCCACATATATTTATGTTTGTGATACAATCACAGCTGTGTTTGTTGCACTGTCTATGGTCTCTGGAGACCAAGAAAATAAAAGAGGGACAACGAGAGAGTCTATCTTTTAAGTGTGTTTCTGTTTTTTTTGCATTCTCTCAGTCAGTGGGTCATAAATATTCCTGAATGTTCATGTAAACTGCAGAGGAAATGTTTCTTATTTTGGCTGATGTATTTAGTTTCAAGTATGGTTCATCTGACAGAGGATATCAAAAGCGCTTGATCAGTGAAAAATGAATAAACGAAGGCTCGGATGGGTTAATGGTCTATGATGTTACGTTGGTTTTTGTGTATTTGTTTCATATATATGTATGAGTGCTACGAAAGTGAGTTTGAAGAAAGAAACGGCGGACCATTTGTGAAATGGGTGTAATAAAAAAACACAAGTAATTAATCCACGCTTGGCTTGCATGAACTTGATTTGTCTATAAATATCTTGTTTGTGTACCAACGCATAGAGATAACCAACGCATAGCTGAAACCTTCTGAAAACAAAAACGAGACAGACAACAAAGAAAGGAGAAACAAAAATGCAGCAGATTCTCATTTCATGAAAAAAAACTAATGCATTCGAAGGTTTTAAGTTTTTGTATTAATTACTTATAAATGTGGATTTATATTGATAAAATTAATTATAATAAATAATACATATATATTGTAATCAAAGAATAATTCGTTTCTAAATATTATTATGTTTGGGAGGAAATACGGATATGCTTCCACGTAAGTATGTGGATGTTTGGGATGAAGAACGCATATGTTTCCACGTAGCAGCTTATATGTTTGCCAGTAAACGTGCTACTGTTTGCATTTAAATACAAGTGAGTTTGTTACTTGCAAACATATGAATTTTTGAAGTGTGTTCCCAACATATACATGGTTCCTGCAGAATATGTTTGGGAGAATATGTTAGAGAGGCCGTTATTTTTCAGCGTGTACATATATCTACCAATTTACTAATATTTATATTTATATTTGTAACCAATTACTGGCTCACTAAAAAGATTTAAACCGACAACGCCACAAAACGATACAATTTTTGATAAATGTCTTGAAATGTTCACAAATGGTCTGCCAATCCGATTTTCTCACTAAGGGCTTCGGCAGAAAAAGGGCTTGACGATGTAATTTTTTTCAGTTTCTTTCCTCAAAATCGTTTATAATTTGGGTAGTAAACATTCATATATACGAATGACATACGGTAAAGGCAAAGTACATTGAGTAAATATGAGACAGCCGGCCAAAAATTAAAAGGTCGTTGGAGACACAAGTCAAGCTAATTATTCCTTATTCACCTGAAGAAGCACTTGCTCTGTATATAGATGTCGGCCACACAAAACATACGTACAAACTAACGCGATGTAGTGCCAAGGAAACAAATGCAGACATATATCCCAGTTATCATAAGCAGCATTCAGCGAAGCTTATGTGCTATCCAAAGGAATTGATTATTCAGATTATTCCGCTGAAACAACACTGCAGAGCTTAGTAGATCATACTGTTAGCCGTATTATACAAGCACACTCGCAAATTTTTGAAAATGAAATTTCAGTCACCAGCATCAGTATAAGCTTAACTGCAATACATAAATGGGGCTGCGATGGAAGCAGTGGACACGCAACCTATCGCCAAAAGTTTCAAGATGGTGAAACTAGTATGATCGATCAGCACCTGTTTGCAGTTTGCCTTGTTCCCTTACAAGTTCAGCTTGGATCGACAATTTTGTGGAAACCTTCGTCAACTCGCTATTGTCGGCCCATAAAACTAATTTGCCAAAAAGATTCGAGTGAATTAATTCGTGCAGAGACTTATAGTGTAAATAGCCAAACACTTTCAATTAAGCCAACAATCTTCAACTCATTAACAACTGACCATGTATTTCATTGTACCATGCTGGATGGCAAAACATTTAGCGTCCTTGCATAAGCCTCTACACAGACATGTGGAATTTGTAGAGCTGTGCCAAAAAATATGAACAATTTAAGTTTGGTGCAAAGTTATCCAGTTGATGTAGATCTTTTTAAATATGGCTTATCAACTCTTCATGCATGGATACGCTTTTTTGAATGTATCTAGCATATATCGTACAGAATTTCAATTAAAAAATGGCAAAATCGCGGGGAAGATAAGCCGGAGGTTGAAGCAAGAAAATCCGAAATTCAACTGCAACTCAGGAAACACATGGGCTTATTGCTGGATATTCCTATGGCTGGTAGTGGTAATACTAACAATGGTAATACTGCCAGACGTTTTTTTAGCGAACCAGATTTGGCAGCCCGCATTACAGGAGTTTGCGAAACGCTAATATACAAGTTTAGTGTAATTTTACGTGTTTTGGCTAGTGGATATGAAGTCAATACAGATGCATTCCGCTCAATTTCCCTGGAAACAGCTGAAATATTTGTCGACAGATATCCTTGGTATTACATGCCGTCTTCTGTGCACAGAATACTAATACATGGTGCAGACATTATATCCCATGTAGCACTACCTATTGGTATGATGTCCGAAGAAGCCCTTGAGCGAGGAATAAGGCATTCCGGGATTTACGTCAAAACCAAGCGGATCTGATGAAATAAGTAACCCATGGTTGACCCATCGATTCGACATGTTGAGTGCTCAAGTAGCCCATTGTTTCGTCTGATGTGTGAGATATTGCATTGTCCTGATGCAAATGAGAAACACGGTTGGCAAACGGATAGAGGCATACTACTCAGAATTGACCGCACTACCTTCCACTGAAGGCCATATGACCGGTTATACCGAAAAAAACGCGATCATTTGCTTCGATGTGCTTCTTCCACGAACAAATTTTGTTGGATTTAGCTCGTATCGAAAGACCCATACGGTCGATTGCTGTTTTGTTTCGGGCTCATAAGCATAGATCCGTGATTCGTCACCTGTAACGATATTATACACTGCATTTGGGATACCACGGTTGTATTTTGTCAACATTTCTTGGCTCCAATCAAACACGAGCCTTTTTTAGAGCATTCGTCAAATTATATGGGATCCGAAGAGAACAAGTGGTTTTCACGGCCAAATGAACGTGCAATATCTTATTGATGCTTGTCACTAGTGCCCAGGGAGTCCTCAATCTCACGGTATATTACATGTCGGTCTTGCTTTATCAGTTCACGCAAAGTGTCAACGGTTTCCGACAAACCGACCGAAGTTGGATGAGCTTCACGAAATTTATCCTGGAGCGAACGGCGTCCGAGACTGAACTCTTGGTACCTGCGATTTACAGTGGGTTTTGTTGGAGCTTTATCACCAAAAGTCGAAACAAGTTGATTGACACACTCTTGTCTCGATAATCCTCGCCGAAAAGCGTAAAAAATCATCGCACTATGGTCGCTTCAATAGGACAAAAATAAAAAAGTCAAAGTCAAAAATTTCTCACCAAATGTGGCCTCACCATATCATATAAGAACAAGGTTTTAAAAGTTATATTTGTTTTTGTTTTATTCCAACCGTACTATTTAAGAATGGAACCAAAAGAGGGAGCATGTTAGTAGTTGGTTTTTGCAGTGTGAGCAGGTGAATATAAAGTGCAACTTTAAAGAAATTAAAACATATGAAAAAATTCTGTTTTGAAATAAATCAAAATGAATATTGAAGTAAAAGGTTATTAACTTTATTTCAAAATAATTTTAATGTCATTAGCATGTTGTTTATTTTTTATAAAATTAATATTTTCCCAGTGCTATTGTTAGTGTTCAGTCGTCTATATAATTAAATATTAGCTAAAGTTTTAGTTGTGTTCCCCCCTGATTCCTTCTTAGGGGTTTTTTCTTAATAATAGTGAACATTTAAAGATCATAAACTATTAATATCAGCTTCCACCAAGTGCCACTCTTTGTGTCATCTCCCAAAGATGAAAGCGGTCTCGTTGTTTTTGCGTCAGCTTTCTGTTGTTGTTTTGTTTATATATATTTTTTGGTGCTGTGTTGTTTTTATGCATGTAATGAAATGTGTTTGCTCTTTTCTTTTTTTTACTTTCTAAATTTCATTGAAGGCAAATCTTATCTATGCGAACTGTTATATTTGATATATTTGATATTTGGTGCTTAGAAAGCGGTTCAAATGCTGAAAAAGGTAGAAAAGTATATGATGTTGTGAAAAACAATATTGCAAGTGAGGGCTACACATTTGAAGCAAGTCAATTACAAAAACGCAGAAATGCAAGCGTACAAAATTAAAAGTTCTAAAAATATATTCTTGTTGGCTTGCCCAAAAAGTGTCGATTTTACTAAACCCACAAGAGGACGTCTAAAGTAAGTTTCGCAGAGTGTTCCAGCAGAACCAAGCGAAGACGAATAGCAGAATAAGCAGAAATTGATGTGCCTGCTGCTGATGATTTGCGTTTTCTACACTACAAACGAATCCATCGATTTTGCCAGCAAATGTTTATGAAGTAATATCGCTTATAACGGAAGCAAGTTTAACAAAACATCAATATTTGTTAATAAGAGGCTTTATAAACAGTAAAATCTATATTTATCTTTTACCCAGCTACGATAACATTCTGAAAGCAAAAAAGAAAAGCTACCCAGATCCAAGAAGCGAATCTCACGTTGAAGTTGAACTGCAAAGTCTATTGGATCATACCGGTACGCGGATACTAGAGCTACAGATAGATGTAATTAATGAGGTTTTGGATGAGTCTATAAATGGTCTTACATTAATAGGAAAATGGGGGTTTGATGGCAGTTCGGGACACAGCGACTACAAACAGAAAGTTGTAAGTAATAATTTGGAATATAGTAACTTAATTGTCGCGTAATATGTGCCGCTCCAACATGTAACAAAACCAGATGAGGCTCATATTACCAAAATAATTTGGAAAAATCCTCGCACATCTTCCACCCGCTACTGCCGCCCAATCAGGTTTCAATTCAAAAAATAGTCCGTTCAATTATCCATAGATGAAGAGATGTATTTCAAGAAAAAAAAATCAATGAGTGTTCGAAGTCACGGATGATGTGTTAACACCTTTTTGCTACACGGTACCTGTTCGATTTCTATGAACACATTAGTAAATGTTACATTGGAAAATTAAAAATGATAGTTTTTGTGTATACACCGGGCAATGCTGAACATCAAATGACTCGCTTTGTTTGGCCAAAGCAACAACAACGAAACAACCAAACACACAACATCACACATACTTTGTTGTGTGTTTACACATACTGACGTATTAGTGTGTCACCATAACGTCGACTGCGCGAGCCCATGGGCTTGCAAATGAAATTTTGCGTGGCTATGCTTTATATCTCCGTTCAACAACTGCAACAGACACATGTACATACATACATACTTATGTTAATACATACGCTATAGACACAATTTCGTTTGCCTCACCCCTGCCACACCTCTCTTTCATTGCTGTCTGGCTCGCTCATTTTTGTTTAACACGTCATTATTCTCTTTCGCAGTCGCAGAAAATATGGTTTTAGCAGCAGCATAAAATCTGACTTTGATAGATTTAGTCCCGATACGCCGCTATAGATGTTAACACATCAAAAATTGCCAATTTAATTCCCACCAAATTCAATACAGCTCAAAAAACGATACATACTGAACATATTCTGCAACTTACAATGGTGGATGGTAAAGTATGTAATGCTTTAACTCAAACTTCGTCCGCAAAGTGTTACATAATAAACCAAAAGAACAATATTGAAATATGTTTACAAAAATAAATTTAAAAAATCACTATGAATTTGGATTGTCACCTTTACACGCATACATTAGATTTTTTGAATATTTTCTTCATGTATCATATAGACTTGAACTCAAACAATGGCAAATTAGGTCCTTAGAAGGAAAAGCCCAATTACTCAAAACAAAACAGAATATTCAGTCACAATTCCGAGAAAAAATGGGACTAACAGTCGACAAGCCAAACACTGGAGGGAGTGAGTCTTCAAATGATGGAATCACGGCAAGATAACATTTCAATACCGCTGGCTTGTCTGCTGAAATAAACAGTTCTTGATAGAGATGTAATTGAGAGATGTGCAACATTATTGAAAGCTTTGTCTTCAGGGCATAAAATTAATGTTGAAAAATTTAGAAAATATGCGCCGGATACTGCTAAGGACCTGATACAGAAGTATTCATGGTATGTACTACCTTCCAGCCTCAGTCCACAAAATATTAAGCCACGCTCCTCATGTTATTGAACATGCACTGGTATCGATTGGAGAGCTCTCTGAAGAAGCAGCTGAGTCTAGGGTCAAAGATAAACACTTCACGCCTTTCAACAAATACGGATTTGTTTAACGGGTTTCTTCGGATCCTTTTATAACGGGGCAGCGAAAATGATCATGCAAGCACAAATCAATTTTATTTGAATCTGTTTTTGATTTCCTAGATTAATTTTGAAATCGATTGTCATTCAACATTTTTATAATTTTTTACTGTTGTTTCTTTTTATTATTATTTTATAAATGGCTAGTTTTCATCTTTTGTAAAAAATCTTATGAAAAACTTGTTATGAATTAAAAACAAATTACGTACAATTTTTTTTCTCAATTTTTTCCTTACATTGGGAGGAATTGGGTGGTAGGGGGTGGGTATGGAGGTATCAACCACGTCCATTTTATCATTAAATAATTCTCACATCTTTATAAAGCTGTGACCAAAATCTTCACGTTGATATCTTTACTGAAAGTATTTTTGGCCACCGACTCCATACAAGTCCGACCACAGTGCATCGCACGCACATTTTCACGGGTTAATTCCATTTTTTACCGAGATGCATTTTTCAACACGCTGTAAATACAACATATAGTGATCGTAAGTGACAATGTTCTACATATGTTTATGCTAAAAAATGTCAGACTTTCCCATGGAAATTCCAGTTTTCCTCTGGCAACACTAGTACTGCCGGGACCCGAAATTTAAATAGCAACCCTCTACAATAACAAATATGAACATTAGTGGAAATGATAAATGTAATGACACACACACCATTTGTCGGACATTATTTCCACAATTAATTGAAACAAAATTTATAAGTGCGATTGAACATAATCAGTTAAAATCCAAATGCAATCTTTTTGCCCCACCAAGGTCTATTACAATACTCCGCAAAAATCTGTCGTCAATTTCTCCTCCCTTTCGTCGACCAAATCCAATACTAATATTTCTATTATTTCTATTAATTTACCAACCAGTTATGTGACTTTGGTAGATGCGATTTGATATACATATGTAATACCAGCAAAAAGCTTGGGACATGTTTTTTTCCCTGCTTGCACTTGTATAATTGTTTGGAAAATATAAATTCTATGATCTCGGTTCATACCTTGTCTTTTGGCCATGCAACGCCTTTGCATATATTCATTTCGTCAACCAAAAAATTAGGACATACTAGACCAGCAACTATTTAACATTTTTAGTATTTCAATCTAATTGGCAGGTAATTTAACTTATCCGCGGTATCCGGCGGAAATACCACTTGCATTCTCATTATAACTGTATTAGTTCAAAAACAAAGCCCATAATTTCATAATGTTTTATTGCTAATGACGTAAAACATATTAGCTCATTTATTATGCAGTCTATATTTTGATTTAAATTATAAAACATAATTGCCTTCAGCACATTCACACCCGAATCCCAGCAAAACAATTTGTAATAGATTTGGAGCAGTATATTTTTTTGCTTTTAAAAATTATAGAGTAGCAATTCTGTATAGTCAGTCGTTTACCAAATAAAACGATAAAGTAAGGAAGAATTGCTCCAAACGGCAGTTGAATAGAAATCGTATTTAAAGTATGGGGTTACTTACTAATTAATTAGAAATTTGAAACCCATTGGGTTATGGGATCTACATAGCGGAGACAAAACATTTCTCCATACGGCTAAATTATTTAAATTTTCTCTCCAATTGGTAACATCAAGCTTTCACAGGGATTCGTCTGCCTGGGCCGTCAGGCGGCGTCTTGGTTATCCTATTTTACATCTTCTTGTAACGATGTCTTCAAATACCTTTCATCCTGGCTCTTAGCTATCCATTCCACCAACAAAGTAACATCGTTAATTTCCGGACTTGACGTAAGGCAAACAACTTGTCGTTTGTGGCATTTTCGGGATAGAATCCGTACTTATAAGGCCGTTCTGATCGGCATTAATTGACTTTAGTCTTTCGCCCAATACGCCTGACTAGAACGCTTATTCTTCGATTGTTTGACCATAACCTCGAATCACCTTTTTTAAATACAGAACACAGTACGCTGAGACTCTAATCGAAGGGCATATATTCGTGTAACGAAATATTACATATTAACTGGTGCTGGCACTTTATCAGTTTATCGCTCTGTATATGTAGCTCTGCGGGTAGTCCATCTGTGCCCGCAACTTTGCCGTTAAATTGCTGTCCTGACTTTGACTTGATTATGTTGGAGCCAATCGACACTATTCTCTTCTGGTTCCTCGATTCCCTCTTCTGTATTAAATTTGCTTGTACAGTCGAATACGGTTATAACGAACTCAAGCGGACCGGACATTTTAGTTCGTTATAGACATAGTTCGTTATAGGCGAAGTTGAAAGATTTGTCAAACCCATGCAAAAAATTTAAGAGAGTAAATATTTTATTTTTTAGAATTTTATTGCAGTTCAATACATTTAAAATGTATACAAATTAAAAAAGAGATCAATTCATTTGATTAAAACAAAACAAAAAAGAATTCATTATACATACATATGTAACTAAATTGAAGAACATGTCTTTATATACATAGAGTATAGATGTACATTATTTAAAATAATCAGTAATTTTCTTTTGTACTCTGGCTTTTATTATATCATTTTCAAAAAAATTCTCCAAATGTAACAAATTACGATAAACATCAGTACTATTTTCTTTTGACTGTAAAAATCGACGAATTATGTTTAAAGAACTTTTGACAGATTCATTCGAGGGAATTGACAACACATCTTCCTCTTCAGATTCGTAAGTTTCGTCATCCAAGTTCTGATGATTTTGTACCATATGTATGATGTCGGAATCAGATAAGAACTCTGTTGTAATTATTCCGTCATCAACACTAATTTTGTCACCTTATCCCATGCACTTTCCATAAAGTAGAGTACATCCAAAATGGATATTGTTGGAAGAGTTTCATTCAACTCAATAGATGATAAATATTTCTGCAAAATAATTTTATGATAGTGATGCTTAAAATTTTTAATGATTCCTTGATCACATGGTTGAAGAACACTTGTTGTATTAGGTGGCAAGAAGAAAAGCGTAACAAAGTCAACAGCCGTCTTAGGATGGGCGGTGATATTGTTGGAAGAGTTTCATTCAACTCAATAGATGATAAATATTTCTGCAAAATAATTTTATGATAGTGATGCTTAAAATTTTTAATGATTCCTTGATCACATGGTTGAAGAACACTTGTTGTATTAGGTGGCAAGAAGAAAAGCGTAACAAAGTCAACAGCCGTCTTAGGATGGGCGGTGTAGTTGTCCAATATGAGGGTTACTTTTCTGTTTTGAGCGACAAATTTTCGATCAAGTTTTACTAACCATTGACTAAATAATTCAGCTGTCATCCAAGCTTTACAGTTTGTCACATAATCTAGAGGTAGTTGTTTCACATTCGTAAAACATCTGGGACGTTTTGAATTGCCAATAAAGAACAATGGTAACTTCTCTGTCCCATCCGAATTACAGCTAATAAGAACAGTCATGCGTTCCTTCGATTTTTCCGCCATGGCAAGGGTCATCTTTAAAACTTAATGTTTTGTCTGGGAGGCATCGGTAAAATTGGGTACATTCATCGCAGTTGAATATATCCCTTGTAGCATATGTTCTCAGAATTTCTGGAAGTGTTTTTGATTCCCATTCAGCTGTCATATCAGAGGTTACATTTTGCGATTCTCAGCAAACAGCTTTATATTTTATGTTGTGACGTTGTTTAAAACGTTCAAGCCATCCTGTGTTTGGGTAAAAATCTATATTTAAGTCCTTTGATAAGCGTGCAGCTTTTTCGGCTACCAAAGGTCCAGAAATGGGCATATTTTCAGCTCGACAGTGCTTAAACCACATTAATAATGCCTTTTCCAGGCCTTCATCCTTTGCGAAGCGCATTTTTTTATTAGATTTCCTGATGTCGTCTCTGAGGAAAATGCTTTTTATTTTATCTTTGTTTTTGACAATAGTGGATAATGTTGACTTTGGTATCTTAAAAAGTTCACAGATTTCTTGTTTACTTTTGTTTTGTTTCTCAACTTCGTTAATTATTTGCATTTTTGTTGCAACTGAAAGGGAATTTCTTTTATTTTTATCCATATTTCACTTGTTAACTTTCTCAGAACTTAAAACCAATCAGCTGTTGTATGTATGTATGTACATTGCTTGAATAGTCTGAAACAGCTGTGGAGTGATGTTTGCATTGTGTAAGCGTAAGTGTTGCATTGTGGCGATTTTTAAGTAAAAAACCTTTTTCTTGGTTCGTTATAAAGGTTGCAATGTCTTCGAAAATTCATTGTTTGGGTCACAAAAACTAGTTCGCTATAAAAAAAAGTTCGTTATAACCGTGTTCGTTATAAACGTAGTAATTTGTATGAAAAATGGTACTAAAATGTTGGGACCGGAAAAAACAGTTCACTATTCGAATAGTTCGTTATAACCGGCGTGCGTTATAAACGTGTTCGACTGTACAAGTAAAGCAGATGAATATTCTCTCCGCACCTCAAGATTTTCGATCTCATCTTTTTGTTTTTTTTTTGTAGAATTTTTGGGCTTCATTCTTACTCCAGTATATTAAAATTTTATCACTCTCTCTTATGGGCTGTTTATTTCTCTTCTCTTTTAACCGCGCCGTAGCAGCTCGCGTTACAATAGCCGAAGCATTGTCACACGAGTTCGGTCGCAAAACTATCCGACCTGACGTATAGATGGTGCCAATAGTTTGAAAAAAAAAATGTTTTGGTGAAAAGTGACAGCCTTATAAAACATATATTTTCAGTTTCAAGACGCCAAGTTGTTTAGTATTTTTATTAGAGCTATCAAAAATAAGTGATCTCAGTGAATTTGTAAGCATGGAATAAATTGGTAACCGATATGTAATCCAATATTTCCATTTTACAGCTCTCAGTACAAGCAATATTAAAGCCGAGCTACATTATACTCTGGGGAAGTCTGCTTCTTCGTTTACGACTGTAAAAGATTGGGTAGCAGGACTTATACGAGGCCGTACGAGCTGCCAAGATGAACACTGTAGTGGTCGACGAATTGAGGTGTTCACGCAGACACGGTTAAGAAAATCTACAAAATGTTATTGGATGATCGTTGGCTGAAGGTGCCTGATCTAGCTGAAATGATGGGTATTTCAAAAACTGCTATACATCGTATATTGATCGAAGATTTGAAATGCTGTGAAAGCTGTGCGCATTAGAGTGTTTGACGATGTTTCATTTATAACCATGGATGAGAAATGGGTCCACCACTTCACACCTGATTCAAAGAAACAGTCAAAACAGTAGACTGGAATGGGAGAATCGTGTCAAAAGAAGGCGAAGACGGTACCATATGCTTGCAAGGTCATGGCGTCTGTTTTTTGGAATGGGCATGGGATAATTTTTATTGATTATCGTCAGAAAGGAAAACCATCGACGGCGAATATTATGTTCATTTATTGCAGCGTTTAAGTGATGAAATTGTGGAAAAAAGGCCGCATTTGGCGAAAAAGAAAGTGTTGTTTCATCAAGACATTGCTCCAGTTGACACATCCACTATTGCGATGGCCAAAATTAATGAATTAAAGTTCGAATTTCTTCATCACGCACCTTGTTTGCCAGGTTTAGTTCCCTCGGACTATTTTCTATTTCTAAACTTTAAAACTTGTTCGGTGGTAAAAGATTTGCCAAAAATGAAGATGTGGAATCTGCGGTTGAAGGCTTTTTTTTAAACTTCTTTCAGTTTGGCTTTTATAAATTTACTTTTTATTGGGTTCAAAACTACAATAAAGGGTGATTCAGGAAGTTCCGGACAAATTTCTCCAGCGTATTCCTTGGCTCATTTCATGAAGAAAAGTCCACTAGGGCCATGTCCGAAAATGCAAGGGTGCGAAATGGCAGCGGGTTCAAAATTTTCGGATTGGCGGTCGGAGGGTAGTAGGGTAAAGCTGCTAACTTCTGAGCCAGTGGTCGGATTTTTTGTTTGGCTCGTTGGAAAGGTCTTTAAGAGGCCTTTCAGAATCAGAAAAAAAGTAGAAAAAAGTCAAATCGCCGAGATACAGAGCTTTCGAAAAAAAAATGAAAAAAAATCCAATGAGTGTTCGAACTCACGGGCGATGTGTTAACACCTTTTTGCTACACGGTACCTGTTCGATTTCTATGAACACATTCGTAAATGTTGCATTGGAAAATTAAAAAACAGCGTTCAATCATATGATGACGTTACAGTTAAATAATATTAATACTTAAAATTATTTAAAGACCCAGTGCAAGCACAAGTGTCATTATTTTCTTGCTCAATACTTTTTGTTTCATTCCCACAAAAGTCAAAGAATGCAAAGCAACAGACACTTGTATATACATACATACATTGTTATATTCGTACATACGCTACACAAGTTCACAAAATTGTCGTTGCTCTCTTGCTATCTCATTTTTATATACGTATAATACGTCATTACTCTCTTTGCTCTGAGAGTGCTCCGCACCCACATTTTATTGGACTTACCTTTCACTATAATAAAAAAACAGCAGACAGTTGTCCGAGGCCTTCGGCCACGGACTGTCCTTGCAGGCTGTGTCATAGACACGGCCATTAAGTTTAACGTAGAATACGCCATCCGATAAGACAGAAAACATATACAAACAATAAATAACATAAGCAAATGAATTTATTTATTTGATAGTTACTTTTGATAATATATGTACATAAGCTTATGGTTGGAAAAATAGGATAAATATGTTTTGTTTTGTTGTTGTTGTCGTATTACCACCTATACCTATTTACTTATACCTACTTCTTATACCTACTTGCTTATACCTACTTACTTATACCTATTTACTATTACCTATACCTATTTACTTAAATCGACTATTTGTTGTTGTTGCCGCTATAGGAACTGTAAATTAAATCCATTATTAGGAATTTATACATTACATTAATATATACATATGTACATAGGTATACATAATACTTACCTATTTGATTGATATTGGGTGCTGCCGCTGCTGTTGCGATTTATTGCATATTTGTTGATGATGTTGCGCCTACAAATTAATTAACATTTTTAATAAAAATATATATAAACAAGGGAACACAATACTTACCTGAGTATTTATTTCTCTGCATAACAACCACTCGTTGCTTTCTTGTATTTCGTGTAGGTGCCATTTTGATTAGTAGTTTTTATTTTAATTTACTAAACGTCAACTGTCAGCTGCTGTCAAACAGTATTGTTAGTTTGCTTACTTGGCAGCATTTTCATTTAACATAAAAATGTATGAATGAATTTTTTCATATATTTTTTATAATAATATGTCCATGTTAAATTCAAATTCACATTTAACATTTTGTTTCACTTAAATACATAAGTAAATATACGATATTTCAATATTTCATCAATCAAAACAACAGCCGAAGGTTTGTGTCCACACTGAAACAGCATCATAGTTTGTGTCCACGCTACAAACTCAAACACTCAACCAAACACCACACATATGTTTGAGTGTATGTGTTTAAACAATTTTCATTTGAGAAATTTAAATATTAGGAAGATATAAACCAATATGAAATGTATATCAAACGAAAGATAACATCTTCATATACCTACAAAAAAATTTTTAAAAAAAGTTATCTCGCCGTTTCCTCATAATCAATGAAATAAAGTTTACAACAATAACAATCTGACATGACTCCCTATACCGTAAGGTAAGACGTATTCTACGTCAAAAAGCAGAAAAAAGTCAAATCGCCGAGATACAGAGCTTTCGGAAAAAAATGAAAAAAAAAATCTCTCCTCTTGCCTTTCCAAAATGACCTAAACGAAGGCCAGAGGTCTTACCGTTCCTAAGTTATGACCATTTTACTGAAACTAAAAAATGTTTGTTTTTGTTTTTGGAAGCGAAATAACAGCCACGCATTTATTTGTTTTTGTAAATTAACACGTTTAAGATTTTATTTTCCAGTCCATTCATCAGTGCCTAAAAAAGTATGTAGTATTTATAGGTATTCACTGATAGAATTTTGACATTCAACAAGTGTCTACGAACGCGAAAAGTACGAGTGATTTTTGTCCGGTTTTTTAAAAGTGAATAACGACAAAAAAGTAAAAGTTTACGCTAATCTCTGCTGCAGCAACAGTTTCGAGTACGTTGTGTTTTGAATTAGTAAAAATGGCAACTTATTCAAACGAAGAATTAGCAGATATTCATTAGATGTATTGGATTCTGCGATGGTAATGCAAGAGCTGCTGCGCGTGAATATGCATTACGTTTTCCTAATCGACGACCACCAAACCGAACAACATTCAGTGAGACGCACCGCCGATTTCGTGACGGTACGTTGTTTACACAAATGGAGCGTCCCGGAAATGAACAACACGACGTTGCAGTTGAAGAGTTAATTTTGGATGCGATAGACGAGAACCCAACGACAAGCACAAGACGAATCGCGGTCCAAGTTGGTGTGGCACAATCAAAAGTATGGCGCGTCCTTCACAAAGAAAAAAAACATCCATTCCATTTCACACCAGTTCAAGAACTCTTGGCGGCCGATTTGCCACTACGCGCCAACTATTGCCGTGAGATGTTGCAACGTGATGTACACGCATTTATGTTTTATGTTCGATTGTGTGGATCGACGAAGCGCAATTCACGAGAGACGGCATAACTAATTTCCATAATTTGCGCGAATGGGCCAATGACAATCCCCACAAAAAGAAAGAACAGCATTTCAATACCGATTTGCCGTCAACGTTTGGGCTGGCATCATCGACAAAACCTTGATTGGGCCAAAAGTACTTCCGCCCAGGTTAAATTCGCAAAATTATTTGTTTTTTTTTGCAAGAAGTCATGCCAAAAATCCTAGAGGAAGTACCTCTTGCGGTACGAAATCATGTTGTCTACCAACGAGATGGTGCTCCAGCACATTACGGGCTTATTGTGCGGGATTGGCTTAACACCAATTTCCCTCGACTTTGGATTGGACGAGCTGGACCAATCGCCTGGCCGCCACGATCTCCAGATCTCACACTACTTGATTTATTTTTGTGGGGCTACATGAAAGATTGTGTGTATTCTGTGCAGATCCACAATCGTGAGCAGTTACTTGCACGTATTGAGGAAGCTGCGGTGAAAATTCGTGAAAAGATGAGTGAACTAAACGTGGCGGATGTGGTTCGCAAATGGCTGCAATTGTGTTTAGTAGAAAATGGGAACTACAGTGAAAACTTCCTTTAATATCAAATATTTTTTTTCCTCATGTGTTTGATTCTTCAGCCTAAAATTTCAATAAAATAAAATCTTAAACGTGTTAATTTACAAAAACAAATAAATGTGTGGTGTTATTTCGCTTCCAAAAACAAAAACAAAAATTTTTGCATTTCAGTAAAATGGTCATAACTTTGGAACGGTAAGACCTCTGGGCTTCGTTTAGGTCGTTTAGAAGAAAAAACATAAGTTACCTGCCATCTTACCCTACTTTGCAACTTTACCCTACTACCCTCCGACCGCCAACCCGAAAATTTTGAACCCGCTGCCATTTCGCAACCTTGCATTTTCGAACATGGTCCTGGTGGACTTCTCTTCATGAAATGAGCCAAGGAATACGCTGGAAAAATTTATCCGGAACTTCCTGAATCACCCTGTATACTAAATATTGGTTACAGGCTCCACCTTGAAAACTTCCAATTAAACAAGAAATTTCCCAACATATATTAGTCTAGACACAAACCAAAGCAAAAACACCCAATATGGTTGATAATACTGGGTTGTAGCATAATAGTGTTAAAAAAAAGTTGTTTAATTGTTTTTCATTTAGCCCACATTCCGTAATGTGCGATAAGGAACTTCGTTCCAAACATAAATTGGAAACTAGAATTGCAGGACCCAAATCAAATCAAACATACGGAAAGATTTCTACACAAATTGAAATATAATTGCCCAAACTTCCAAGATATATTAAATGTCAAAGTTAGACTAATTTTATATGTACCAATAAATTTTTGGGAGCGTTCGTCAGAAGCATTGCTACATAAAAAGTGTTATAGAAAAATAATTAGTGAAATTACGAAGTGTGCTGACCATTGAGTTACGTGATCCTTTCAATCAGTCCAATTTTTAACTATATTTTCCAATAAATTTGGCCGTAGGGCGTCAATGGGTGCTTGAATATTGGCATCCAATGCTTCAAGAATTGCTGGTTTGTCGGCATAAACCAATGCCTTAACATAGTCCCATAAAAGGCGTTAAATCGCACGAATGGGAAATAAAGACAAATTCTGAGAATAAAGTTGTCACCAACTTGATTTTGCAATAAATCGATTGTTAAGCGCGGTGTATGGCGAGTTGCGCAGTCTTGTTGGAACCAAATGTCGTTGATGTTTAGCTGCACAATATTTTGAAACAAAAAATTCGATAGCTCACGACTTTCACCATAAAGATATGTATCGACAGTTCTCATGCAGCTAAAACCACCCTATATTAGGTATATAATTCATGTTACATTTGGTTGTCTTTTTTATTTATTGGTGTTAAAATTGTTTGTTCTGTCTTTCGTGGATTAGAAATTAAGTTGTCAATTATTGTCAAAAAAAAAACAAAATTTTACATGTGAAACTCTTCGTGAGAATGTCAGTTTTCACGTTATACTGACATATTCTGCCCCGACTTGTAATGAAAACTTTCATTTAATTTTTTTAGAAACCTATCACTTTACCAAATGATGATATTTTTGATGTTTGGGTGAGAAGTAGCAAGGATGTGGCTGCTGTTTGCAATTACGTGAAAAGCAAAGCCTTGCATACGATTAATGAATTTATAATAAAGTTTGCAATTTGTTTATTCTTATAAAGGCAAAGTGGAAGAAGCATTCAAGAAACATGAAGAGGTTCAAGCAAACTGAAATTCAATGGTTGGAACGTGAGTTTTTTTATTTTACCTAAAAAGACTGGTGTTACTGGTCGACCATTAGATACATATGATGAGAGCAATGCTAGAAACAAGAAAAAGCTACCCTCAATAGAAGCATCTGAGCCAATTGGCAACACAGAACTGCTAGTTCACACTGCAAGGAAGTCTAGCAATCCTTATTTGAAGTTCGTGTTAAACCAGCTAAATTCTCGCCTAATCGACCATCTAATGTCCGAAAGATATGAGTATTAAATGAACATCGATCATCGTTCCCATAGCAAATGAAGAATCTCTGCTGTTTTTGTTGGAGAATAGTGCAAACAAGAAACAATTTTTTAAAAATGCGCAAACTAAATATTTGTAGCTGAAAATAGCAAAATTTACCCCACCTACATCAAGGAATTAGAGTTCAAATTAAAATGCAGGCCAGACGGCATTGTAGCTACAGAAAGCTTCGTTAAGGTTTTCATACAAAATTTGATTGAAAAGAGTTTTGGCGTATCAAGATGAATTGTTGATTGTTGAAGAATTGATTTTCTTATTAGGCTTCGGTTGCCATGGCTCAACCGAACACAGCCTGTTTAAGCAGAACTTTGAAAACAATACACCAAAATGCTTTGATAACTCTCTTTTTATAACTTCGATTATACCATAGAAAATTTTAACTACCGCAAATAGATCGAATCCACGCTTCATGCACAGGAGCCTCGCACATTATTCATTCCACCAACGACGGCCAGAGTGTTTTATATGACTGTTAATTTATCTTAAAACTCTGAAAAATGTCTCTTGGTTTCGAGAAGATTAACACTCGCATTCTCGTATACTGTGTTTTGCACAGAATCGTGTAGAATAACATAAGTCATGCAACTTAGTTCCAAAAATTTAGGGTTTAAAAGTAATGCAACATACGATACTAATGCTTCGCGTCGATTTTGTGAATTTAGGGAATGTAGGGATTTATCGGAGAGGACGGGATTTTCGGAATGATAGGGATCCCGTTTCAATCCCGAAAATCCATATCCCGTCCAGTGTTGATCCCATCCCCGTATTTTATAGGGCTTAATTTAGTTGAGACATTCTCAGATCGATACAAGCAAAGGAAAAACTCGTTCCTCCCAAACGCAATGTCAGATAACTGAAGTTCGTTTGGGGACTGTATTTGGGAGAAACGAACTTGTGTTAATCCATACATACATGTCATTTCGTTTGAGAGAATCAAAAAATGTTTGCAACAAACGAGTTATGAAAAACATAAGCTGAAAAAACTTTTGCGAGAAACGAAAAACGGTTCCGCCAACTCTTTTTCGGTTACAGCAATCGAGTTCTAGTTGCTCTTAACTAAAAAACTTTTGCGAGAGCTGAAAAACGTTTGCAGCAAACAAGTTATGAAAAATTAGAGCTGAAAAAAGCAACTGTGTGCATGCGTTAGTGTGTATGCCAAACGAGTGGATAAGACTGTGCATACAGTGAGAGAATGAGAGAAATTTACGTTCTTCGTAATCTGTGCTGTCATTAGAAAATTGGTTAATTTCAGTTATTGCAAATGTGATTTTGTACGCGTTTGATGCAAACGAGAACTCGTTTGCAGCAACATGATACACATTTGCGATATATGAGTTTATTTGGGAGACCCTCATGAACGGTTGCGATTAATAAATTAATTCAAATCAATCAGAGTATAGTTGCGGCAACTAAGCAATAAACGTTTTTTTTTCTCTGCGTGTATGGATCAGCAGCTGACCAGATACAGTTCTCCGTGAGTCTGTTGCACCTGCATTGTTGTTCCTTTTTGTTTTTATCTGGCATTATGCCAACTGGTGTGTTCCATAATTATTTGATGAGATTCAGTGACTGTTGTCACGTCATTACCTTAGAGTCACCGGCATTAGTATTCCATTAAGGTTGATCTTTCAAATGCTTTCTAACTTTAACTATCATCAGACTAGAGACAAAAAGTGGATTACCAGGAATTACTTGGCAGGTAGTGAGATGCGTGGAAAATTCGATGAGAAAGACCCCTTCCCTTCGTATTTTAACGGTAATAGGAAGGTTCGAATTGATACATAACTGGCATATGTCACCAAGAAAATTTTCACTACATTGGTAATCATAAATTATTTTTTGCTAGGTTATATTAATTTTATATTTCAAGCGCCGCTAAAATTTTACTGGCTACAAAATTGAATTAAATTAAATATGATTTAATCATGAATGAATATTTTCAATTAAAATCACATAGAATTTTACTGCGTGGCTCCTTTGTTGATATTTGATATTAAATTATGTATGGATATGAGTGTATGTACATATACTTATACACTTTGTATACATAACAACAGCAACACAAACACATAACGTATATACATTGTCATTATATTTATAAGGTATATAACCACATACGAGGGCCATCAAAATTAATTCGTTCAACTTTAAAACAACTACAATATCTGAAAACAGCGACTAGTTAAAGTTGAGGGGAACTTTCGTGGTAGACTGAGAAGGAACTTAGTAGACAGCTGATTTACATGTTTTCCTTTTGTTTTGTTGGCCGCTACTGTCAGATTCGAAGGATTTTTGTACTTTTTTGCTTACATCTATTGTTGGTATACATATGTGTTGACTTTGACATGAGGAGAGCCTAACCAAAAACAAATTACATATTGTATCTACTGCGACTCCTCGTTAACTTTGCTATGGGAACTTTGAAAGATCAAATGCACTCCATTCTACCGCTGTTCAAAAAAATTACATGAGGTGTCAGGGGACACTCGGTTGGAACGAAGATCCTTTCGCTATATATTATGTACTAGTTAGTTCCAACACACCTAAGGCGCCTGTTGAAAAGTACTGTAATTTAAATGGATCTTGTAAAATGATAAACTATTGTTAAGAAATTTTTTATTTTTTTAAAAAAAGTATATTTTTAGGCCCCTTTTGTAAGAAGATGTATTATATTTTCCCGAAAAGGTGCTTTCTTTGATGAGAGGTATTTCTTTTATTAAAATAAGAAAAATAGCTTCCCGTTACATCCCGTGAAAGGATTAGGGAGAGCTTCTCACAAACCTGTGAGCTGTGCGCGTTCTAGTTTTACACTCACTGATTGGGTGCTACAGTTTGACACCGGTTCCGAACGGTATTTTGATAAGCTTTTCATGGCTGAATACTCGATAGTGTCACCGTCACTAAGCTAAGAAAACGCCTAAGAGTATGCATTTTTTTTTACAAAAAATACTTTTTTAAGAACAGGTACTTTTTAAAGAAGTGTTACTCTTTTTAGGATAAGGATATTTTTTTTTAAGACCTGGTCGCACTTCTCATTGCAGGTTCTATTACCTCCAGCATATGCAGCTTTATTAAGTCGAAAGTAGTTCTCGAAGCTATTGAAAAAACTAAGTGATTAGCAAGTCACCAAGAATTACATTACACACTTGT
Source organism: Phaonia tiefii (assembly GCA_963931995.1). Lineage (NCBI taxonomy): Eukaryota > Metazoa > Arthropoda > Insecta > Diptera > Muscidae > Phaonia > Phaonia tiefii. The sequence goes on from OZ008368.1 coordinate 206,182,174, forward strand.
CATCAGGCAAGCTCCAGATGTCCGATCTCTGCCGAAGAATTTTTCTTTGTAAAATAAGATATTTTTTGCTTCCTTCATCACTCGAACGAACTTGTATCGGACACAAAAAACATTTTTCCATAAACAAAACAATTAAATACAATATTTTCCAGCTGATGCAATTATGTTAGATATGTGTTTATGGTTCTGTTCATTTATCGATAAACAGTCGACGTCGTCGATGTGACGACGACGACAACAAGAAGTGACGTTGACTTAAAAACGACAACGACGACGATAACGACAACGGGAATAGGGGCGAATGTACTTTTTTAAGAGAAGGTACTTATTTAAAAAATTAATTTTTTAAGTAAAGGTACTTTTTGTAAGAAAATTTACTTTTTTAAGCAAAGGTACTTCTTTAAGATGCTATTTTTTTAAACTTCTCTCACTTTGGTTTTTCTAAATTTACTTTTTATTCGGTTCAAACTGCAATATGTAATAAACAGGCTCCACCTAGAATATTTCCCATTAAACAAGAAATATGTTAGTCTGGACACAAACCAAAAGTAGTGTGTAAGAGTGCTGCCAAATGTAATTCCATGCTGAGGGTTGTGTTTCATTGATTTGCCTGTCTTGCACTTTGGCTTTTCTAAGTTTATTTTTTATTGGGTTCAAAACTACAATATGTAACACAGAGGCTCCACCTAGAAAACTTCCCTTTAAACCAAACCAAACCAAAAGTACCCAATATGGTTGATAATAATGGGTTGTAATAAAGTAGTTAAAAAAAAGTTGTTTAACAATTTTTCCTTTAGCCCCCATTCCACAAGGTGCGATAAGGAACTTCGTTCCAATAGATATTTGATTTGTATCTTTTGCTAATTTTAAATATTTTGGGGGTTGTGTAGTAATATCGGCGACAATATAATCACAAATAAATCACAATAAAGTTTCACACTCGTCATTTATAAGCCCAATTTAAACTCTCACAGAAAATGCTCATATTAAATGGCATTTACATGACAAACATCAAGCACCTGAAGTCCATTTGAATAGAGAATTTTCCACTGTGAAACTGAGCACAAAGGTAGCCAAAGATAAAGACTAATTGTTTGTACATGGTTTGTACATTGTTTGTACATGACAAAACAAATGCCAAGCAGTATTATTTTATTTCACTACGTTCAGTACCAAACACAACAGTCAATCAAACAGGAACTACCTAGTATTCGAAATTCATTAGCGCATAAAGTACATATCAAAACAAAACATGAACAATAGATCACAGAATAATGAGAGTATCAAAACATATGAGTACCAAGTATGAAGAGAATCAAATATTACTAACAGTTTCAGGATTACTCTCTGCAGTTTTAACTACTTTGTTGTAGTTTCATAAAAGTGCAGCAGTGTGTTGATATCAATGTCGCTTATGATACGAAGTATTCAGATAGTGCACTAGGTGCGAGCAATTGTGAGCAATTACAACAGGCATTTTGTTTTATGCGTCTATCTGCCAAATTCAACACAGATATAGACATACAAACAAAAAAATTAAAAGAGAATGTATTGAATGTGACACTGAGGTTATAAGTTTGCAAAATCTATTAGTGATTTTAGCACTTTAACCGCTGAAATCGAAATACAAGGTACATTGTTACGAAAATTTTGGTTGTTTGATGACTGCAGGCTGGAAAAAACTAATCTGAAATCTGTTTGTCAAAAAATGTTAAAAATTTGGCACACTTTGTGTCAACCTGATTAAAAATATATACACAAATAAATATAAAATTACATGAGGTGTCAGTGGACACCCGGTTGGAACGAAGTTTCTTTCGCTATACATTATGTACTAGTTAGTTCCAACACGACTAAGACGACCGTTGAAAAATACGATAATGGATCTTTAAAAAAATATACTTTTCTGTAGGAAAAAGCCATAAGATCTTGATTTTTTTTGATGTGTTAACATCTATAGCGGCGTATAGGGACTAAATCTATCAAAGTCAAAATCTGCTACAACGAGATTTTATGCTGCTGTTAAAACCATCGTAGTCGACGGTATGGTGACATACTAATACGTCAGCTACTTCGTACATGTGTATAAAGCATAGCCACGCAAAATTTCATTTGCAAGCCCACGGGCTTGCGCAGTCGACGTTATGGTGACACACTAATACGTCAGCTACTTCGTACAAAGTATGTGGGATGTTGTGTGTTTGGCTGTTTTGTTGCTGTTGATATGGCAAACATGTGGTTATGTGACACACGTACACGTCAGCTACTTCGGACAAAGTATGTGTGATGTTATGTTTGGTTCTTTCGTTGTTGTTGCTATGGCCAAACAAAGCGAGTCATTTGATGTTCCGCATTGCCCGGTGTATACAAAGAAACTATTATTTTTTATTTTCCAATGTAACATTTACTAATGTGTTCATAGAAATCAAACAGGTACCGTGTAGCAAAAAGGTGTTAACACATCATCCGCGACTTCGAACACTCAGTGATTTTTTTTTAAAAAAGCCACTCATTTAGGAAAATGTTATTTTTTAGACTTCTTCGCTTTGGTTTTTGTAAATTTTCTTTTTATTGGGTTCAAAACTACAATATATACTAAATATTGGTTACAGGCTCCACCTAGAAATCTTCATATTATACAAGAAATTTTCCAACATATGTTAGTCTAGGCACAAACCAAAGCAAAAGTACCCAATATATTTGATATTAAAAAAAAGTTATTTAATTTTTTTGCATTTAGCACCCATACCGCAACATGCGATGAGGAACATCGTTCCAAAATTCCACGTGCTCTAAGCCACACCATAAGGAATTATCAAAATACAATATATGGTGCACAAAATTTGGCAAAGTTTGTGGCAACCTAATTTAAAAAAAATATATAAATATATATAGCAATATGTCAAAAAAAGTGGTTTTTCCAATTTAAAGATATATGTACCAAATTATATGTACTGATTTGGGGATACATTCGGCTATCTGAAATGCTCATTAGGGTGGCCCTCAATTACATGATATGTGAATTATAGGGTGTTCTTGTTGTCATTGATTTTTCAACTGATTACGAATTTTTTCCTGTAATTTTATTAATATCCGAAAAACTGGAATTTTTTAATTTTTTACAATAAACTGGGTTAGTAGCCTTTCATTTAAGATGAATATTTCATTCGTACACTGAGAGGAAAAAAATTATTATAATAATAAGTGGTAAAGGTAGATTTACGACTTTTTCATTTAAAATGGCACAAAAACGGCTAAAGATTTTTGGCCAACATTTTCTATTTCTCGTTTAGAACCTTAAAATCTTAAATTCTACCAAGGCGCTTCGCAGTACAATGTTTCGTTTGGAAAAAAAATTGAAAAAACTTCAAGAAAAATGGAAAAAATCCAAAATTTTTAGCTTTTTTACCTTCCTCAACTCATAACGTCCAAACTAAGCTTTGTGACGTGAAGCGCCTTGGTGGAATTTTAGATTTTAAGGTTCTAAACGAGAAATAGAAAATTTTGGCCAAAAATCTTTAGCCGTTTTTGTGCCATTTTAAATGAAAAAGTCGTAAATCTACCTTTACACTTATTATTATAATAATTTTTTTTCTCTCAGTGTACGAATGAAATATTAATCTTAAATGAAAGGCTACTAACCCAGTTTATTGTAAAAACGTAAAAAATTCCAGTTTTTTTTTTTTTTTAATTTAATTTTTTAATTTTTAAGCCCACGAAAATGGTTAAACTGTGTTATATTTTGAAATACAACTAATTTAAAAAAAAAAAACTCGTGGAATAAATATTGTTTCTGAGTCCCCAAAGATTCATATTCAACAATAAAAAAGTTCTTTTTCGCAAAAAGTCGTTTTTGACATATTGCTAAATATATATAAGAAAAACGAATATGTTCCTGTTGCTCCAATGTTTGGAGTATCAACCAAAATTTCTAATACATTTCAAATCGATTCGAGTATCCATTACTCTCGCACAAAAGAAGAAACTTTACACCCCATTGATGTGGTTTATCAGGTAAATAGTGGCGTAAATGATGAGCCATTTTAGTTGAACACATTTGTTCGTCGATACATAAACCATAATTTTTCCGAATTGATTCGAAACGCTCATTCAAATAAGTCGCAACTATTCTAATTGGGAAAATAGAATCATATCCTGTATTTCCCGTTTTAGCCCATTGAGATTTGTCGTTGAATGATAAATATTCCTCAATTTTTAGCTGTCTCTGATCCGAGTTCTTTTTAAAGGTCTAAATTCCATTTAGATGATGTTTTTTTCCGGTTAGTGGAAAAAACGTAAATGCCGCGGATTGGGACCCATTCACTGGACAATCGTTTCAATGTTTGTGAAGCATCATCTTCAGCAGCGTCTAGCCCGTTATGCCACCGCAGTGTGTATTCACACTTACCACGAATGCAGGGACTTCCCGGGAGTTTCGTTAATTTTCAATTCCCGCTTGCCCGAGAATTTTGTCCGGGAATCATCATTGGAAATGGTATCATTATGCAATGGAATATTTTAGCAAAAAGTGTAAGCTAGCAAGCTCTTCGTGCACTATGGTGTATAATATGTTTCATATTTTTGAGTTTTCCTAAAATATTGAACAGTTTTCTGAAATAAACACGATTTTCCTAGGGATGCGACATTTTTGTTAGATGGTTTTCATTGCTGCAATGAAAAGTTTTATACTCCTCACGATTGTATCGTTGCTCCAATAAAGCATATTCTACAAGAGTTCTTGAATGTTTGAATGCTTCGATGCTCAACCAACTCAATTGTTCTGCATCGAATACGGCAATTGCGCATTTTAGAGAGAAAATGGGTTTAATAATGTAATTGTTAAGCTTTGAGGTTAAGGTTTTGGGGTTTAGGCATCTTATGATTTTTTCAATATTTTATATGTTATTACAGAATTTAGACAAACATTTAAAGTTAACAAAACGAATGTGTTACTGGAACGTATCTGTCATTAATGCGATGAAACTGATTTGTATCAAATAAGCACAGCTCTGTTTTTATATCAAGTTTGTTTAGCAACCATGCTCGAATTGTCAGAAACTATATATCATTTATCAAAATAAAGGTAATACATTTTAATTTTTCCACTGAATAGTAAAGTGGAATATATTATAAAATTCACAAACGAAGGATGCTTGATGTTAGTGTTTCTACATCGTTCAAATATGGATGAATAAATTTCTAAACTAAATTTCAAACCGACTAATAAAGCAATGAAATATATTAGTCGCAACAACGGAATATATTCATCACAGTAATGAAACAATTTTTGTCGAGGTTAGGTAAGTTTTCAGAATAATTAAATAATTTTCATTGCGGCGAAGTATATTCACATATATCTAAGCTATACTTTTAGATTCATATCAAAATTTTGCAAAAAAAAAAATTCAGTTAAATTTTGCCAAACTCAAAAATAATTCAAAACAATTTGAAAATCCTTTCGGACCTCTTTTCAACACAATCTTCACGCAGGAAAAATTAAATCTTTTAACCAAAAGTTCACTCTTTCGTTTCTTTCGTCAGTATCATAATTGTTGTATTATTCTATGAACGGCGCATGCACTTATACAAAATACATAATTTTATACTTTAATATCACTTGTCGTTAAAGGGTAAATAAATCATTTTATATCTCGAAAGAATTTCGTATCTGATCTATGCAACTACTTACCAAACCATTGTAATGTTTTAGAAGAAGTTTTAAATTAGATATTTCAGAGTTGTCAATGTTGTATACATATATGACTTCGATAGCATACCATATTTCAGAGATACGCCCGAATATGTACTTAAGCTTTGTAGAATTTAATCTACATCTTTATGTTCGAAATCAAATAACTCCTTAGAATGTGTCACAAAACGATCAGAGTTCAAAACGAATTTGTCGCCGTTAAACATTTGTAGGTTGTATAAAGTTTGTCTCAGTAAGATTGCACTTTTAAAACTTAGTATAATTTTTTTTGTGCAAGTGGCAACTATGAAATTTCGCAGCTGTCACATATAGAGTGCTTTACGAAAGAACAACGCGCTATAAATGTGAAAACTTATTGCAAAAATTTGGAAAGTTATTATGAGACCGCTCCCAAACTTTGAAGAATTTTCAGTCGAGAAAGTGCACCGAATGTCTCCACCATTTCAAGAGTGGTCAAAAAAATTTAAGAAACTGGGTCGGTTATGGACAGTAAGACCCCTGCGCGCCAACGTACCCGTCGGTCATTTGAAATCATTGCTGCTGTAAACGAGAGTGTTGCCGCAAACCCGAAAACATCAATTCGAAATCGTTCTCAACAATTTCAAATTTCACGAAGCACTACGCAGCGAATTTTTGCAAAAGACCTCCACCTTCACGCGTACAAAATTCAGCTTACTCAGCAGCTCAATCCACCAGACCATGGAAAGCGCGGGCAAATCGTTTAATGGGTTAAGTCAGTGGAAATTTTTCAAAAAAAACTCATCTTCTCCGATAAAGCGCATTTCTATCTGAAGGGCTTCAAAATCTCACAAAATTGTCATGCAATCCAGAGAAACAAATGCACCCACAACGAGCAATTGTCTGGTGCGGATTTTGGTCAGGTGGCGTGATTGGGCCTACTTTTTTGAAGATGAGGCCGAAATCGCAGTGACTGTGAACCGCATTCGTTACAGGAATATTATAATGGAGTACTTGTGGCCGGAATGGTTCTGCATGGACGGCACGGATCTGAAACATGTAGTTTCAGCAAGACGGCGCCACCTACCACACCGCGCATGAAACTATCAATTTATTTCAGCAACGATTTCCAGAACAAATTATCTCATGAAATTCTGATGTCAACTAACCACCAAGATCATGCTATTTAACAACATGCGATTTGTTTCTTTGGGGTTTTGTGAACTCTCAGGTTAATGAGAATGAACCAAAAATTATTCCTGAGCTCAAATGCGAGATCCAACGCGTCATCGATGAGATACAGCCACATCTCAGTGAAAAATACATAGAAAATTTCACGAAAAGAGAAAGAGTCGTGGGGGCCATTTGACGGATATTTTATTCCATATTTATTCGGAATGTGTCTTCTTTACAATCCAATAAAAAAATTACAACTATCTCACAACAAAACGAAAAAATGCGGGAATTGCATTCCATAATCAAGGCACAAAATTTGTCACCAAAGAATGTTGGGCGATGTGTAGCTGTCGATTTACAACATATGATGAAACATAATTTGAACATAAATCAAAACCGTTGTTCAGAACTCTGAGATAAACTTCATAAATGACGTAACGCCAAGGTCATAATAAAATCGATAAACAAATATTTTCCCATTACAGCCCATGAAGGGATAGGAAAGAGTATCTCACAAGTACTGATCTGAACTAGCGTGAAGTTAGCCCACCATCGTAGCCCACATATTTCGATGGTGGGCTAACTTCACAGTAGTATATAGTAGTGTGAAGTTGGCCCACCTTCAAATTTTGTTGTGTTTAAATCAAACCAAGCATATAAATTTCATTACACTGGTCATTAATAGTGTCTTAATGTTCAAAATAGACATTGGAGATATCGAAAGGATACAAGGTCCTTTAAATTCAATTATCCTGCCATATATATGCCATATCCATTAAATTGTGTGATATTTTTATCGAACAGGTTCCCACCTTTATTTCCATATACGTTCCTATTGTTATTGATAAGACATTTTTGGAAACAATGTCAAGGATATTGAAAAAGGACTAGGTCTCCGAAATTTGAAAAATTTTAAGGACGTAGTCCTATTTCAATGTAATTGAAATTTTTTCGAAAATTTCTACCTAATATTTAAATTAATGTCTGTGAATACTAAAGTGTTAAAATTTCCCAACCATTTTTAATTTTCTGAGAAAATTTCATATATATGGAGGATATTGGTTTTCTTCGATTTTAAGGACCTAGTCCTTTTTCAATGTCGTTGAAATTTTTTCTAAAATTTCTACTTAATATTTACAATAACGTTTGTGAATATTAAAGTGTCACAATTTTCCAACCATTTTTTAATTTTCTGAGAAGATTTCATATATATGGAGGATATTGGGTTTCTTCGATTTTATGGACCTAGGACCTGTTTCAATGTCCATGAAATTTTTTTATAAAATTTCCACTTAATATCTACAATGATATCTGTGAATATTAAAGTGAGAACATTTTCCAAACTTTTTTAAATTTCTGAGAAGTTTTCATATGTATGGCAGATATTGGTTTTCTTCGAGTTTAAGGACCTAGTACTGTTTCCATGTCCATGACATTTTTTATGAAATTTCTGCTTCGTATTTCCAACAACATACGTGAATATTAAGTGTGAAAATTTTACAAATTTTTTTTTAATTTTCTGATCGCTGCAATTCGTTTTCACCGATTTTAAGGATCTTGTCTTGTTGCATAGTCCTTGAGATTTTATTTCTAAATTTTCTAGTAATAGTAAACCAATATAAAGAAATTAAAACAATTTTATCTTTTTTAACCTTTGTCAACCTTTTCTGAAACGTACATTAAAAATGTTAAATTTCATCCTTTTTAAGGATCTCTTCACATATCAATGTGCTGAATTTTAGATTACACATAACATCCTGAATAATGGAACTAGAATTGACGTTACAAAAGTGGGCCAGCCATGGTGGGCCAACTTCACTTCGGTTGATCTGAGCGCTTTCCAGTTTTCACTCCTACAGTTTTCTGAGAAACTATTTCATGGCTTATTACTCCATCAGTAAGCGAGGTGACTGCCGTCGAAACAAACTTAGGGAGGTCAGAGCAGGGATCGAATCCACGTTCTATCACACAACAGCCGCGTATACTAGTCATGGTCTGTGCCTGGAATTGTGTCGTCAATATATCACATGCGGAAATGCCGAGTTGCATTAATTTTCGCCCAACCCTCGTACGCATATATAGATCATCATATGCGTGTCTGTTTAAATTTGTTAATTACTATTGGCAACAATTATTGTTTATATTTATTATGAGTTCAAATTGAGAAAGAAAAAACTCACATAATTGCATTGTTAAAATCATAGCCAGTTTTATTTCATTAATTTATGGTTTCGCCATTTAGCGGTTGAAAAGGGTGTTTACGCCAAAACGTGACAAATAATGCGAATTGTTGTCGTTTTCATAAGATTGTCGAAAGTCACTAGTAGTTTTACTTTAAATTAATTCAGTAAAATTTAAATGTTATTTCAGTGACAATCAAGATATCTTTAAAGCAGTATCAAGCTGCTTCTAACATTTAGTGATCCCAAAATATATTTCATTTCATGATTTAATTGATGTAGACAATTCATAGAAATATTTATTATTTGTCTGATATAATTATGATTCATATGAGTTGAGATTATTTTACATAATAAATGAACAATAAATTTTATATTTTTGTACTAAAAAAATATGTTAAAGTTTTCACAACTACTATGAGTAGATGGTTTGAATATCACGAATTCAATATTAAACATTTTCGAAAATCAATTACATGCAAGAAATGCTTCGACCAGAGGTTTAATTGGTTGGGTTGGTAGTATTTTTAAACGTATATGATATCAATGGAGCCTTCTGCTTATGGAGTTATGTTAAGGTAAATCCTATGGGAACATGCATCTTCGAGACAAAATTATAGATGCATTATTTTTGATTGAAGGAAAACTAGATACATTTACCCATTTTATTGATGCGAGTATATAGGATTTACACTTTCTGTCGACGACAAAAGTTTAAAAATTTCCATATGTATATTTTAGTAGCATTTACAGCCTGCAACAGGAAGGGTTACAAAACAGCCCTTTTTTAAATAAATAATTAAACTAGCGTAATCTTTTAAAAAAGATATAAGCCTCTCGAATCCTGTTGCCAAAAGTTTGTAAAACAGAAGAAATATATCATCTACCAAAACAATTGTTTTATAATGTAATAAATGTAGTGGAAAAAATTGGTGTTGCGAAAACGCATCGTTCGTCGATTAGGTGTATATCAGATATTCCCGCCACACACAGTGTACATTGATGTTGTGATATGATGAAATTTGTTGATACCATGAGTAAGTGTCACTATTGTACATCACAGGTCATGTCCGAAATTGACTGGTAATTTTCTCATAGGTGGTAAATCGCCATTTGAATTATTTTTGCAATATTTCGATACCGAAGTTATGGATATTTGAGTTGAAAGTACCAATCTTTACGCTCAGCAGTACATCGTTGTACTGCAGATTACGAAGGAAGAAATTTTCAGTCTTCTTGTAATATCGATATTTTCTGGCTATCATTCACTTCCTCAACTTCGACTATACTGGTCTGTGAAACCAAATTTCGGCATTCCCATTGTGAAGCAAGCAATGTCGCTTCATAAATTTACGACAATCAAAAAGGTGTTTCATTTGATGGGTAACACCAGTATTGACACCACTGATCGATTTGCCAAAGTTGATATCCTGTATGTCAAATATAAACAGTTTGGTATTTTTACTACTCATCTATCGATCGATGCGCAAATTCGGGAAAAGCCAATTCGGTTTGGTTTCAAAAACTGGCGTCTATGTTCGGCTACAGGTTATTTATATGAAGCTGTACCGCATGCTGGCAATGCACGGCTATACAATAAGCAGATTGGCTTAGCAGCATATGTAGTTTTAAATTTATTGCGCTCTGTTCCTTATCCGGATCGTCATGTTGTCTATTTTCACAATTTTTTCACGTCATATTACCTATTTTGTTTGTTAAATGAGCGAAAGTTTCGAGCAATTGGGACAGCAAGATCCAATCGCCTGAGAGGTGCTGATCTTCATTTGGGTACCACAAAAAAAAAATAAGTCAAAGGAGTCGCAAAAATAAACCGGATAAGAAGCTTCCTTCGCTTTAGTACCCGGAAAAACATGAGTACGATTATGTATGTGATAGAAGCAATAAATTGTTTATAGCTCGTTGGCATGATAATAATGAAGTCACTATAGTATCAAATTTTGTTGGTGCTCAACCAGAAGATTCATCGACGCGTTACTCATCCGTAGAGAAGAAGAAGGTATCGCTTCCACAGCCAAAAATAATCAGTGAGTACAACAAGCATATGGGTGGTGTTGACCTACACGCCAATGGAGTTGCCAACTATCGTATAGAAATCCGAGGTAAAAAGTGGTGGTGTCCATTATGGAACAATTGTGTCAATTCTACAATCGTAAATGGCTGGAAAATTCACTGCCTGATTGCAAAAGCTGAGAGCAATCTCCCGTTGTCTCAATTGGAATTCAAAAGTGATATTACCCGCGGTTTGCTACTGTATGAAGATCGGCCAGAGGAAGAGCACATCATACGAATACGATATTGAAGAAGCAGAAAGACTACCCCAAATGCCACGTTTAGACGTTCGGGATCATGTCATATGGAAACCTCCGGGCGGTACCAGAAAGAGATGCGCTAAATGTCATTCGCAACCAATTTTCCAATGTAAAAAGTGTAATATTTCTCTTCATCCTAAGTGCTTTCACACTTTCCATACAAAATAAATAAATTTAATATCAATATTTCGGTTATTTTAGTCTTAAATTTATCCTTTCACTTAGATACTACAAAAAATTCCTCACAAAAACTGGATTCTTCTCTTTTTATTTTCAAACCTAATATACCCCTAATCGGCACCTTAGAGACCCAAATCTTTCAGATATGTGATGTTTGAAGCCTCAGTAGCCAGCACACAAACTTTCATTAAGTTATCTCAACGGAATCGGGTAGTGGTAGAAAATGGTATTCATTTCGTAAGCGGGGATATCACCACAGTTTAGTCCAAAGGACTCTAGAGCTTCTGAATATTTTGGAAACGATGATGGTCTCAAAACTGGAGACAATAGGTACTTTAAAGCTTTTCATGTGCCAGCATGCATACAGATATGGAAAATCTGCGGAATCGCCACTTCACCCATAGAGAATTATATATATCGACGTAAGTCAAAAATTATACGTTTTTGGATTACTGATGATATGAGTTGTAAATATTATTCCGCATGTACTGTAACATTGTGAAACAAAATTAAATGCTTTTTTCAGAATGTCTTTCAGAAATGGCAATTACATTAAAAGTCTAAAACTATCCAATTACTGTTTTATCATTTAGTTTTTTTGGTCTCCTGAAAAATATGAAATTGTGACTTATGAGGTTTTGGTATTTAAACGTCGATATATAAACGAATATTTTATTGACTCATTTGCCGATAGAGAGGGTGCCTTTGGCAACGTGTTGCCAGGATCGATAAAATAGGATCTATCAGCATTTTGTTCATAAATTCGCTCCTGGATTACACGACTTTAGCTAGAAATATGAATAGAAGAACACCCAAGCCGGTGTCTTGTCTCCACTAGTCTGGCATTTAACCGAAGTGAAGCTGGCCCACCATGGGTGGCCCACTTTTCTGTACAATGCTAAAATAAACCAAATCGTTCTAACGTCAATTCTAGTTACATTATTCAGGATGTTATGCGTAATCTAAAATTCAGGACATTGATATGTGAAGAGATCCTTAAAAAGGATGAAATTTAACATTTTTAATGTACGTTTCAGCAAAAGTTGACAAAGGTTAAAAAAGATAAAATTGTTTTAATTTCTGCATATTGGTTTACTATTACTAGAAAATTTAGAAATAAAATCTCAAGGACTATGAAACAAGACAAGATCCTTAAAATCGGTGAAAACGAATTGCAGCGATCAGAAAATTAAAAAAAATTTGGAAAATTTTCACACTTAATTATTAATATTCACGTATGTTGTTGGAAATGCGAAGCAGTAATTTCATAAAAAATGTCATGGACATGGAAACAGGACTAGGTCCATAAACTCGAAGAAAACCAATATGTGCCATACATATGAAAACTTCTCAGAAATTTAAAAAAGTTTGAAAAATGTTCACACTTTAATATTCACAGATATCATTGTAAATATTAAGTGGAAATTTTATAAAAAAAATTCAAGGACATTGAGAAAGGTCTAGGTTCATAAAATCGAAGAAAACCAATATCCTACATATGTATGAAATCTTCTCAGAAAATTAAAAAATGGTTGGAAAATTGTCACACTTTAATATTCACCGACATTATTGTAAATATTAAGTAGAAATTTTAGAAAAAATTTGAACGACATTGAAAAAGGACTAGGTCCTTAAAATCGAAGAAAACCAATATCCTCCATATATATGAAAATTTCTCAGAAATGTAAAAAAGTTTGGAAAATTTTCACACTTTAGTATTCACAGACATTATTGTAAATATTAAGTAGAAATTTTCGAAAAAATTTCAATTACATACATTGAAACAGGAAACCCAATATCGTCCATATATTATATGAAAACTTCTCAGAAAATTACAAAAAGTTTGGAAAATTTTCACACTCTAATATTCGGATATGTTGTTGCAAATACCAAGTAGAAATTTTATACAAAATTTCAAGGACATTGAAACAGGATATTGGAGAACCAATCTTCGAGTTTAAGGACCTGGACCTGTTTCAATGTATTTGAAATTTTTTCGAAAATTTCTACTTAATATTTACAATAATGTCTGTGAATACTAAAGTGTGAAAATTTTCCAAACTTTTTTACATTTCTGAGAAATTTTCATATATATGGAGGATATTGGTTTTCTTCGATTTTAATGACCTAGTCCTGTTTCAATGTCCTTGAAATTTTTTCTAAAATTTCTACTTAGTAGTATTTACAATAATATCTGTTAATATTAAAGTGTGAAAATTTTCCAAACATTTTTTAATTTTCTGAGAAGATTTCTTACATATGAAGGATATTGGTTTTCTTCGATTTTAAGGACCTTGTCCTATTTCAATGTCCTTGAAATTTTTTATAAAATTTTTCCTTACTATTTGCAACAATATGTGTGAATATTAAAGTGTGAAAATTTTCCAAAAATTTTTCAATTTTCGGAGAGTTTTCATATATATATGGCGGGAATTGGATTTCGTGGATTTTAAGGACCTAGTGCTTTTTCAATATCCTTGACAATGTTTCCAAAAATGTCTTATCAATAACACTAGAAATGTATATGGAAATAAAGGTGGGAACCTGTTCGATAAAAATATTATACAATTTAATGGATATGGCATATATATGGCAGGATAATTGAATTTAAAGGACCTTGTATCCTTTCGATATCTCCAATGTCTATTTTGAACATTAAGACACTATTAATGACCAGTGTAAATGACTGTCGGTGGTGCAATGGTTAGTGTGCGCGCCTCTTGTACATGAAATTCTTTCGGCGGCAGTCACCTCGCATAGTGACGGCGACACTATCGAGTATATTGCCATGAAAAAGCTTCTCAAAATACCGTTCGGAATCGGTGTAAAACTGTAGGTCCCAATCAGTGAGTGAAAACTGGAAAGCGCACAGCTCAGTGATTGTGAGAAGCTCTCCCCTATCCCTTCATGGGATGTAATGGGAAACCATTTATTTATTTAATGAGATTTATATGCTTGGTTTGATGTAAAGACAACAAAATTTGAAGGTGGGCCAACTTCACACTACTATATACTACTGTGTAGTTAGCCCACCATCGAAATATGTGGGCTACGATGGTGGGCTAATTTCACGCTAGTGGTATTTAGCACTGCATAGGGTTTTGCTAGAGACAGTGGGACCAGGTTGCACAACCGTATCATATGCTAACGAACTGAAAATTGTACTACGGCAAAAATAGCCTTCAAACGACCTCCAGGACTTAATTAGGAGACTCTCTAAGAAGGTTATGCAGAATGACCTGGGTGTAAATTCGGAGAAACCCAAGTTCGTACTCTTTACCAGGTAGTAGCATGTTCTATATATTTAGGTAATTTCTCTATGTGGTAGGAAAATTTGCGTAAAGGATAATGCATGGTATCTAGGTGTGACTCCCGAAAGAAAGCTTAGTTTCAAGTCAACCACTATGGATAGGATCAGTAGATCCACTGTCGCCATATATTCGTGTACAAGGACAACCGGTGGATAATGGATCATTTCCCCGAAGATTGTTTACTGTATATATACAGCTGTTGCCCGCCCGATAGTTTTCTACGCAATTGTAGTTCAGTGCAAGGTTTTAGAAAAATACAAGTATCTAATACTGCTGGCAAAAAGTATAATAGAAGTCCAATCTACCTATAGATTTGCAACATAGCTGCAAATCGTTGCATTGTCGGCAAATCTTTTATGGCATGCCCGTTATAGTCGTAGTAGGATTTGAACGGATTTGCGGCAATCCACAATATGATTTGATTACATGACACGGTCTTCTAAGTTTGTGGTATATCGCATACAAGCAAGAATGGAATGTATGCATACCAGTATATAGAAGATACTTTGATGGCTCCAAACTGGATGGCAAGTAGGGGTTGGAGTCTATTCTAAGCAGATGGGTTTAGGTATTGCACATTTGTGTCTTTCAGACAGAAGTCATGGAAACTCAAGAAGTTTCCATTTAACTGGGACGAAACATCACCACATTACTAGCAAAGTTCGTCACAGTGGCTCTGTGTGCAAGGACCCGTGATGCACTGTATGTCCTGTTACATTAAATGCTGGTAGACATTTCAGGGCAACAAATTCTCTGCCGGTGCAATTATTTGGAATCTTCGGGATAAGGCTGTCAACGAAAATAACTGGAATATTTATTTTGATATCGCAAAAGCGGAACCGGGACTCAATCGGAAATTACTCTCCAGCGACAGGGTTTCCTGATTGAGTTCTCTTAGCTTACAGCCTGTTTCCATATCTCCATAGATTCAATACGTGTCTAGAGAAAATATCTCGCTCGCAAACGATGGTGATGAACGATGAACGATGGATCTTGAAAAGAATTGCTTTAATAGTACCAGATATAAGCAATGGTTGAAATCAACGATCAAGAAAACACTCACGGCATTTCATGTTGGGTAGCATAAACAGCCTGTGTAGAAGCAAGGGGATTTCGATTACGCAGCTGATGGACCTCCTAGCTGCAAATTTGAAACAGAATTCAATTTCAAAGATAATGAGCAATAGGGGAATTGAAAAAACTAACTTTAAACTTGACTTGATTGGCACTTATAACTTTTAAAATAACTTTATTTGCAATAAATTAGTTTTGATTTGAAGACCAAAACAATTTTATTTAATTAGTATTGTGTCCAAATTCTGCCATAAAAAGACTGACAGAAAAAACCGTATCAAAACTGCCGTTAGCTCACTGACCTTCAACGAGAATTTGGTGGAACTGAAACACACATACACACTCTTTATGTCTTACTGCAATCGACAATGTTGTCAAATGTCTGAAGCACTAGAAATTTGTGGAATAATGATGCGACAAAATGTGATATAAAGGGTTTTTCAACAGAGACGCTACAAAAGTAAATCGATAGGGACAGCAAACGACGCCATATTTTTTTCCCGCTCTTTTGACATTTCTCTTCAGTAAGGTTTGCCATTTGCCAACATATACGAGCCAACAACGAGTCGAAATTATTAAAATTTACTACCGAAATTTGGAGTCAGTGGCCTCAACTTTAAGAGCGCTACGTCCAATTTATGGTCGTCATAACCGCCCTACCAGATCAACAATTGACCGTCTAGTGGTAAAATTTGAATCCACAGGCACAGTACAAAATGTTCCCGTGCCAGCGAGACAAAGAAGTGCCCGTAGTGTCGAGAATATTACTGCCGCTGAGGCTTCAGTTCAAGAAAGCCCAAATGTGTCTCTCTGAACTGAAGCCGCTTGACCACCATAAGCGTCGTATGTTCGTGAATTGGGCTGAGCAACAACTTGAAAATTATTAATTGGATTTTCATCGGAAAATCATCTTCAGCGATGAGGCTTATTTCTGGCTGAATGGCTTCGTCAATAAGCAAAGTATGCGTTATTGATCAGACAGCAATCCACACGTAATCCATGAGTCATCATTGCATCCCGTAAAAATTACGGTTTGGTGCGGTTTATGGGCTGGCGGCGTCATTGGGCCGTACTTCTTCCGTGATGATCAAGACCGGCACATTACTGTGAATGCGAATCGCTACCGTTCAATGATAACCGAATATTTTTGGCCCCAATTGGATAATATGGACTTGGAGGACATGTGGTTCCAACAGGACGGCGCCACAAGCCACACAGCGAATGCCACAATCAATTTATTGGAAACCAAGTTTAGTGAACGTGTTATCTCACGAAATGGCCCAGTCGATTGGCCGCCTCGGTCGTGCGATTTGACGCCGTTAGATTATTTCCTGTGGGGCTACGTCAAATCTATGGTCTATGCCAACAAGCCAGCGACGATTGATGAACTTCGTACGAATATCGAACGTGAAATTGCAGCAGTATCGGCCGATTTATGCTTGAAAACTGTCGAAAATTGGATTCAGCGTCTGGAGTTCTGCAAGCGTGCCCATGGTGGCCATGCAAAAGAAATCGAGTTCCATACATAATGGCATCGAACGTACTTTCACAGGAATAAAGAATTTCATTGGTATCTAAAACCGGTTTTGTTTTATTTAAAAAAAACTTTTGTAGCGCTCTTATTGAAAAACCCGTTCCTTATATTCCGATATTATCCCTACTGAAGAGCGAATTTTAAAATTGTTGACTATAATTTAATTAATTACTATGATATTTAGTTGATGCAAGTATAACTGTTAAAGATTGCCACGATTTTATAAGTATTCAACGATTTTGCTTCCTTATTGCAGGCATTTGTTCTTTATTTTAACTACTTTTGACCTCTTTTATTGGACGGAAATCTAAAATGTACGCAAGGTTTTTATACATAGGTTTTTCTTTACAACTCATTACATCAATGTATTACAAAAAAATATTCAAGTCGTAAAATTAATTACATGGTAGGATAAGTATATTTATTGGAATAAGTATTAATATTATAAAGAAAAACTATAATATATATATATATTTGTATTATATTTATTTGTAGTTTTATAAATACTATCAGGACCCAGAACTCGAAATTCGAGTGCCATTTCTAATGTAATTTTAAATCTATAATCGTAAAAATAAAATGCAACTAAAATTATTGTAAAACCAAGCAGTTTTTTATGTTTGAAATGTAAAAACAAAATTAAACATGAAATGTAAAAGAAATGTTATGCAGTCAATGTTGTTTTAGGAATTAAGAACTTCAATGTACACAATATTTGTAGTACATATTCTACCATCATTTAATAAAATCGTAGTCAGGCAAATGATTGAACTCTGTTGGCACTAACGTATAAATACAGGCTCTCGTAAAGGAATAGCTGTGACTTATTAATTTGTCAGCGCCAAGGCAGGAATGACTGGAATCTGAATACGTTCAAATAAAATTGGTAACAACGTACCCGAATAGGTTAAGCGAATTTTTGAAGTTAAAATTCGAGTATTTTTTTTTGCATTTCCAGTCAATACTTCACAGTCTAAACTACTTCTATTCATTCTCCTTACACGCATTCGTGTTCCATTTACCAATGATTTTCAGGTTTCGTACCTATAAGGTTTCGTATAATTTCGTAGATATTCAGGTTTCGTATAAGTTACAATTTTCTTTTTGAGCGAGTTTGTAAGGTGGTATTCCGCTTGGATAATTGGATAATTATTGTTCTCGTGAATATCATCAGAGACTATTTTATCGGAACTGAAATATGTTTTTTTCTCTCCAGGCATACGATTAAGATTTTCATTGTTCATGAAAGCTCAATCATCGTTTTTTGGAGCTAAGATTACGGAATTCAAAAGTCGCAAATGGGAAATGGTTTCGCTAACGTTACTATAAATATCTTCAATAATTGTAGACGGTTCCCCAATCAAAATTGCTGGAAGTTCAATTATATCTGATCCGATTTGAGGATGTGTTAGCATTTCGCCATTACCAAGTTTGCAAAGATAATCTACAAATTCGATTTCATATTGATGAGCTGTCATATTTTGAGTTAGGGTTACCTTGTGAAATTTAGAAAATTCAGGTCGTGATGTTATGCAATTTTCAATAAGACTCACGCGTTTTGCATGGGAAATAACTGGCATGGGAATAATTGCCAACGATCGATAAAATATTTAGATGAGTCGACGCAGACAATTATTTTGGGACGGCTTCGTGCTCTGACTTGTAGTTGTTTGTGTAATTTCAAATAAATAGAAAAGAATAAAACAAAACATGATCATAAATTGCAAAGAAATCTTTCTTCACTACGACATATCGTCCCCACCAATTAATATTGTACCGAAAGAGTTAAAATTTTACCAATAACAAATGACGTGAAAATGTTAAAAGAGAGATACAGTATTCTCTTAGAAGGGAAAATAACATTACATACATGCAAACATATGCCATTAAACTTATGAACCTAAAAAGTGTACTTTCCTAAAACAGAAGATAACAAAAACATTAAGTGTACTCCAGGGATGATATTTGTAGTGGATAAGGGCTTTGCTACCTTCTTTCGATTTTAAAAAGTCCCCTCTATTAAGAGTACTTTCGGATTTGACTCACCAAATTTTATGTAAGAGGTTTTTAAATACAACACATGGCAAAATACATAAGGTAGAAGCATTAGGAGTTGGAAGAATTTTATTTTTATATTAAGGGCCGATCTTGTCAATCTCAGCTGATCGAAATTTGCCAAGATTTATTTATTGCTATTTTTGTGTAATTAGACTGAAATGTGTGTTTGCCTGAGGCTAACTAAAGCTTTCACTGCATTTACAACGAAAGATTAACAAACCGTACACAGATTAAATACAGTTTTTTATATTTTCTACAAACAGCCCTCTAATCTTTCGGTATAAGTACAGATTTATTTAATTATTTTATAAAAAGTAATCTAACGTCGAGAAAGTACTTTCGGAAGAATACAAAAAGTCCCCTTGAAAATTTGCAAATATCATCACTGTTGTACACATGTTCATACGATACACATATCGCACCTGTTCCACAAAAGTGTAACAACTCAAAATTTCTAAATTTTCGTTTTTTGCAAGAAAACAACACACTGTGGTCATCTCTACCCACTGTAAAAATCATCTATTATTTTGTCTCCTCTTTCGTCAAAAAAACCGTTATGACTCTCTCTTTGTTTTCAGAAAAACTTTTTTAGACTCAACTAAAGAGTAACATTTTTAGTTGTCTCTAAATGTTAAAGCAAATCGGTTTGTTTTTTATCATATAAAGAGTAACATTTTTAACGCAAACAACGCTTTTATTCTTTTTAATGATAATTTCTTACAATAACATATTTTTTTCTTGTAGTATATCATCAATATTAACGGAAACAGTTTTTCGTCTCTACTGAAAATTTTGAAATTTTGAGTTGTTACACTTTTGTGGAACAGGTGCGATATGTATATTGTTATTCTACAGATTGTGTTCTCTTCAATAAGAAGAGAAAATAACATTAGTTGTATATATGTACGTAGATATATACATACTAGGGTATCCAATCGTTTAACAGTTGCTCGATTAATCGAACAATTTTTTTCACTTTTTTGCTCGAGTACTTTTAAATAAGTGGTTTCGAGTAAAAAATTTATCGAGTAATTTATACCGGTTAGTAGAGTAAATCAAGTGATGAATAATTGATTATAATTGCAAAACATTTGTTATGTTACAGGAAAATCGAACTAAACTGATATATACAAGATATTAAGCATCGATGTTACTCTTTTTCTTGTATGGTACACCACTGTCTTGGCATTTTAAAATGTATGATTTATGATTTAGGACTGATGATATTAAAATATTGACGGATTTGGGTATTATTTTGAAACCACTTGATACGACCAACATAGCGGGATAAAGATTAAGCAACATTAATTGAATTTTTAGGTGTTTCAAAAGTTGTAACTTATAATTTAGTAATGGTAAATAATTAATTTGCATGCGATTTATTGGAACGCCTCAAGTATCAACTTAATGATCGATGAAAAACATCTATAAATACACTTATTTTGCATCTTCATTCAGTAAAATTTGCTGCTAATAACAACTGCTTGAAGTAAATTTGACAGTTAATTTATATACTATTTTTAAAAGACCTATTAAAGTTTAGAATGATCTCAGTTGATGTACTTATGAACTTACTTCTTTATGTATTGTTTAAAAACCTTTTATGAATTAAATTGGATTAACTATGTTTTTTAATAATAAAAACGAAACCTACAAAACTGACCTTGTATTTTTATCAAAAGCATTCAAAGATTTAAATAAATGTAAACAGATTAAAATTACTCGAATAACTCGAGTAATTTAAAAACTTTATGCAATTGTTCGGGTAAGTCAGAATTCCAATTTTCCAGTTACTCGATTGTTCGAACAATGAAAAAACCCGGATAATTGGATACCCTAATACATACATATGTCATTAAAATTAATTAATTAAATTTAAGGTTTTTAAGCCACTTAACTGAAACAAAAATATGATTCGGCACATCTTTAAAGAAATATCTATCAAATGGCATCATTATTTTCACAGCCTTAGTGTAAAACACACTCTCAAATTGTTCCACAAAATTCTTGTTCGCCGTTTAATTATATGAATATAATTGAATTAAATAAACACTAACCAAAAGTCATATCCACTTGCTTCAATTCAAAAAATTATTAGCGAAAAACTGAAACAAAATTGTAAACGTCCCGTCGAAGAAAATTATACTAATTTCTCTACTGTGAACCAGAATATTACAAAAAAAATATTTAAGATTTGGTAAGACGTTTCGTCATTATATAGAGTACAAGTCCTTGTCATTTCTGTAAGATACATTACAAAGAATTATAAAATGAGGAAATCGCTGGAACATCCTTGAAGGTTGCAACGCAAAATTCCGAAACAATTTTTTGGTAAAACGCGAACTATTCCGAATTTCAAAAAAGCTGAACCACGTATTTATCTGAATCGACTAAAGAATAAAATATGTCAGTCTTACATTTAAATCAGAAAAATCTTCGTACCAAAATTTGAAAAAAGGGATGTGTCAAGACATGTTTTGACACGTTTAAATGCGCTTTAAAATAGCCTTTCATATGATACTAATGTTGTTAAGTATAAATTGTTGTCAGTTATACAACAAAATTCTTTGAAAAACTAAAAATGGGTTAAAAATGGTCCAGCTCACGGAATCTTAATGCTCGACACGAAATATTTTGGGAGTCATCATAATACAAACAAAGATACATTTTTAAGGGTGAACAAAAGAATGTGTTTTCTGTCAGTCTAATCTATATAATTCCCTGAAAATGTGCATACATGTACGCTATACCGCGTTTATGCTGCAACCGAAATCTCGATTGCCTAGATTTCATTCACAGGAACAGCTGATTTGTGTATGGAAAATCAAATGTTTAGGCCACGAAATCTAGATATCTCTAGATTTCGAGTGCAGTATAAACATGTTTTTAGGGTGGGTAAAATCCCATACAAACAAAAAATCACTTTAAGGTCACCACCTAAAAATGAAGTTCAGAGTGTTTAATGATTATTTGCAAAATATTGCGATTTTGGGTTCAGCAAATTGTCAGCTATTTTGCTTTAAAAACACCTCTAATTATCAGGTTTTTTGGGTGTAACTTTTAAGATGTTGCAGATATTTGGAAAATTTATTATGGGTACGTAGACCTTTAGGAGTTCTTGCATTGTTTGTTTTTATTTGTATTTTTGAAGTTGATTGAGTTGCAGAAGTTTAAATGCCGTTTTTTAGTGGATTTTCGTGGAGTCCTAAGAAAAAAATCAAAATAACTCCGTCATATTTACTCGTATATTAACACTGAAGATGTCATTGAGAAGCTTAGAAACTCAGCTTCGTAGCCCGGTATGATTCGTTGGAACATAACGTTAAATTATATAGCTTAGTTTTATTTTTGTCGGTGTTACTTCAAAATTTTTTGAAAGTTACCATTTACAACTACATTGATAGCAAAAAATATTGCAAATTTTTACCCGCAGTAAAAAGCGCTATTTAATACCTTTGAAATGAGATATAAATTATGGATATCCGAAAAGAAATGGTCGTAATATTTGCATTTTTGTAAAACAACTTTGAAGCTTTCAGGTCTATAAAACAGTTTAAAATTGAATGTGAATGCATTAAATGTTTCAATCAAATTTTTTTTTTTGAAATTTTTTGTAAATATTGTCGTTTTTAAAGAAACATAATCAATTAAACTACCAAACCATTGTATTTCTTTTATTTTTCCGATTTTTGATCAGCTGAATAAATTCATTGTTATACATATACTACATAGCTCACATTTCAAGTTTAAAAGTGCCAACATACCGGAGCGTGCGTTTTTTGGTTGACGCGTAGAAATTCCGCAGACGCATTAGAATACGCTTAGGTATTCACACTCAAGCATTTTTGACTCCAACATAAGTCAAAAAATTTAAAAAAAGTATATTAAATTCTATTTGTAATACAAAAAATAATTACATGAGGTGTCAGAGCCACCCGTTTTGAACGAAGTACCTTTCGCTATATAAGTATATAATGTATTAATTAGTTCCAACACGACTAATGCGCCAGTTGAAAACGACGATAATTTAAATGGATCTGTAAGAAAAAATACTTTTTATAAAACGATAAACTTTTTTTAAGAATTTTTTTTTATTATTTTTATTATATTATATTTTCCATGTTTTAAAGAAAAGGTTCTATTTTTAAGAAGAGGTACTTTCTGTAAGAAAAATCCATAAGAGTGTGAATTTTTTTTACAAAGAAGAACTCTTTTTAAGAACACGTACTTTTTAAAGTAGTGGTACTCTTTTTAGGAAAATGATATTTTTTTAAGCAAACGTTCTTACTTTCAGAAATGCTACTTACCTCCGGTTCACTTATTTAAATGCACTAAAAATTTCATATTCAGCAGCCTGTATCTTTTGCAATTTGTATCCGATTGCAGAATTTTAAAATGGAAATGGAAGCTAGACGTCTTGCGATATAAAAAAAGTTATGACAATCAAAAGTGGTTTCTTAACTAAAGAAATTTTTTTGGGCAATTTATAAAAAAATATCAAAAAATTTGCTATTTATTTTTTTTGGTTCACTTGAATAAAGGCACAGGTTGCTGAATATGGAATTTTTAGTGCCTTTAAATAAGTGAATCTCAAGAAAAGAAGAAAAAGGAAAAGGTATTATTTTTTTTTGAAGAAAAGGAATTTTTGTAAGAAAAGGTATGTTTGTAAGAGAATGTATTTTTTTGAAGGAAAGGTTTTTTTTACGAAATGGGATTTTTTTTATAATTGGTCCTTTTGTCAAGAATAGGTAAATTTTCAGGTGTAGGTACTTATCTCAAGTAAGGTTATTTTGTTTCACAAAAAAGGTACTCTTTAAAGAAATGGTAGTTTTTTGTAAGAAGGAAATTTGTTGTTAGAAAATTAATTTGTTTGAGAAAAGGTACTTATTTAAAAAAAAACTTTCTTTTACGAAAAGGTACTTTTTGTAAAAAAATTTAAGGTTTTTTTGAGAAAGGTTTTTTTTGTGGCCGTCGGTGGTGCATTGGGTAGTGTGCGCGCCTCTTGTACAGAAGATCCTGGGTTCGATCCCTGCTCCAACCACCTTAAAATATCTTTCGACGACGGTCACCTCGCTTAGTGACGACGACACTATCGAGTATATAGCCATGAAAAAGCTTCTCAAAATACCGTTCGGAATCGGTGTAAAACTGTAGGTCCCAGTCAGTGAGTGAAAACTGGAAAGCGCACAGCTCAGTGATTGTGAGAAGTTCTCCCCGGTCCCTTCATGGGATGTAATGGGAACCATTTATTTTTATTTATTTTTTTTTTTTGAGAAAATTTACTTTTTTTGAAAAAAGGCATTTTAAGAAACTGTTATTTTTTTCAACTTCTTTGACTTTGGATTTTCTAAATTTACTTGCTATTGGGTTCAAAACCACAATATGTACTGAATATTGGTTACAGGCTCCACCTAGAACACTTCCTATTAAACAAATTTTCCAATATATATTAGTCTAGACACAAACCAAAGCAAAAGTACCCAACATAGTTGATAGTACTGGGATGTAGCATAACAGTGTTAAAAAAGAGTTGTTTAATTTTTTCATTTAACGCCCATCCCGCAACGTGCGATAAGGAACTTCGTTCCAATTAACAAACATTCTGTAGAAAATTACATACTTATGTAATGTGGACTACTGCAATGAAGGAATAAATAAAAATAAAAATAAATGGTTTCCCATTACATCCCATGTAGGGACCGGGGAGAACTTCTCACAATCACTGAGCTGTGCGCTTTCCAGTTTTCACTCACTGATTGGAAGAAGGAATACTCCCTTTTATTTCGTGTTGCATAAAAAATCGTGATAATAGGCACAGATGTCAGCCTTATTTGTGTTCGGTGCCGCATCCTGGACAGATGAGGAGTTCAGGAAGACTGATTCCAGGGGTTCTCCAGCCGCTTGACTAACAAAGCGGACTTTATCAGCTATCATTGCTGAACTACTATCCCTCTGTCAACAGATCACGTCCCTAATAACTAAATTCCCGTCAATATAAAACCTAGTTTTTATTAATATACTTAGACGGTAAAACCACAAATTCTAATCTACATATTGCAACCAATTGACGATCCTTGATGGGGCACTGAAAAAAACACGACCTGAATTGGTAAATCGCAAATGCGTGGTTTCCCATCACAACAACGGTAGGCCTCACACTTTTTTGCAGACTCGGCAAAAATATTGTATGTGGATGGGAAGTGAAGCCATATCCACCTTATAGTCCTGATCTGGCACTTTCGGATTTTCATTTATTCCGGAGTCTGCAAAAAGTTTTTGAATGCAAAATCCAAATTAATATCAATACAGAAGCAGATACAAACCGAGTTGTTCGAATATATTTGTGGGACGGACCAGTCATTCTATGAATCTGGGAGAAGCAAATTGTCCGAACGATGGCAGAAGGCCATTGCACATAATGACACATACAGTATAGATTAAAATTAATTAGTTGAATAAAATATTTGGAAATTACTTTGAACAAAAAACCCGAAATTACGTTCTTGTCAACCCAATATATGTATGTAACCTTTTTCACCATTATTCGATAACAATTCCTTTCTTACGTTTGAGTTTTACAAATAAATAATATCAATCGGAATCCTAAATTTAAGTCAACAGGCCTGTAGACAGCCAGAGAATATAAAAGGTGAGACACATGTAATAAATAATGTAGGCCTCGTATATAGTACACTGGTTACCTTTTCTAACCTAAGTCCACATAATTAATATTATAACCAGTTATAAAATTCAATGAATTCCATGTGTTGCATAGGCTATTCTTAATTACTCCTGATTATAAAAGCTACATATTTGCCAAACATTCTATTGATAATTCTGTTTTAAATGTCCTAGTAACTGTTATTCGAGACAATGACTTTTATTTCACGAAATAAGTGATAAGTTTTAGGGTACAGAATGGCCAGATAATCAGAACGGAAGTCTGGGTAATAGTGATAAATATAACATGCAACATCTAGTGTTATCATATATTTCTTACTTCATTCTTCAAAATATTACTTTTTTTATTTTACTTCTTTGTTTCTGACTCAAAGGCTACCTTAACATTTAATTTATGAAGACAAAACCGAGTCTATTTTCTGTATTGAAACTTCCCCAACATTGACCCCGGCCGGGGTCTCATGGTAGCTAATTTTACAGTGAATTGCGCTGGATAGTAGGATTGCTTCAAATGGCGTGTAATTTTCCATCCATTAAATTCCCTTCATCATGGGTATTTTTCGCATTTAAAAAAAAAATACAAAAATTATTCATGAAAATAGCAAAATAATATCGATTTTATAGTTTGTACTTAAAAAACTCCGACATTATCGACTGAATTGTATAGGCAATAAAAAAAATTGTTTGTTTTTTGCAGTCACTCCAATTGTTTTCTACCTTGAAAACAAGACTGCATAAAATGTGGTGTAAATATTAGGCCTCAACGGCACTTTACTATTAGCGTCCGAAGAACCTGGCATCTCAATGGAAGACTTAAATACTGGGTAATAATATGCACATTAAGCCGGGCCGAAAAAATTTGAAGCTACAGAATTTAGTTAGCATAAAAATGTTCTATGAGTCGCACACAAAGTTTCAGCAAAAACAATTAATCCCTTTATTTCCCGCAATGAGCTTGAAGCAAACAGGAGATGCATTTTCACATTTGGGAAAATTTCAATATAATTTAGTTACATTTTCAAAATTGTAAGGATGGTGAAATGTAGCATGTGTCCTGTTGGCATGTCGGAAGCATCATTTTGGAATGTATATGCATCAAAAGGTTTGAAGAAGGTTTGAAGGTTTATTGCTCTTTAAACTGCAGCTACACAATTTTGAGATCTTAGAATACATGGATTACAGAGAATATGTAATTTTAGAGAAGAGGTAATACAGCGCATTATGAATATCCTCAAAAAGTGTTACAGGATGTCTGCAATTAGGATGTGATGCAGTTGTAATGTACATTGTAAAAAGCCTTCACATTTAAACTTTATTAAAGCAATAATATAAAAATCATCTCAAGGAATTTGCGCATATAAAAATAACAGTAGTTTCCTGCAAGTCAATTTTTATGCTTATGCCTTCAAAGTCCCTTTCCAATTCCCGAATACAACATGAAGTGCATTGTAAAACAATCTCATTGATCTGCTCTTCATTATGTTCCGCGTTGCGCTCTGTGTATTGCGGTCAAATAAGCATAACAATTTCTCGATTTGAATGCTCCAATACACTTTGCCAACTACACTTTTCTCCTTAATATTGTGGGGTAATATACCCTCGGCCAAACGAATTTGATACGGGAATAATTCTGATGCAGGGAAGATACATTAGATTTAAATTAATTTTGGATACAATTGGTTTCTAACGATAGGCTCACATATATAAAGTTGAGTTGATTAACCTAAATTTAAGTTAGTTGTTACATCTACAATAATGCGAAGTAGCTGTGCAGTATCTTAGGCTTAAGTTTCTTCTTCTGTTTACCTTAAACTATGAATTCCTTAAAATATTCTTTTATTGCATTTACAATTTCCGGATGTCATCCTGATTCACTTAAAAAAATCCAATTCAGATTCATGCTTTGATTTAAGTTTAATTGCGTATTCAAACAATAAGTCAGAGGGAGGGCCTTAGCCTTATAAAACTATGTATAAACAGTAGTAACGCTCTGTTTCATGCCACAGAATTGAACGCTGCCGCAGAAAATTCGTCTTCATTCTCGGGCATGAGACGATATCAATCTTCCCATTTCTCCACTTTTGGGTCAGATATCTAATAACAGTGGCCGTCGGTGGTGCAATGGTTAGTGTGCGTGGTTCTTGTACATGAGAACATGTGTTCGATCCCTGTTCAGACCACCTTACATTTCCTCGTTTAGTGATGGCGACACAATTGACTACTTAGCCAAGAAAAGGTTTCCCAAAATACCGTTCGGAACCGGTATGAAACTGTAGATCCCAATCAGTGAGTATAAAACTATAAAGCTCACAGCTCGCTGATTGTAATACGGTCTCCACAATCTCTTCACGCGGTGTTATAGGGCACAATATTTTTTTATCAAACAACAGTTGAATCCTATATCAGCCATAGTTCCCTGGAACTGCTATCACCAACTGTGCAATATTGTTATTGTGGCGAGGCCACGTCAATCAGGACCAAGGAAGCTAATCCTACAAAGTCATACGAATTCAGAATAGCAAGAGCAGAATATAAAGGGTCCGCCAAATAACTTTTTTTTTTTTGAAAATGCTATTAAAAAAAAAACTACTAAATATTTTCTCAAATTTCTTTTTTTATTTGAAAGTACAATCTTTCCGGTTAATAATGGAAAATAATTTCATTCAAATGGCTGTCCCGGCTGGGCATGCAGTAGCCTACACGATCGGTCAAATTTTTAAGCACATTATCGATTGTGTGCAGCTGTATTTCACCAATGGCTTCACGAATATTGTCCTTTAAAGCGTCAATTGTCTCTGGCTTGTCGGCGTAACACTTATCTTTGAGGGCAACGCACAAATAATAGTCCAACGGTGTTAAATCGCAGCTCCGAGGTGGCCAAACGACTTCAGCTCTTCGGCTGATAATGCGATCTTCAAAAACAGGGCGCAAACCATCGAGTGTAGCACACATTCTGCAACATTACCATGATTTTCAAAGTAATGTCGCAATATTTCCCAGCGTTGTCAAGCGTATACACAACCATATTCCTTCAGCGGAAGGATAAAACTAATTACACTAGTCAACAGTCAAAATGTACTCCGGATGCCATAATTTTTTCTGTGTAGATAACCTTGACATGAGCTCGAAAAACGCAATAAAAATTTTAACGTAGAATACGTTATACGGTAAGGTAGGGGTGTTGATCTGGAGCACAAAATTTTGAGAAAATGTTTGTCAACTTTCACCCACTTTTACTTAAATATTAAAACATATTTTGGCAATTTTTATATGTTACTCAGTTTTGGTAATATGTTTTGTTTCGAATTACATTAAAAAAATTATATGTCTATATATAAAAGTTTTATGTAGTTAAGGAAATACATATTTAAGAGCATGAAATTTTAGACTTTTTTTGTACATGCCGCTGTTGTTGTTGGTTTGTAAATGCCGCTGTTGTTTTTGATGTTGTTGTGAAATCAAATGATTTTGGCTTTGCTGTGCCTTGTTTATTTATCGAGCAGCGTGTAAATGTGTGTGTGTGTACATTTCGTTTTGTTGGATCGGTCGGTTATTAGTTTGTTTGGAGTGGAACATAAAATGAAGGGAGGGGAGCGTGGACACTTGTGAGTGCTGGAAAGTTTACAGATCTTTGCTGTCGTTTGTTTACTTCTGCGAGCAGCGTGTAAAGGTGTGTGTATGTACATTAATACAAAGGATTGGCGATGTATACGCTCACTATATCAATGGCGTTTTTCCTAAACACATTTCTGTGAATACATTGGGAAGTAGTTGGAAAGCAGCTAATCTATTGTGCTGCCATATCATAAAATGTATTGCTGTAGCTGTACTTCAAATGAAGATGTCGCTATAATGTAATTCGTTAAACTAGATATAGTTTCATCCTTAAACATATGGCATACAGTCTTCGAGCACACAAACTAAAAAATAAATTAATAAATCTTGTTCGAAACTATTCCAATCGTTTAGATCAGTGGTTTCCAAACTTATTTGGGTTATCGCCATCATTGTGGTAGTTTTGTGGTTGTCTTATTTTACTAAAAATTATACTGTACATACATACAATAACTTATCACACATAACTTATCCTATCTAAAATTAATTAACTTTAATACATGCAAACGCCTACTTATGTTACAAAAACTTAATAACTAGCTATCAGCTGTATGCGTATATATTAGATAGATTTAAATCATTTATAAAAAACTATATTTAATTCATATATTTTAATTGCAAAATGACTAACGTATTCTACGTCTGACCTATGCGCCCGTGTTATCTAACACAGGCTTGTTATTTTTTTTTTCGTTTGGTTTTTTGTTTGTTTTTTTTTTTAAATTTTAAAAAATTTTTTTTGGTTAATTTGTTTTTGTATGAAAAATTGTTTCAGCAACTAACAAATCTCGTCAAAATATATACTAAATGGATGGTAGTAGACCCCAAAACATAAATAATGTGCGCCTTCATTCATCGGCTAGCTACAGCGGTCGTAATCGGTTGTTGAATCAGGAATTTTACAAAATTTTACCGAAAATTTACAAGTGATTGCCCCTTAAAGCATTTTAAAAAAATATTAATTCACAGAGTGCATTTTTTTTGTATTTTATACGCAATGTGGCAGGTTTTAGAAATCAAACAAGGTACTTTTTAAGAAAATCCATCAATTAATAATGGAGTTGTGAATTTTTTCGCTAAAGCCCTCAGAATCTACTTTTTAGTTCGAACATAGCATTTTACCTTTGAAATTATCTCACTAGTCAACCAAATGAAAAAATGTCATGTACTTCTAATGAAGTATTTTTTTCTGTGTAGATAACCTTCAGATGAGCTCGAAAAATACAACAAAAACTTTGTCTATGGTAAGGTTTTTTCTTTTTTATTACAAAAAAAATTGAAATTTATTGGGTGACAAAAATATCGTGAATTTTTTCGCTAAAGCCCTCAGAATCTACTTTTTAGTTCGAACATTGCATTTTACCTTTGATATTGTTGTGGGTCTGTTTCTCTTATCACGAACCAGATATAGTCCCCCATCATAGCTTCGTTCCAAAATCCTTGGTATCGGTGCTCTATTTCTTTCATTTGCTGATGAAAACGCTCGCCATGCTCGTCACTCACATCGCCCAGGTTGTCCGGAAAGAAGTCCAAGTGCGAGTGTAGAAAATGTATCTTAAGCGACATATTTGCTCCAATTTTTTTATAATTTTGGAGTAGTTGTTCGATGATCTCTCTGTAATTTGAGCTTTTGTTGTTTCCAAGAAATCCGGAAACAATTTGCCGAAATGAGTTCCAAGCTGCAGCTTCATTTGGTGATAAAATGTGCTCAAACTGTTGGTCTTGCAACAACTTTTTAATTTGCGGGCAGCCGAAAACGCCTTCCTTAACCTTTGCCGACGAAAGGTGAGGAAAAATGGTTTTTAAATAGGCGCACGCTTCACCATTTCTGTTGAGAGCTTTCACGAAGTTTTTTATGAGTCCGATCTTTATGTGAAGAGGTGGGAGAAAAACATTTTCCTTTTTTATGAGCGGTGTATATTTCACGTTGTCGCTGCCGGGGATGAAGTTAACTCGTTCTCTCCAACTCCTCCTGGTGTAATGATGTTGACGATCGCGGCTGTCCCAAAGGCAGAGAAAACAACAGTACTTTGTGAATCCACCTTGTAATCCACAAAGGATACCGATAACCTTAAGGTCGGCACAAACTTTCCAATCGTGCCTCTTATAGTTAAGGCACTTTAGTAGATTGTCCATAACTTCGTATGTTTCCTTGGTGTCAACGGCATGAGCAATTGGAGTCGAGGGTTTCTTGTTGCCGTTGTGCAGTAAAATTGCTTTAAGGCTCTGCTGGTTGCTGTCGATGAAAAGACGCCACTCTCCTGGATCGTAAGAGTACCCGAGCTCACCAAATAATCCGCGAATGTCCTTACAAAAACAGATCTTGCATTTTTTTGTGTAGTACCTTGC
Source organism: Phaonia tiefii (assembly GCA_963931995.1). Taxonomy (NCBI): domain Eukaryota; kingdom Metazoa; phylum Arthropoda; class Insecta; order Diptera; family Muscidae; genus Phaonia; species Phaonia tiefii. Next base: position 206,214,330 of record OZ008368.1, read on the forward strand.
GTATGGTTCATGACGCTTCCTGTAGATTGTTGTCACCACACCAGGAGCCAAGAAACCGAACTGTTTCATGCCCGATGCATGCAACTCTGCATCTTCCTTGGAGAGTTTCAGTTCTCTAATCCAATCGTTCAGTTCTGCTTGCGAACATAAGCGATGACCTCCATGCAATGTATATGTTGACTCGCATTCTGATGTGGTTTCTACTGTCTCCGAATCTGATGTTGGATCTATCGCCTCATTATTAGATGCCCATCTTGAAACGGACGGTTGCGGGTCCACTGGTTCTTCGGAAAATGGCACTGGAAAAGTCACTGTTGAAACAGCAGCGTAAGTCCATCGTATATTTTTTCCCACGCCGGTTTTTTTGCTAAGACATAAGTAGCAATCTGTTACATGGCAAAGCGGTTCTCTCCAAAGCATTGGCATGATGATTCTCGGCTGTCGTCTGAAAGAATATCAATAATAAGTTATATATGTTCTTGAATTTCGTAATCTACACTTACCTTGAGTCAGCTAGCTGTACGTAGCACCTTGGACATAGAGCACTTGGTGTCCACCGCTCATCTATGTTTGAGACCTGTAAATTGAAGCTCTCTTCAAATGAATCTCTCAATTTAGGTGAAAAAGAACGCTTGTTTTTTTCAGAAACGTATTCTCCGCATATGTAACAAAAATTACTTGGATTGGTATTGCATTCAAATCCTCGCGAACGTTTGCTCATTTTGAGGTTACTTGCGAAAGTAAGTGATATTTGGCAATGTTCATCCTTAAATACCTAAAATACCTAAACTAAAATCAGGCACAACAGGTAGTGGTTAAGGTAGTTGCAGAGGTAGCAGAGTGACCAACAAAACGCATTGTTGCGTAGTGACATTACTACCTTCCGTTATTATTTTGTAAACATACCCAAGTGCAATATCTATAAGTGATACATACCAGCAAAGGTGCGCATACATTGAGCCATCCCTCACTGCGATTGTTGCATTTTTCAAGCTCATCTGAAGGTTATCTACACAGAAAAAAATACTTCATTGGAAGTACATGACATTTTTTCATTTGGTTGACTAGTGAGATAATTTCAAAGGTAAAATGCAATGTTCGAACTAAAAAATAGATTCTGAGGGCTTTAGCGAAAAAATTCACAACTTCATTATTAATTGATGGATTTTCTTAAAAAGTACCTTGTTTGATTTCTAAAACCTGCCACATTGCGTATAAAATACAAAAAAAAATGCACTCTGTGAATTAATATTTTTTAAAATGCTTTAAGGGGCTTTCACTTGTAAATTTTCGGTAAAATTTTGTAAAATTCCTGATTCAACAACCGATTACGACCGCTGTAGCTAGCCGATGAATGAAGGCGCACATTATTTATGTTTTGGGGTCTACTACCATCCATTTAGTATATATTTTGACGAGATTTGTTAGTTGCTGATACAATTTTACATACAAAAACAAATTAACCAAAAAAAATTTTTAAAATTTAAAAAAAAAAACAAAAAAAAAACCAACGAAAAAAAAAATTTTTATTGCGTTTTTCGAGCTCATGTCAAGGTTATCTACACAGAAAAAATTATCGCATCCGGAGTACATGAAATTTTTTTCATTTTGTTGAGTAGTGTTATCTGCCTAATCATACATGTATGTGTTATATGTATGTGCAACAGATACTACTGCATGGTTCCTTCCTTTCCTTTCCTTTCCTTTCCTTTCCTTTCCTTTCCTTTCCTTTCCTTTCCTTTCCTTTCCTTTCCTTTCCTT